>LPNX011112283.1:4482-51850 GCA_001517045.1 Pseudotsuga menziesii
AGAAGTCTTTTCTGGCAAGAAACCATAAGTCAACCATCTCAAAATATTTGGCTGTTCAATGTACATACACATTCCAAAAGAAAAGAGGACAAAGTTAGATCCTTCAGGAAAGAAGGGTATATCTGTGGGATACTCTGAAAGCTCGAAGGCTTACAAAATATACTTCCCAAGATTCAAGAAGATCGACATCAGCAGGGATGTAACATTTGACGAAGACTCAGCTTACAACAAATCCAGAAAGAGACCTGTTGAAGATCCTGAAGAATCAGAAGCACCCATAATTCATGACACAACCATGAATGAAGAAACTCAAGAAGAAGATCAAGAATTTGAAGAACCTCAAGAACCTGTAGATCCACCTCAGGAGAAAAATCCTCACAAGAGGAAACCTGCTTGGGTACGAGAAGCTATCCAAGGTGCAGAAAGATATGGGGCTCCAGAAGAGAATCACAGAGAAAGAAAGAGGAATAGGTCCTGCTCCAGGTATGTAGCTTTATTATGTGACATTATCAATAAAGAAACTTCCAACTATGAAGAAGCTGCAGAAAGGAAAGAATGGAAGGATCCTATGATCGAAGAGTATCAATTGATCATGAAGAATGATGTTTGGGATGTTGTCCCAAGACTAGAAGGGAAGTCTTTTGTAACTTCCAAATGGATCTACCAGATCAAGCATGCTGCAGATGGCAGCATAGAGAAATATAAAGCAATATTTGTGGCTTGTGGCTTCTCACAGAAAGAAGGAATAGATTATGAAGAAACCTTTGCACCTGGAGCCAGATACACTTCCATCACATCAGTGCTTTCTCTGGTTGCAGTAATGAAATGGAAGATACACCAAATGGATGTCAAGAATGCTTTCTTGAATGGTGTAGTGGAAGAGGAAGTGTATGTAAAGCAGCCACTCGGTTTTGAGACACATGACATGGAGTCGCATGTGTGTAGATTGAAGAAATCCATGTCGATTTGAAACAGGCACCCAAGACATGGTACGGAAGAATTGATGGCTTTCTATCCAGTTTGGGCTTTACAAAAAGTAAAGCAGATTCCAACCTTTACTACAAGGTTGAAGATGGTAACCCAGTGATACTCCTACTATATGTAGATGATCTATTTGTAACAGGTATAGATGGGTTGATTGCTGATACAAAGAGGAAGCTTGCTGCCGAGTTTGAAATGAAGGACTTTAGTATGATGCACTATTTTCTAGGCATGGAGGTGTGGTAGAATGTAGATGGAATCTCCCTCAGATAAGGGAAGTATGGAGTAGAGATCCTGAAGAGGTTTGGGATCATGGACTGCAGGGCCATGACCACACCTATGGAATCAAACCTGAAGCTATTGAGTGATGCTTCATCAGAAGCGGTTGATGCTACGATGTATCGTCAAATGATTGGGTCCTTGATGTACCTAACGAACACGAGACCAGATATTTGCTTTGCTATGAACACCTTGAGCCAGTTCCTAACAGATCCGAGACATGTTCACTTTATTGCTGCAAAGCATATTCTGAGGTACCTAAGGGGTACAGTTGATTATGGGCTCAAGTATGAGGCAAATCAGAAGATTAACCTGGAGGTTTATGTTGATTCAAATTGGGTAGGCAGTGCCATCAATAGGAAGAGCACTTTAGGGTTTTGCTTCAATATGGTATCAAGTGTGATCTCTTGGTTTAGCAGAAAGCAATCCTGTGTGGCACTGAGTACAACTGAAGCAGAGTATGTCGCAGCTTGTTCAGCTAGTTGTGAGGTAGTTTGGATGAGGAAGCTACTGTCTGATTTTTTTTATCTCCATTTGGATGCTACTTGTATACATTGCGACAACCGGAGTTGTGTGAAGTTGTCGGAGAACCCGGTGTTCCATGACAAGTCAAAGCATATCGAGATCAAGTATCACTATATTAGGGATATGGTGCAGAGGGGAGTAGTGAAGCTCCAGTATGTTGCGATGGATGAACATATAGCTAATGTGTTGACAAAGCCATTAGCTATAGTAAAGTTTGAGTACTTCAGGGAGAAGCTTGGTGTTCTCTAGATCAAGGTTCCCTCCAAAGGGAAGTGATGAGTCTGTCAGCCATTCTGACATGGTGAGAGGATTGGTTCCTTCCATGGTCAGATGTAAGGCTGATCCATTTTGTCATGATGAGAGGATTGGTTCCTCGCATGTCATATGTGAGTGTTGAGCCATCCTGATGTGACTGTAGGATTAGTTCCTACATGAAAAGATATAAGCGCTGAATGCCATTCTTGGAATGGAGGCACTTGGTAAGTTACCAGGAAAGATAAGTCTGGGACTAAGGGCCATTCTGATGTGACTGTAGGATTGGTTCCTACATGATCAGATGTGAGTGTAGAGCCATTCTGAGGTGATTATAGGATTGGTTCCTACAATGATCAGATGTAAGTGCAGAGCCATTCTGAGGCCATTGTAGGATTGGTTCCTACAATGATCATATGTAAGTACAGAGCCCTTTTGGCATGGAGGATTGGTTCCTCGCATGGTCGAATGGTAGTTCTGGGCCTTTCTAACATTGGTTGTCAGATGTGAGTGCTAGGCCTTTCTGACAAGATTGTGGGATGTGTTCCCACATGGTCATATGTGAGTGTTAGGCATGCCTTTCTGATATGATTATAGGATTGGTTCCTACATGATCAGATATAAGTGTTGGGCAGGCCATTCTGACTTAGGGTCAGATATAAGTGCTGGAAAAGACCTACATGGAGGCTAGGCCTACAACCATCATGAAAAAGGGCTGTCTCTGTAGAACTTCCTATGACAAGAAGAATCAAGAGATAGCACCCGTGATAATGATCCAGAAGAGATGTTCCAGAACCAGAGATGATCCAGTTCGAGTGATGATCCAGATCCAGTAATGATGATCCAGATCGAGTGATGATCCAGATCCAGTGATGATGATCCAGATCGATTGATGATCCAGATCCAGATGAAGATGGCTTGAAGATGAAGATGAATTAAAGATGAATATGACTTGAAGATGACGAGGACTCGATGATGATACAAATGATACAGAGAAGAAGAATTGTGCTGATAAATTGTGTTGAGAGAATACCTTCCTAGTTAAGAGGGAGTGTTGATGTAATTGTAACTTGAGAATGTATTCACTTGTATTTCTTATGTATTGTACCCCGATGTTTATTTCGGGAAGTGTTTGTAATGTAATTGAGTCATGTCATGCCTCGATGTTCTGATCGGGATTTTCTATAATGTAAACAAGTCATGTCAAGTCAATGTGGGTAACCCTCCTATTGTTCAAGGGTTAAAGTCCCCGCAGTTATGAGGCCCTACGGTTGTTAGACTCACATAGTGAATTCGGCCCTAGTGAGTCATTATCAAGTTGGGAATTAGTATAAATAGAGAGTGAGTCTCTCTATTTATCACACACTTACTCAAACTCAGTTGTAGCACATAGCTGAAGGAGAAGAAGTTGTTGGGGCTAGAAAGAAAGAGGCTATTGTTGTTGGGAGATCATCTTACTGTTTTGGGGTTTTACTTTTGGTGCTGATTCTATCTCTAAGGAATTTGCGGGTTTTTCTCCATTTAATTGTCTCTTGTGTTTGATTATTGTGCTTGTTATTCTCTTAGTTAAAGATCCTAATATAATGCTAGTTTAAATGTTAATAATATAACATCTTTAGGTATAGATTTATCTCTTTTCCGGGCCTAGAGGACTAAACTTACAGAAAATGAATCTAGTTGAGCTTAGTTTTCTCTTTTTTCATGCTTTGGACCTATTGATTCCTAGAAATTCGTAGGTAACAATAGTTAGGGATTCTCCCCAGTAAACATTCCCAACTAGCCTGTTACTGTTTGGTATGGGGAATCCGTCTGGTTTACGGTCCGAGTACTGTAGGTCAAGTAACAAAAAAAGGTTTTACCGGTTACGACCCGGTCCATCGTGTGTATTTTTTAGTTTTTTATGTTTAAGCATGATATGCAAGTTCCTATCTAAGAATGCAGATTGATAGAGAATACGAGGAGCGGTCACAATGTGATGCGTAGGTTCTTACCTCTCGTCTTACCTCTCGCGCATCTAAATCACACACATCAAGAAACTAAAACTAACTATCTAACTTATCCCTAGGGAGCAAGATTATCATTTATCAATGAGTAATGTATTTCTGCGCATGCATTAAGAAAAATTAGAGATAGTTGTTACTTAATTCAAAACACATGAACATTAATAGATATATGAACAACAAGATAGCTCATTGTTTATGAAAAGCCTTCATTACTCATAGTGGAAATTTCATAGAATAAACTAGAGCGCATTCATAACAAGAACATAGGTTCAAAGAGTTAGAATGATCTCATAGTTAATGGACACAAAGCTGAAAATGAAATAGTTCACATTCAACAAATCCATAGCACAGCATTTGAAATCTTCCACCAAGATTTCTCCAATAGGAAACTTGTAATTCTTATTGCAAAAGGAAATAGTTCTTCTTACAACATAATCTCACAAATCTATCTGGGAAAAAGTCCTTTATTACATCTAACTCTCCTATATTTATACAAAACAACAAAAATTTTGGGCTCCCCACTTGGTGACCTTTACCCCCTCCCCCCAACCGTTTAATCTCACAATTTTGTCTTTTAGTGAGTGCTCATGATTTATACAATACGTTACATTTCAGATTAAGATTTTAGAGCACTTTATAAAAAAAAGGGACCAGCTTGGTAACTGATGAACTTTTCCCAAGCCTGGGCCTTTGCTGCTATCGATTCTGCTCAGTAATCTATTGGTCTTCTTGAGATCCTGTTGATCGTAAACCTTCACTTTCTTCTTTTTTGAGCAACATCTCTGCTTCTTACTTTTCCTTCCCTCAGCCAACTCCCTTCTGCTTTGTCTTTTAGATATGTCTTCTTTGCAGCAGCAATCATCCTGTCATGAATAACCAAAAACTGTATCAGTCCATTTACCTTCTCTGTATGGATTCTGCAAGATAAAATATACACAGTGTTAATGCATGAAAAGAAAAAATGACGACACAAATAAATCCTACGAGTTTGTGTCTTGAAAACCGCTAAGATCACAAGCCCGATAAAACAGATTATCTCAATCTAGGCCATTTGGACTAATTTGAAATCCTCTGATGAAAGTATGAATCATAATAATGTAACTGCCAATCCGAACCCTAAACTGCGCTCTTCGTCTTGGGGAAAAACTAGACTCAACCAAAACCCAAGGAGAAACTTCGCCATCCCAAAAATAGAGTAAAAACACACAAAAATGGCGGGAAAACCCTCACGGACAGGAAAACTACTAAGTATCAAGAGGACAAACTCTTCATCGATGAATGGAACAAATGTATGTCAGACGGTCAATTCACTAAGCTGTCGCAATGACGGAAGTCATACAAACTAAGGGTTCCGTGGAAAAATAAAACGTCGGCGAAATAAAACACTAAAAACTGTCGTACAGGCATCAGATATCGGAACCACTACCCACTAAACACATAGGCATCGGCGATCGGAAGGACTAACCATAATGCATTGGCAGAATAGTTCACTAGAAATCTAGAATGGCAGAAGTCATACAGACTAAGGGTTCCGCGACAAACTGAAAACCATGCGATCGGAAACTTTAATGAGTACGGATTGGTGAGCTTAACACTAAGCATCTCCGCAGTGTCAATGAGATAAATAAAAAATCCTCCAAAACGGTGGTGTCACTCGAGACTAGAACTCTGACTATTTGCAAAAAACATTCCGATAGGGAAAACAAAAAATCATCGCAAAGCAGAAAAGTTTGAACTAATAAAACCACGTAATCGACGAAAGAAAAACTATCCATCGGCTTTTTCTCTATCTATCCTCTGAAACGACGGTGATATATAAGGCTAATTCTTTGACCGTGATAAAATAAAAATGCCGACAGTACAAAGAAAAATGAAATAAAAGCGCATCGTTGAAAATAAGAACTGTCCATCGGGAATTTCATTACTTACCCTCCGCAACGGCGGCTGCATAGAGAACTACCACCCCGATCCAGACATAAATAAACTTTAGACAACGATAAAGGAAATCATTTTTAAATCAAAAGGCCATCAATTTCAACTTCATAGTCAAAAGCATCAGCTGGACAAAAAATAATCATTCAACTTCCGAAAGTGGTAAACAAATTACCTCAATTCAACCTCAAAAGATCCAAATTTGTAGCAGAGGAACAACAAAGTTCAGCAATCCCAAACAAATATAGGCAAGATAAAATTAAAAGGAGGGTCCAATTTTTTTTTTTAAATTTGGGAAATAGTTGTAGCTGCAACAGGACCTAAACATGAAAAAGATTCTGAGCCTTATTTATGTCATTGTCATGCTTGTTAAACCTTAGAACAAAAGCATCGAGTTTATTGTTGTCTATACCATTCTCGTAAATAAATGAAACTTTCCAAGTGATCTTGCTTTCCTTCAAACTCATTAAAACTAAAGCGCTTCTACTTGCTTTTGAAGGAGCGTTGGTACGGTGATATTTTACCCCTTTTTCGGAACTAGCTGACTAACTATGAAAAAGGAATACCTTAGTTCTACTGGGCTAAGAGACTTCTCCTCTTGATTGTTTTATACTTTTTCAGACTTAGGAGACTAAATTTATGAAAAAGCACCCCCCTAGAGCCTTCTTTTGTGTTTTTAGACTCTCAAAACTATGAAATCACTGTCGAGTATCCACTAATTTGGGCTCGTAAAATCCACGAATTAGTGCTTTATCAAGCATTCTTCTTCTCTTCTTCAAGCTTTCCAATAGTGAAGAAGGTCCTGAGTTTGCTTTCTTGGACTCGTTAAACCTTTACAAGAAAGAGGGAAAGGGAAGTTCATTCAAATTTCTTTTACATCATGGAAGCAAGTCTTCACTCCTTGAACAAAGCATGAGTTTTGAGTCTATCAATAACTGGGTTCTAGTTTTTGACCTTATCCCGATTCATAGTTTCTTACTCCTTTGGTGGCTTCTTCTCCAATTATATGTGGAATTTTTCAATGTATCCTACATTAAAAATTTGTATCGTTGGTCCTTTCATGTCAAAAATATTCCTAGGTCGTTATTGTGTCATGCTCATTGTTCAAGGATAACCTATTTCGGCCATTCTGCAGTTGTCTTGATCTTTTGTGTCAGCCATTCCCTGGTAGAAATTCATTACTTCATGTCTTAGATGGTCCTTGCTGCAAAATTTTCTACCAATTCCAAATCCAATCAGTCTTTGACTTACCTCGTGTTGGATGATGGATGATGCCTTAATGCCTTCCTTCCAACGGATCTTTTCCTATCGACCTCAACACATCTTGCTCTGGGAATGAAATTTTAGAGTTTATGAGAGTACCTTGGGGATTACAGTCATCAATGGAAATTTCCCTCACTAATGGGTAGTGGGAATACCTTAATGTCTCCTACTCGATGAATTCTTCCGGTGTTCGACTTCAAGACCCTTTATTCACAGTTGTTAGAATGTACTAGGTACCTTGGGGACCATTTTCGTTAATGGTGGTTTCCCTCACGTTTGTTAACGATTATCCTCAATGACCAGTAATCAAATGGTTTCCTCCATGTTTGACTGCAACTCCTTTATTCACATGGTTAGGATTTGTACCTTTGGGCGGTTTGGTATGCAGACCTTGGGCCAAAAATAGTATCATCATATTTTGTTATTTCCCGAGTTGCGAAAGGCCTTGTCACATTTCTTATGACATTTGCTGAGACATAGATCCACTTTGTATTCTTGTGGCAATGATCGATTATTGAGCATGGATTCACCTTTTTCATTTGTGGCCATGACTCCTTTAGATTTGATATGGCGCCTTTTTGCATATTGTGCTGCCATGATAGTTACATCAGTTATACACATGTTGGATCTACATGTATCTTTATGGAGATCATTTGTATATGGACATGTATGTCCGAGAGACCAGTTTTGTCTAAAATTTATCTCTCTTTCAGGTACCTCCGCTCGAGCCTATGATCTTGGATTGTCGGTCTCTTTGACTCCATACTCAACTGTTTCCTTTTTATAGTGTATTTAGGCTATCTTCTTCCCCTCTAACCTCATACATTAAGGGGAATCTATTATAAGCTAAAATGACACATCTCTTCCTGTGATCACTTTCCCATGTTTTTGTCGCATGTCAACACTTCCATTATGACACTTTTCCATGTCGACACTTTTCATGTTGACACTTTCCCATGTTTTTCATTGAATGTGTTGGGGCGCGCACCTTAACGGTCCTTAATTTTGGTAACTCCGCAGTTTTTGTGGAAGCTTCTAAGCAGAGTTACGACTCAAAATAGTCTTAGGGGTGTCAAGGTTGAGTCAAAGCCCTCTTTTTTGTAATTGTCCATAAATTTCGGGTGTAAGCCCATGATTTTGTAATAGTGCACTTTTATAAATAGGCACTCATGTAAAGATGTCAAGGGTATCTAATGAAACTAAGATCATATGATGCGAAGAAGTTAGATTTTTTTTTGGGTTTTAAGGTCAAGTTCCAGCTGTGTGTGTGGACGACCTCTGCAGCTGTGTGCGCAGAGGGTTTTTGTAAGAAAGGAACTGCAGCTGAGTGCGCAGTTAGATATTGTAAGACAGGAACTGTAGCTGAGTGCGCAGTTAGAGATTGTAAGAAATGAACTGTAGCTGAGTGCGCAGTTAGGATTGAATGACGGATCTGTAGTTAAGTGTGCAAATCGGAACTGTTGTTTTGTAAAGAGTTGAATAAAGCGCAATTCTGTGGACGTAGCCCCTACCCTGGGGGTGAACCACGTTATATCTTGTGTTGTGGTTCTTTTGTGTGGTTTCTGTTATGTTTTGATGCTTTTGATAAGTAGGTGAATGATAGATTAAGATAACGGTTAAATATTAACTTCGCTGTGAATTTCCAGTTAAGGGTTAAGCAAGAAAAGTCTTTTATCTAACAGCGAAGCTAAATAAGTGAATATCGAAGCTCTATTTGGTATAAATATTTGTTGTTAACACTAAAGGTACAGTAATATCAATATTCTGCTTGCAGAAACCTGATTCTGTGGCACCCCATAGCTGTTTCGGGTGAGACTGCAACCTGTTCGCAGGTTGTTTCTGAAAGGGCCAACACTGTGGGTCTTTTTGTTGGTGCGAAGTTAAAGTAGAAACCCCGGGTCTGCCCTATAGACCAACAAATTGGTTCCATTGCCGGTTGAACAGTATCTGCTCAAGAGGGATTTACGTCGTACCTAGAGGGTTATGTTTTGGAGGCCCTCAATGAAATAAATTGACAACTGGATTGAAGAGACCTATCTGAAATTTGCGGAACAAGAAAATAAGGATCCTCGTCGTAGCTCAGACGAATTCTTGCAAAGGTATGTTTTTGCTAATATTTACGAAATTTTCTTTGGTAGTATCCACATAGAATTGCACCAGTGGTTATCCAGGTTGACAGAGAGAAGGACGAACTTCCAAGAAGATCAGTTCCCTGACTGGACCCCAGCAAGAGTTAATATATTGAAAAGAGTGAACAACGCGATATCGTGAGCTGTGGATTTCTGGACAACGCGAACCCTTGAAGCATTTGTGATGGAGTTTTCCATCGACACGAGTACTTCCTTCAGGGAAGCTGAACAACAATTTTTCAAAGGACCAAGGGGTAAGTACTTCAGTTTGAGAATTAAAATGATTTTGGCTGAAAAAGGCATATTGCTTATTGAATTAGATTGCTAGAATTGTTGTTACTAACCTATGTTTGGAAGTGAAAGTGACTTCGACGAGCAAAGTGGTTTGTTGGGAAGCGGTAAAAGATACAAGAGAAACCTAGAATCATATACCCTAGGCCAGAATACCAAGTATACACCATTAAGTCTAGAAGACCCTGAATTTGAAGAAACCCCTTCTGTTAGAAACCCTCCTATAACTCCGCCGCGAAGATCTGTTACCCCTGAGAACCCGTCGCAGCCTGAAACTAACCCTAGCCTGAGTATTCCTGTCGCAAGTCAGTCTACCCCAGTAAGTTCTCTCCCCCCTTGATCTACTATGGCCCATATGACTGATGATATCAAGCTCCCAGTCTTCAAAGGAACTAGATCAGAGGATCTAGAATAGTTTTGGTTCTTATGTGAAGCCGTGTGGACTGCGAAGAACATTATGGATCAAGATATAAGAAGAGCGTAGTTGGTTACTTCTTTTAGAGACTGAGCTTTAACCTGGTTTATGAAGTTTCCCAGTACTCAGAACCATGTCAAAGAGTTCAAGAAGCCTAAATCAGAGTCACAGTGTATAACTGAAATGAAAGAGATTTAGCAGAGGCGAGGTGAATCAGTTTGGGACTTTGATCAGAGGTTCAAAGTTCTGCTAGATAAAGTTAGTTTCACTATTGGACCAGAACAACATAAAGAATGGTTCATTGTAGCTCTATTACCTCATATCAGGTCTCCAATTATGCAGCAGAAGGTTGCTGATCAGCAAGAGGCTTTGGAAATTGCTATGAAGCTTGAAACAGCTCCTGTCGAAGATAATTCTGGCATAGCCCAAATACAGGCGTAGTTGGTAAAAATGGCTTTGGAGCTTCGCAACATGAAGAAGGGGAAATCTATTCGTGAATAGGTTTGGTGTACACGATGTAGGACAGAAGGTCATGACAAGGAACCGTGTCCTGCATTAAGAAATTACATGAATACTGGTGCGCCAAACCCATTTAACCCTAACGTTCTATATTGTGAGATTTGTAGAACAACTGGCCAGCATTGACCTGAAGACTGCTATCTGCTACAGAGATATGTTCAAGTCCCCAAGAATCCTTATTGCAAGTTCTGTAAGTCAGTAGGACACAACGAAGAGGAATGTCGCAGCTTTGACCTTAAGAGAGAGCGAACCTATGATGCTTATAGGGTACAAAATGATGCACAAGGAAATGATGGATATGGTTACTGTGGTAGTACATCAGGTTGAGGTACTTTTGGAGGTCGTGGTCATGGTGGTATGCCTGGAAGAGGTCAAGGCCAGGTTGTGTGCTATAACTGTAATTAGGCAGGACATCTAGCTAGAGACTGTTGGAACCCAACTATGACATGCCGATATTGTAGAGCGGTAGATCATGTTATTGAGCAATTCCCACAGCTGATAGCTAAAATACAAGAAATAAATGGCGCTCCTACTCAGAATATTCAGATGATTGCTATAGAGCAAAGACCTGTCCCAACCATTAACATTGTTACAAGGAGTGGAGCTACGACGCAAGTGCAGAACAAGGAGAAATATCCTGACGAGGCTTGGGTTCGTAAGACCCCAGATAAATTTCCAACCTTCGATGTGGGAAGGGAAAAATAAACATTTATGGAAGCCAGCAAAGACTTTGCTGATCCGAGCACATCAGTAGCACCTGCGCAACAGTATCAACAGCAGTTACAGTCTCAAGAAGCTTCGACGGATAAAGTAAGTACACTGTCGTCATTTTTACAGAGTTGTATGAAGTTCTTAAGAAATCAGAATGATTTAAATGAGTTACAAAAAGTTATTGCTTCTTGCGAGCCTCAGCGAAGCTCTGGTAAAGAAAAAACTGTTAATAGAGTTAGAAGGACTGGAAGAGAAATGAGATTGCATGCTCAGATAGGAGAGTATGACATGACCGATATCATTTTAGACCTAGGATCAGAAGTAAATGTCTTAACTAAGCAGACATGGGAATAAATGGGAAAACCTACCCTTGAATGGTCCCCTATACAGTTGAGATTAGCCAATCAGTAGAGGTTTGTGCCCCTAGGAATATTTCCTAGTGTCCCAGTAGACATTGATGGAGTTAGTACCTTAGTAGATTTTGAAGTCATTGAAATAATTGATGATAGAAACCCCTATCCAGCGTTTCTAGGAATTGAATCGGCAATAGAGAATTCTGCAGTAATCAACCTTAAAAGCAGGCATACGAATTTTGAAGGTAAAGGCTTGAGAGTCATAGTACCCTTGGACCCTTTTCAAGGAGAAAGGTACACAGAGCCAGTCAGAGATGAAGATCAAGATGTTTTGGATCATATCTACAACATCACAACTAAAGAATAAGACTATGTTAACCCTACTCCTGAAGGTATAATGGACTAGAAGTGTGATAGTTCTTGCATGACTGATTCAGATGAAGGCTTAGAGAATTGGCATAATCGACTTTATGAACTACATGGACATCGATGTGCAAGAATTACCAAGTCTCTCAGATGGCTTGGCTCACAGACAAGAGTCTTACCTATTTTTGATGGCTTGACAGACCCCGAAGATTTTATTTTGCAATTTTCAGAGCAGGTACGAGATTCACAGAAAATGCAGACTCTAGATTCAGTATTCAGAGCCACAACTTCCAGATGGTGGAATGGTCATAAGAAGTATATTCAGAGTTGGGAAGCTTGTCAAAAGTTTCTTCGCCTGAGATTCATGGATCAACCTCAGGAGGTGCGAAGAAGTTTTAATGGTTAGACTAGCCCTTGGGATCATTTGGAGCAATGTTATCAAGCATGGAAGCATGTACCTCATGAATAATGGGTACATAGGTTTGTGTACACTCTGGAACATGTAGCAAAGAACTGGTATGCGGAGGTGGAGCTTCGCCATGGTACTGTCAGTTGGGATAGTCTTGTTGATAGTTTTGTGCTGACATTTTCTATTAATGAGTTTTGTCCTGCTTTGGACACAGCTATTAGGTTGATCCATACTAAGGTGTTTGATGATAAAGAAATAGCAGAGCACCAACCTGATTGGAAGGCATAAGAAGCTAATGCAGTAGAATGTTATAACCTCGCAATTGACGAGGATGAAGACCCACACAATATTAACATTCCTGAGTCAGAAGGACACTACGAAGTACATGGACCAACAGTCAAAGCACCTGAAGTGACTCAGCCCTTAAAAATAAGGCAAGTAAACATTGGATCAGAAGAAAAGCCTAAGTACACTACCATTGGAGATTATTGGGATGAAGAAATGGTGAGCAAAGTGACCCAACTTCTCCATGAGTATCAAGACTTATTTCTGATGAATTTCTCAGAAATGAAAGGTATCCTTGGTGATATAGGAGTGAAAAAAATCCCTTTGAAACTTGATGCAAAGCCTGTGAGACAGCTTCCTTATAAGTTGAACCCCAAATACAAAGAAAATGTCAGGATAAAGTTAGATAAGATGCTCACAGCAGGCATCATTGAGGCTGTGGAAGACATTTTGTCATAGGTCGAAGCTCGAAGCCCTGTCGAAGCTGGTGTCAGGAAGTGTTGAATATCCTTATTATGGCGCAGCCAGAGTTACTGGTGGTGCCGAAGAAGGATAGGTGTGTCGGAGCTCAAAATCAGACCATTTAAAAACATCAGAATTGGTGGCAACGGTATGTTAACTGCATTAATTGCCTGTAATAATGAGATCCTAAGAAATCTAGCGTTGTTTGGACAAGATCTCTATCAGATTTGGTGTCTTCAATGCACAGTTATGGTAGATTTGGTCATTGGATTCTATAAGAAGACACCCAGGCCTGCGAAAATCACATTACGCATTTCCTTGAGTCTTACAATTGAGTCCATGTCAGCTGATCGTGAACTTCAGGAACTATTGAGAGAATTTGAACAGAAGGGTCTGCAGAACCTTATGAGCAATCCACCTGCCTTTGTACCCTGCAAAGAAACTCCCCCAGCACCGCCTCAACCAATGCAGACACGATCTACCAGGAAGAAATTTAAACTAGAAGTATGCTCTAAACGGAACGAAGATAGACACAGGCAATCAGGGAAAACACCGGAGGATCCTGAGATGAATCCTTCTGGTTCAGCAGCGATCCCACTTGAAGGGGATGAAAACATTGCCTCGCAGCATCCACCATATCTTCCGCCTGTTCGACCAGGAGTTCAGCTACCTCGGCGAACAAAGAAGTTCACATTACGCACCCCTTTGCTGCCACTGGGTGTGCAGTTGGTCGGGACAATGAAAAGGAAAGTAGATCAGCTCAAGTACACCGATCATGATACAAATGATCGTGGGAAATTTCCATAGTTCGTACCTAAGACATAATTGCACTCTGTCCACTATCCGGAGACTGGAACGACATTATTAGAAGCAAAACAATGGGCTGCTGGCTTGGAGAAAGCTGGTTTGTTGAAGATGCTCAATGTTCCCCACTTCGGTCGTAGCACACAGGTGACCGTGGTGGTCAAGCAATTATTGGCATTGGTGCATGACGGGAACCTATGGATCGGAAGCCAGAAAATTACCATCAATGGAGAACTCATTCACCGGATTACGAGTTTGCTGAAGGAAGGGCCTGATCCTAGCATTGAGTTTATGGGAAAACATGAAGACGCTAAGCTAGCACATAGCATGAAGGAATGCTTCGGGCTCACTAAAGGAAAGTGAGGGTATCAAACCTCAATCATTCAGCATCAAAACATTCGATTCACCGCAGAGCTCTTAGCATGCAAGCTAATGCGGAAGTGCAGACCAAATGAAGTACCTGCTCCAATTGTCAGTATTGTTGCAAACTGTGTGGAAGGATACAGTTACAACTGGGCAGTGTACATTATTAAGGAATTCCTTTAAGACGTCCGTGACGCATAGGAGAAAGGTAGACCCTTTCACTATTCATGGTTGATAGTGCTTATTGCACTGGTAGGATGGAAAGAACCTACCGAGGCGCAGTTTATTGATGTGCCTCCGAACATTCCTGGCGCAGCAAGGTACGCATCTCTTTGGGTGTCGCAGGACAAAAAATCCCAGCAGATGATGAACTACGTGTTCTCCTTTTACACCATGAACATATCCTATGAGATCCTGCAAACACCACAGCTCACTAATGAGCTATTCTCTTAGTATGATGGAGTAGCCAACTTCAAGGCTGACATGCATCATCTCTTCATCCAGACTCGTGCGGATAAAAAGCATCAATGGTTTAAGTTACCATACATAGTAACCAAAGAAGACATCCTTGCGGTAGTTCAGCAGTGGTCGGCTGAATGGTTGAAGGATGCAGGGACAAAACCTAACATTCTAGTCCCTCCAGTCATAAATGTGGGCGCAGGCCCTAGTCACACGCAACAGAATGACCCACTTGAAGAAAGTGAAGAACAGAGTGAATCGCAGTAGAGTGAAGGCGACCAGGGTGGAGATGACGGAGATGAAGACGAAGAAGAAGATTCAGTCAAAACCGTCTCAGACCCCATTCGGCCAGATAAGCGCAAGTCGCCAGAGGCAGAGGAAGTGACTAAACCTCAGTCCAGAAAGAAAACGAAGCGTCAAAAGGGAAGAATATTGTTGAAGATCCCCCCTTGACAAGTGAGGAGCTTGATCAGGCTCTGACGAAGTCCACAGAATTCCTAACCAAAAAATGGTCCGAGTTCGCGGCTATGCACCTGGATGCGCTCACTGGTGTAGCACAGAAAATTACAGCATTAAAGGACTTAGCAGAACGATCAGCGACTGGAGCTGTAGTAAGAAGTACCCCAGTAAGTGCACAAAAAGACACAAGGCAATGGCCAATGAGAGATAACATAGGGCAAGTACTAAGTGCAGCCCTCATCATAACTGACGCAGCATCTCGCTCGCAGATGAGCATGACAGTCGAGATAGATTACACCAAGTTGTCTATGATGGAGCTGCATCTCTGTCAATTAGCAATCATGAAGGAGATCCAAGCACGAGACCACTACTCACAAATGCAATTGGAAAATACCATAAATTAGAATGCGAGCCTCGCAGTGCAGTTTGAAGAAGCAGAGCAAAGGAAGAGGGACGCAGAATGTAAGCAGGCTACACTGGTGCGAGTGTTGGATGAGGCGTGTCGGAATCTTCCTGACTTTGACATACAGGATGGGGAAGAACTAGAGCAAATAATTGCTAAGCTGAAAGACTATGCACAACTATCTCACAGCGAGATTGAAAAGCTAAAAGCAGAACATGAGGCTCAAATCGCAGAGCTTCAACTTCGCATCACTCCGGAGAGTCCACCAGAGGTCAGGGAGCAGTGTCGCAGAGATATTCAGGCCTCAGCAACAAAGATCACCGATCTTGTGAGCAGCGCAGCAAAACTGCTAGAAGAAAGCGTCGACACCTGGACAAAACTGCAGGAAAATCCAGAAGTAGAAAAGCTATAAGAAACCATCAAGCAGCAACAGGCAGATCTGGATGCAGTGAAAGCAAAAATTAAGACTCTTCCTCCTATGCAGAAGATGCTCAAGGTGAAGCAAAGAAATGAACTCCAACAGGAAATTGAGTCATACAGAATGAAAGCAACGCTGGTTGGAAAATTATATGTAGCCCCTTGTCGACGAGGTCTTGGAGTTGAGCACTGCTGCGGACAGCCAGCTCAAAGTTTTGAAGGAATATGATGCATTTGCATAGGAAAATGCCAGCAAAGAATCAACAGTAGCATTACAGGAGTTGGTGGCGAAAGAGCAAGCAGCCGATGATATCATGCGTGGCCTCAACAAATAGTTCACTCTATTCACCAACAAGGTTCTCCCACCAGACAAGCAGCAGAGTGTCCCGGGACGGGACACTGGTGAGTCTTAGGGGCTTGTTGGGGCACGCACCTTAACGGTCCTTAATTTTGGTAACTCCGCGGTTTTTGTGGAAGCTTGTAAGTGGATTTGTGACTCAAAATAGTCTTAGGGGTGTCGGGGTTGAGTCAAAGCCCTCTTTTTTGTAATTGTCCATAAATTTCGGGTGTAAGCCCATGATTTTGTAATNTATCTCATGAAACAAGGATCATATGATGCGAAGAAGTTAGATCTATTTTTGGATTTTAAGGTCAAGTCCCAGCTATGTGTGCAGAGGGTTTTTGTAAGAAAGGAACTGCAGCTGAGTGCGCAGTTAGAGATTGTAAGAAAGGAACTACAGCTGAGTGCACAGTTAGGCTTGAAGGATGGATCTGCAGCTGAGTGCGCAGATCAGAACTATTGTTTTGTAAAGAGTTGAATAAAGCACAGTTCTGTGGACATAGCCCCTACCCTAGGGGTGAACCACGTTATATCTTGTGTTGTGGTTCTTTTGTGTGGTTTCTGTTATGTTTTGATGCTTTTGATACGTAGGTGAATGATAGATTAAGATAACTTTTAAATATTAACTTCGCTGTGAATTCCCAGTTAAGGGTTAAGCAAGAAAAGTCTTTTATCTAACTATGAAGCTAAATAAGTGAATATCGAAGCTCTATTTGGTATAAATATTTGTTGTTAAGGCTAAAAGTACAGTAATATCCCTCTTTTGCTTGCAGAAACCTGATTCTGCGGCACCCCATAGTTGTTTCAGGTGAGACTGCAACCTGTTCGCAGGTTGTTGCCGAAAGGGCCAACACTGTGGGTCTTTTTGTTGGTGTGAAGTTAAAGTAGAAACCCTGGGTCTACCTTATAGCCCAACATAATGTCACTGAAACAACACCTTTATTGGAGGTTCCATATCTGAATTTATGTAACTTCATTTGACCTCTTATCTAGACCGTTGGAAAGGTATCTAAGTAAGGAAAAACTTTCCAGAATACACCAAACCATGAAAATGCATGAAAGTACTCTAAACATGAGAATTTTTGACCCATTCGCGACTTGGATTAAGAAAACCTGCGACTTTATCATGGAATTCGTGACTATGCTTCATTGTATCCATGAATTTCTCTTGTAGTGGTCAAAAATATGAAAATTATTGAATTAGGGGTGGTTTGGAACTGATCTTGTAGTTATAACTGATCCCTATTCGACCCTAACTATTTAGAAAAGTATATAAGAGAGGGAGAGAGGTCCATGAAGGGGACTTGACCTTTGCATTGTTATGCTGGAGAAATTGGGGCTATTATGCCACCTACCTTTGCCCTAGATTCCATATTCCTGTGTTGCAGAGCTTATAGGTGTAGTTCCTTGGAGAAGAGAAGCAAGAGATCCAGATCAAGGTTTCGTGAGGTGCCTAGCAAGAGGAGAAGGTGAAATTTGTACTTCTTCCACTTGATTAATAAAGATGTGATGTATTTCTTCTTTCCAAATCATTGTTTAGTGTATGTTGAATCTATGTTATGATTGTATGATGATGCTTATCATATTAGGGTTTTATTTTTTAATGAACATAATCTCCTTTCATATAGTCAATTTTGTTTGAGGAAGGTTCAAATTGTTTTTCAAGTCTCTTGGATTGAGGAGCAAGAGGAAGGGTTAGAGAAAGATTGGACCAGCCTTCAGTTAATCAAGTATGGACCTTACTTATCAATGAATATTTATTACATTTACTTGTAGAACATTGCATATCAGTCTTTCAACCCTAGTATGTTGGTGGCCTCTTAACCCTCAGCCATATGAACACTTTCCTGTACAATAGATCTTGAAAAGGGTGGTACTTTAATGAGTCTTTTCTACTTTGGAAATCGAATGATGAAGCAATTTCTAAAAAATTCCTGAATGAGAAAACCTATCTGCCTTTACCTACGAAGATTCTAGATCATTTGGATTGGAACGATGGAGGTTATGTTGAAGTATTGGCTTTTGGACATGATTTTGTAAAAGGTGATATGTCACATGTTGTGAAGGAGGCAAAGGTTTGAAGGTTGAAGATATCGAACCTGGTAATAGAAGGAATTTGGGTGGTTCATGAGGGTGTCAACAAGGAGGAAATATATGGTTCTGGGGTAAATGTTGAAGTTCCGGGTTATCAGAATCAGGGTTCGAGTTTTTTTTCGCGTAGGGAGAAGAAGGTTATTCGTGAAAAAAATACGCCTATTTTGATGGTTTTGGGCGAGGAAATACATCTTAATGAGGTTATCATGACCAATGAATGTTCTCTAGTGGGTCGATTCACTCGACATCGGGAAAATGAAAGTGTCGTGAAGAGGTTGGAAAATGAAGTATGGAAAGGGGTACTGGATATATGTATGGAGGTCTTCATTTTGTCGTGTGGCTGGATCAATTTTCGTTTTCTTCATTCAACGTATGTGCCAAAAATTTTGGAGGGTTCTTGGCACTTGAATAGCACTACTTTTCTATTGAAACGATGGAATCCACTCTTTGATCCATGTATAGAAAGGTATTGATATTATTCCTATGTGGGTTAAGCTTCCGCATTTTCCTTTTGAATTGTGGTCTAGAGATTTTTTTCGGCATGTGGGGAATACACTAGGGAATTTTGTTAAAACTTACCTATCTTATGAATCCTCAGGTATTATGTGTGTGGAGAAAGTTCTTGTTAATTTGGACATTAAATAAGGACTGACCAAGGGGTTAACAATAAAATGGGGTGATAATACTTATATCCAACCTTTATTGAAACGATGGAATCCACTCTTTGATCCATGTATAGAAAGGTATTGATATTATGCTTATGTGGGTTAAGCTTCCACATTTTCCTTCTGAATTGTGGTTTATAGACTTTTTTTGGCATGTGGGGAATACACTAGGGAATTTTGTTAAAACCGACCTATCTTATGAATCCTCGGGTATTATGTGCATGGAGAAAGTTCTTGTTAATTTGGACATTAAATAACGACTGACCAAGGGGTTAACAATAAAATTGGGTGATAAGACTTATATCCATCCTTTATATTATATGGGTATACCCTTTAAATGTAACCTATGTCATGTATATGGTCATGTGGTCTTTTAGTGTGGAATTCCCTTTAAGAGGAAGGTTTGGGAGAGTAGTTATGGGAATGTTTTGTGAGTGAATCTTGATATGATGCATTGTTAGTCAAATACTAAGATTGGTACATCTAGGGTTTTTCATAATTTTGTCATGGATGAATATTTGAAGACAACATTTGATTTCATCTACAAGTAGAATTGTGGTCTTTTTGAAGACAATATAGAAGATACATAAAATATTCCTGGTCTGGACACACTTTCTTTAAAAATTACTGTATTTTCGCCTGATCATGAAGTCTGCGCTTCTAGTTTGGGTTGGGGTTTTCTTTGAATATTTCAACGGAGAAGGATTATGATAAAGAAGTATGCATGAATACTTTGAGTTCTTTGAAGGGTTATCACCACTTGAAGATATGAGACCTGGTAGTCAAGATTTTAAAACTCCCTCAAGTCTGTCTACTAGGATTTGCGAAGAGGTCTATAATTTGTGATCCAAGGAAAGGAAATTTTCAAATGATGATTGGGTAGGTGATAGTATTTATGTTTCACATTGTAAGAAGCATGTGGGATGCTCTAGGGTATCTAAGTTTGTGTTAGGAAATGGGGTGACGAGGATGATTCAAGATTGTTCTTTCAGGGGGCTTAGAGCTGTGGATGCCCATTTGAATGTCTCTTAATGTTGATTTTATCCTTAAATTGTTGAGGTTTGGATAGCTTAGCCAGAAAGCTATCACTTTGTAGGATTATAGATCAGAAAAAACCAAATATTGTATTTTTACAGGAAATTATGTGCACTGGAGCAGGTATTGTCCAAAAAATTGAGAGTATTGTTGGGGGGTTGGAAGTTTGAATTTGATTGATGTATATGGAAATTTAGGAGGTCTGGTTATGGGTTGGAGGAAATCTTGATTTCTGTTTCAAAATGCATGGGTTGTACATTCTGGGATAGGTTTATCTCTTTTCTCTTCTGAACTTGGGATGTATATCCGCTTTGTTAATATATATGGTCCAAATATTAATAGAGAAATGTACTAGAATAATTTGTCAGACAAGGGATGTATTGGTAGGAAACATATTATTTTGGGTGGGGACCTTAATTTTTCGATGGGAATATCTGAGGCTTGGGTTCCAAATGATCGTGTGGATAATCTCGCCGATTTATTTGTTTCTAAGTTAGAAGAAACTGGTCTTCTAGACATAGTTCCTTCTAAACTATATCCTACATGGACTAATAGAAGATCTGGCCCTAATCATATTGGTAAAAGGTTAGACATATTTCTTGTCTTTGAGGATATGCTGGAGATACCGTTCATATTTCATCAATGGGTGGGGAAAGGAGGATAGTCTAATCATTATCCGGTGTTCTTTGAAGTTAAAAATGGAAATAAGAATCCTGCATGTCTGTTTAAGTTCAATGCAAATTGGTTAAATGATGACAATTTTGTTTTCGTACTAAAGGAAAGATGAATTTATATGTGAATGGCTCTCAGGTATGTCCATATGAACATTTTGTTGAGAATATGAAGAAAATTAAATACGTGTCTATTAATTGGTTTGTGCAGAAAAGAGAATCTGATGATCATGACATCAAGATCATTGAGTAGATCTTGGTTGAAAATTTTAGTTGAGCTGGGTTTGGTTTTGCTACTGAAGATTCAAAAGAGGAAATCTCGGGCCTTGAAGCAAGTAGAAGGAAGATTCTTATGGACCGTGAAAAAGAGTTAAGACAAAAAATATGAGCTCTCTGGCTCTCATGTGGAGACGATAACACACAATTATTCCATCATTATGCAAACAACATGAAAAATCTAAATTCTATTTGGAAGATAATAGACGATTAGGGAATTTTGGTAGAAGGCTTTAAAGACATTGCTGAGGCTGGTATAAATCATTTTGGGAATCTTTTTAAGGAGGATAATAATATACCCTTTATCAAATATTGATAATGTAGCTCATAACTTTCCATCTTCTGTCACTAAAGAGGAAAATGAATATCTAGTGGCTGAATTGACTCTTAATGAACTAAAAGAAGTTTTAGCACATTTTAGAAAAGATAAGAGTCTCGGACTGGATGGGCTCCATGTGGATTTTTATATTGGCCTATTTGATATGATAGCTCATGACTTAATTTAGGTTATTGAAGAATCTAGGTTAAGTGGAAATATCCCTATTATTTTCAACTCGACTCTCATTGCTTTAATTCCCAAAAATACTTGCTGGAGACTTTAGAGGATTTTAGACCAATATCGCTTTGCAACTGTGTTTATAAGATCACTGGGAAAGTATTATCTTCCAGAATAAAAGTGGGTGGAAGCCAGTATATATCTTATGAAAAATTTGGTTTTCTTCCATGATGTCAGATTCATGAAGTTGTGGGGGTTGTCTAGGAGGTAACACATTCCATCAAGAGAAGGAAGAAAAAAGTTGTTATGATAAAAAATGATTTATCAAAAACCTATGATATAGTCAATTGGACTTATCTAAGAGTTGCATTATATCATATGTGGTTTGATACTCCTTTCATCTCATGGGTAATGGGGAGTCTCTTTTATGTATCTTTTTCTATTCTTCTTAATGGATCTTCCTATGATTTTTCCATACCTAGTAGGTGAATCCATTAAGGATGTCCTCTAGTTCCCCTTTTGTTCCTCATAGTGGCTGAAGGTTTGGGGAGAACTATCATTACATCTAGGTATGTGTTGGCCAGGAAATGTGACCTATAGGGTATTGTGGCCAACTACTAAAAAACAGTCCACACACTCGACTTACTGCAATCTTGCATGTGTTTGGTATAACTGTTTTTCACAGGTTAAAGGCCCTGCTGCCTGTAAAATATGCTCTCAAAGTAGAGAGTCTCTTGGGATGTATATGGTAAGTTCTATTTAATCAAATCTTCACTCAAATTAACTAAAGATATAATTAAAATGACTAACTAATGCTAATAAATATCTTAAACTAAAACAGCAAATAATAGTAGCTCCTAATCTCAATCTATAATGAACTAATATGCAATATGACTATCCCAAAAAAATGGGAGCTGGAAATAATAATCAGATAACAAGTTTTATTTGAAAATTTAATCTATGATCCTGCAATGTTAGGAAAGCCTATTCTCGGCAAATACAGATCTAAATCAACTTACAATAAAATAATATTTTATCATAAATCAATTTGAAAATGAAACAAAAATCATAATCGGACTAAATTTAACATAGTATTGAAGCATAAAAGAAATTACACCCAAGAACTAACGCTGAAATGAATAAGTTCAACTTACACAGTCAGTACTTTGTATGAAATCATATCATTATCAACTGAAGAAAAGAAACATGAAGAAGTTCATTTACTTTTCTATATGACAATTAATTATCCATACTTCAACACTAAGTACTTTGTTCAGAATCCATTATCAAAAGTGTTTTCACACATAATATAAAGATACATACATATGAAAAGGAAATTCAACACAGGAAAACAATATTAAGACATCATGATAATAACTGATAGACCTAGCTAATTTCTTCAGTATGTCTGTAAAACATAGTAATCCTCAGAAATAGTTCTAAAGGAACACAAATAAAATAGAATAGTATTAAGTGCTGCATTATATTTGTTCATCACAAGTTTCAGGATTCCAACCCTTTGCTTCATTTCAGAAGTTGCTTATAAAGGAAAATAAAAGGCTACAACTAACTAACTAGAAATCCTATTTCTTACGAAAGATACCAATCATATCCAAATAAGGTGTAACCATGACCAACTTCATAGGCACATTGTTACAAAATCATCCGAAAAGAAAGATATGCCCAGAGTTTAACTTACTAGAGAAATTCTAGCATTACACTCTCCCAATTATAGTAACATCATACTGGGTAATCCATGCCAATAGAAGCTTAGAAATAGGAACGAAGTAATTACTGAGCATCAAATTAGTTGTAAGTCCCGAACATTCTTCATTGAGTAGACACGTACAATCAAAAGACACGAAGGCATACCAACATCTAGTTTTATCCCAATGGTTTCTTTGACAACTGTACATATTAACAAAAAGTTGTTTAGCAAAATTTAATGATGATCAATTAAGCATGAGCGAGATATCTGCAGAATTTCAATTCTGTAGATATCTCAATTTAATCATTTAGACCATGAATTGAACCGAAACTGATAAACCCAAAACATCACTAACCTGTAAGAATCTATCCAAAACCCTCTGTAGGCATAATGTAAGATACAAAAGACAAAATTTAGAAGTCACTGGAAAAACAAAATATCAGGTTTTTAAGGCCGACTCAACTGAGAATCGAATGGGTACACTTCTCCTAGCTTCATTCAATTTAACCCTAAACCTGACAGCCATGGTCCTGTTAATCCTATTCTGTCTTTTCAATATTTGTTTCTTTAACAAAATCCTTTTCATAATTTCTTTGCATTTCAACTTTTTTCCTCTTAACACATCCCATTTCTCAACCCAGGTGATCAATTCAGCTTTTAAAGCTTTAATTTCTTCCAGGGCAATTGTTTGAATAATTTGTGCTTCTTTTAAATCTATTTGCAAGGAAGAAATCAATTGGGCATGAGGATTTGGATTAGTTTGGTATTTTGACTCTCTTTTCAAGTTTACTCAGGCTTCTTCAGTTAAGTGAGGCTTTCTGTCAATTTCTTGGCTACCCTCACGATTTACTTGCTGACTATCAACCATCTTGTCTGCAAAGATAGAAACATATTTAAGATCTAACACAGATGGGCCTATGGGAGCTGGATGCAGTTGAACGTCTGAAGAATCACTCAACTCAATAACTGAGACATCCCCAACACTCATATTCCTCCTGGAAAGCAGAGCGACTGTCATACTATGTGTGGTTCTTTGTATAGCCGGTTTGCTCATAGCACTGCTAGTCTGATTTTTATTCTTTGTTTGCTTCATATTAACCTGTGTATGAGAAGAAATATTGTCTTGAAAGGTTATAGGAGTTGAGGGTTTCCTTCCTCTACCTTGAAAATTATTTGCAGGAGTTTCAACACTAGTTTCCACCTCAATTTTTACATCATCCAGACTTAGGGTTTGATAAGGTTGAAACCCTTCATCCCTCAAATCATCCTGAGAACCAGAGTCCTTGACTTCAAGCTCAGTCTCTTCATTGTTTACCCGCCTATGTCGAACCCTATGCCTTCGTTTGGGCCATTCCTCGTTAACCCCAAACCCATTTCTCACAAGGAAAAAATCCCAGGTCTGACCTAGTTCTTCCAACCGACTGGACACAAGAATTTTAATTAACCCATGGTGGAATAAACTCCTATTTTTGTAGCCAAAATTAGAATGATAAGTGGATGCCATTTTATGTAAACTGTTCAAAAAGAAAAAGGGCATATTGATAGGGTAAACCTTAAATATCAACAACAGTCGAAGGTGATAAAATTGCGTCTCAGATAGCCTACCCTCGCAAGTTACATACCTGATGATTAGCTCCAGAAGAGCCCTCCATTTCTTCATTAATAACCGGGATGGGAAGCAGGGGTAAGAAACCCTTTCCACTGGTCATTCTTAATATGTTTTCCTTTATACCACTTCTCACTAGTTTGTGGCAAGCAAATTGCTCGAGAAATGAATTTCTCAGACTGTCTGACTTCAATGTCTCCCACTTGTGCACGAACCCCATCAAATGACTCTGCAAATGCCTTAGAAACTATCATATTAAAACCAGAAAATTCCTGAAGGAACTCCAACCATCCATACCTCGACACGATCTCTTGGCACTCGGGAGTAGCATATAGGTATTCGTCACCAATAAGTTCAAACCGAGACACTGGAGCCATGGCAGCGGATACACGAACCTCTAGGGTTTTTAAAACATAGATTACAGGATGTAATCGTTTTATCAATAGTATAGGCATTACTAGCAAAACTCTGAAATACCCTATTTTATTAAAACCCTGAAAACCTTCCTGTAAGTCCATCATAACGTGAATTGGCAGAGACAAGAGGTTTCGAAGACAACTTACCAAAACATAATGAGCCGTAGGAGAGTCACACAGGCGAGTTATTGCAAGTGATGTTTGCATGTTTCAGGATTGATAGATAGCAACCGTCAAAAGACACGACTACCAAAACCTTAGTTCCACCATTACTATATCATTCATTGTGATTTCATAACGTGGTAATAATGGAGGTTAATTCATCATTTTTTAACACATGACTCAATAATCTCCAAAACCTTAATTCTTCATTTATCGAATTCCATCATAAAAATGTAATCACCTTAGCATATAATTGATATCTTAGGGTAAAGGTCAGAACTGATCAGAGAATAATTTGATAATGTGACTAGACCAATGTTGAAAACCTAGAAAGTGACTTTAGACCCTCATCACAAACTCTAATACCAACCCATTTCAGAAATATGAATTTGAAATAAGTGGTGAGCATATAGTATAGTAGGGTTTATGAAGATTCA
This sequence comes from Pseudotsuga menziesii, assembly GCA_001517045.1. Taxonomy (NCBI): domain Eukaryota; kingdom Viridiplantae; phylum Streptophyta; class Pinopsida; order Pinales; family Pinaceae; genus Pseudotsuga; species Pseudotsuga menziesii. The sequence goes on from LPNX011112283.1 coordinate 30,469, forward strand.
CATTAAATTCACCTTAAAACTTTTGACAACTAAGATAAGATAAATAATTTAGAAGTGACGAAGCCTTACCAAATTTTCCACATGAATAAGAAATAACAGTTATCACATCATGCAGTACATAGTTTGAATTAATAACTAATACATTCATTTGATTTTAATCAAACATGAGTGATGAGTGGAAAAATAGGAGCTACTAATATTCTGTAATTATAATCCTTCCGATTTTCGACAGAATTGAAGAATTAAGATCATTAGAGTCAAATTTCTGCTGTTACTAATGTTCAACTAGTCCGAATCGATTAGTCAAGTGAGTTTCTGTTAGGAGTTCCTTAAGAATAAAAGATTCTTAGGGCGCTCCTAAGATATCAATGATAAGTTTTTTTATATCCAGACAAAAGAATCAATATTGCTTGAACATTATCAATCTTCAAGTTATTTGTGTTAAAAAATGGTCCGAAGGGTGTTGCCTACCAACAGTATGGTGGATATTTAGCGAGGCTTACCTTTGGGGATCTAATTAAACTTACTCATATTTACTTTGTTGATGATATCATTTTGATTTTTGATGGATCTAGAAGGAATTTGGATAAATTACATGGAACTTTACATGTATTTTGTAGAGCTTCTAGGATGTAGGTTAGATGAAGGGGAGGACATATTTATCAGTAATCTGTTTCCTTATTCATCTGGTATGATAAAGGAGGGTATTTAGTACTTGAGGTTCATATTAAATCTAAATGGTTATGTTAATAAGGACTCAGATTGGCTTGTGACTAAATGTGAATGTAGGATTACAAATTGGAATAATCGATGGTTGTCGAAGGGTGGGAAACGTTTTCTAGGCAAGAGTGTATTAGAGGCTATTCCCGTTTATTTTATGTACTTTTGGATCCCTATAGGTATCCTTGAAAAAATAAGAAAATTATGCTTCAATTTTTAATGGAATTCTAAAAAGGATTAGCATGGGTTTGTTTGGATGAAGTGGTAAAATTTGGCTCTTCCCAAGAAATATGGAGGGTGGGGCTTAAAAATTCCTGAGTTTTTCAAAATCCCTTGCAACAAAATGTGACTGGAAAATTATACAAGGGGTTATGGGTCCATATTTTTGTGCAAAAATATATTTATCCTATGTCGGTTTTGGATTGGATCAGGTACTCTTCAAAGTTTCACAGGAACACTTCTATATGTTGGAAAGCGGTTGTACAATATTTTGATTTGATTGGTGTAGGATTATCTTGGAAGGTTGGAGATGGGTCTGTTTTTTGGATGGGTGTTGATCCTTGGGTAGGCTGCAAATGGATACATCTTCTTCTTAGGAATATTTTGGGACAACTTTGGCAACAAGGTATTTTTTTTCCTAAAAGATATCGTTGATCCGAGGTCTACAAATCTTATGTATCATGGATGGGTAAAAGTTGAGCATCTCGGTCTGGTTGATCAAAATGATGGGATCATGTGGAAATATTATACAAAATAATTAATTTCCTCTCATATTAGACTATATGGAAACCATGATAATTTATCTTGGATTTTTTCAAAAACTATAAACTACACTCCAAAAGAAGGTTATATTCAGTTGACAAAGGATAGGGAGGAGCTTGAACCGTTCTGGTGGTGGAGGGCTCTTTGGAAATTTAAATACCCATTGAAAGAAAAAAATATTAATGTGGTTCCTACTTTCAAATAAAGCACTCACCTGGGATGTACTCAGAAGAAAAGGAAGGTAGGGACCTCGCAGATGTTATTTGTGCAAAGAGGAATTACAATCAAATCGCCATTTGGTGGTGTTTTGTCCTTATATCAAAAGAGTTTGGAAAGATATAGAAGTTAAAGTTAAAATGCATAACATGTGGATAGGGGATATTGTGGAACAATGCTTACAAGAGTGGAGCAACAAGGTTGACTTAAATGATTTCATATCTCTTCCTTTGATAGTTTCTAGGAACATTTGGAAATCCATAAATTTAGTTTCTTTTGAGGAAAAGTTCATTTTTCCAATTCAATTTGCTTTTCAAAGTCTGGGGGTGATGAGATTTTTTCCACAAGAAAATATAAATATAAAAACTAGAATGGTGACATAATAATATTTTGATAGGACTAGACCGTGGGGGTATTTTGATGGTGCAACCAAAAGGGAGCAGAGGTAATGTGGAGCTAGGGGTATTCTCTATGTATTTGACGGTCACTAGTTCAGTTTCAAAGTTGGAATGGGTGAAGGTACTAATAATTTCGCGGAATTAAGTGCAATCAGACTTCTAATGTGATTGGTGGTGGAGAAAGAGGTAAACAATATGCATATTTTTGGGGACTCCAAAATAGTCATCAAGTGGATAACTGGTATCAACAAGATTCACAATATTCAGCTTGCTCCATTACTGGACGAGGTGCATAGTCTCATAGAACAGATGGAGGTCAAACACATATATATGGAAAGAAATGTAAAGGCTGATGAACTCGTAAATGCGGGAGATCAAATGCAGGAGGGTACTAAGTACATAGCAGGAAATAATAACACATTCATTCATGGATCCTTACATGATATATAACAGAGTTTTGGTTTCAAAGGATTTCTATGGACATCAAAGATGGAATCTAAATTTTTTTTTGGAATGATCAAAATGCATAATATCTGGTCATTCTCAAGTTTTTTAGTATTATATGAGTACTAGTTGAATATGGCTAAATTGATGTTTAAGAAACATTTTGTGAAAAATATTTGATATTTACAATGAACATTAGAATTATTTTTGTTAAGAAGAGAAATATTGAGATATAAGTTTGGAAATTGCTAATATATAGTACTGATTTTCTGAAAAGAAGATCAATATAAAGACAATTTTTTAAATCTAAAAAAAATAAATATCATTTTGAAAATTAACCAAAACTATTAGAAAAATGTAATCTTTTCTATTAATAAAAGATTATGATTTTTTTCTATGGAAAAAAAATAACGAATTTCTATTTCTATACACATAGAAATAGGAATGAGAAATAAGTAAATGAACCTAAAAACAAAGAAAAAATCAATGCATAATATCAAATGGGAAATAAGTAAAATGAACATAAAACAATGAAAAATCAATGCATTCGTTTCTATGCGTAATATCAATGGGAGCAGGGATCAAGATTGAAGGGTTGGTCTTAATTTCATATAGAAGGTTATATATTCATTCAGCCCTTCATTGATGAAGGGCTTTCAAAAAGTTTACATTTCAAATGACAGTAATAAATTAATTGTACATTTCATTTACTTGATGACAAAAATTAAAAACAAAAAATTAAATTGCAAAATGGGATTTGTCATTTTAATGAGATTTGTAAAATTGCACAACTGAATGTATATCCCTGCCTACATTGTGTTCAATCTATTTTAAAGGAGGAATAAGTCTACAATTGCTTAGACGCTTTAAGGTTTATAATAAAAAAGGAACTCAAACAGATAGTCAAGCCGGATAGTACAATCTATGGCTATAAATTTGGAAGTATGGATTGAGGCCGAAAAAACATGGTCACTTAAGAGACCATTCTTGATGGCGTTGAAGGAATTCAAAACAAGAGGCAGCCTATGCTAGAACTCCGAAGCTTTAGTCATAAAATAAAATCTATAGAGGAAGCAGAATCAACCAAAGCTGAATGTTTTGAGATTACTGAGAAATTGATAAAGTATCAAAAAGATGCATCCACTGTGGGAAGAACCTTGGATCCATATCTCTATGGAATTTGTATTGTGTGTGCCTCGTCATCAAAGAGTTATGATTATTAGTTGCTGAGTGACAGATTTTCCAAAATGGTCCATTTCCTTACAAGTAAGAATACTGATGTCAATGTCAGTAAGATTGTTGTTTGCTAGTTTGTTCTTTAAGGAAATTGTTCGGAAAAAGTTATTTGAATCTTATAAAACATGGGTTTCCAAGAAAGCACTGATGAAGTATAGTGGGTTGGGTGTGCATCCTGAAGTCTGAACCAGGAGTTTGAGAAATTTTCAAAAAAGGTGAGAATGATGTAGACCACGGCATAAATTTTAGGGCCAATTGGGCCTGTTCAGTTTCTAAATGGTCTGCAGTCATTAATCTAGTATTATGAATTGCATGTTGTAGCTGATATAGTTGGATTTTAGATTTTTATGCAGCTGCATCAATCAATTTAGTGTTGAATTTAATAGTAGACAATTTAGATTTCTTGATTGAGAATTTTAAGGAATTAGTCGAGTCGCATGTTGAACTTTTCTAGAAATAGAAGCAGTTTTACAAATCATCCTTTTAAGAGGGAAAAATAGGCTGAATGAAAACCTCTGTAAGGAAATGGAGGAAGCTTGTAGAAAAGGATAGAAGAACAGAGTTTTTCTTTTCAGATTTGCTCATGTGATCATTATGGACCATGCCTACTCACACTGTGTTTTAATTTTCTGGCTGGATCTTCCTATTGAAATGAGTATTTAAGTTGTTTGAGAGAATCATAGGGCACGGTTCATTTTAACTATTTATTTCCTATATGTGTGGCAGAGAAAGCGCAAAACATTGTTCGTTTCAATAATGTGGCAGAGAAAGCACAAAACATTGTTCGTTTCAGCCAAGGGCACGGTTCATTTTAACTATTCATTGTTCGTTCTACCTCGAGCTGGAAGCATTGCCCCCACAGAACACGTCTCAAAGAACGAGCAGAACATGTTGCCTTGGCTGATGAATCTGTGAGCAATAAAAATATCTCTCCGGGCATCCCCCACCGTGCTTACAGGCACTGCCTTGCTAGCGTGAATTCAACCATGTGTATTTATTTATAAGATCCTGAGGTGCTAAGTAAGGTCATTGTATGTGAATTAGTACTTATTCTAATAGAACCTTAGCAAGCAATACCAACCTAAGCGATTAATGAAGCAAGTGATATAGGGAGAAACGGTTCTTGGTCTTCAGGTAACTATCAAGGTAGCAGCAGGCATGAAAAAGGTAGGGCCCAATCCTACTCTTGCAGTATGTTCAAAATACTACATGCTCTCCCCATCGTATTAGCAGAGTAGTAAGCCTAGGTAACTGGAAGTTACCGGGCCACATAATCTCGTTGTTGCCCAGGCCTATCTCAAGTTTTACTTCCGGAATGGCTTCATAACCGCATGCACATTAAAAAAAACCCACAGCTTACCTTCACGAAAGGATTCATAACGCATGTACATTAAGACAAAAACTCACAGCTTACCTTCAACCAAATGATTCAAGAAGGGATGCAAATTTTTAAAAAAAATCACAGCTTACCTTCAGTAAAAGGGTATTCCTGCCAGGCAAAGTGTTCCTCTGCATTATCGATTTCGCAGGGCCTCTCTGTGGACAACCGAGCCATACGTCACTTGCAACAACCTGGTCTTGGTTTGCCTTATTCAACAGTATGTTTATAAACAATACTCAAATGATCTGATCTCTTCACATTCCTCACTCACTTACCTACCCACCTCAAAAGTAGCACTGCAGCTATGTAAGATACTTGTAGAGAAGTTTGAGCAGCCAGAGCCACCAACCGGCACTCATAAATCCCAGGAACCCACTACCTCCAAGTCTCCCAGCATTCCACAATACGCCCAGCATTATCCCATTACCGTGCATCCCCATTCAGGTAAATCTGCTTTCCCGATTAGCTTTACCCAGTCCTCTTTCTGTCCGCCTGCCCAGTCCACATCGCCCAAGGCACAATAAACTCCCCAGTGGCTGCGGCTAGGAGTCTTGATTAAGAAATCCCTTGTACCGACAGTTTTGGCAAGGTTCTGGAAAGATCGCATGACAGATAATGACAGTTTTGGCAAGGATCTGGAAAGATCGCATGACAGATAATCAGATTTCAGATGAATAAATGTTTGATGGGAAGTTTTACACCTCACACTTCTAATGAAATTTTAAAATAAACATTGCACTTCTTGATAACCTGTCAAAATTTAAAATTGTCTTTTCTTTTGACGGGCAATTATTGAATTACACTTCTGGGATGGGCTAGGAGGCCTTTGACGGGCAATGACAGGTTCAATTTTGATCCCTGAATGGGAGACACGTAAATGTGCATAGGTACTAATTTCTTCTCTATGCATAATTGGAATGGAAGATAAATAAATGCACATAATTGGAATGGGAGATAAATAAATGCACATAAGCACTAGTAAAAGTAAATGTAATTTTCATTGTGTTTTTAAATTGAAATTTTAATATTTATTTATTTGTATTAAAAAATAAAAAAAATTCATTATAAAATGTAATAATTAATTCACATTGAAATTCTAATGTTTGTTCATATTTCATTTGGTTTATTGCAAAATGTTATTTTACAAGTACTAAGTGATGAGCATGGTAGTTAAATTTCTAGCATTTTTTTAAAGTTAGTATAGTTTCTATTTTATTGGTTTATAAAATGGATATATATAGTCAAAATTTAAAGTTTTGGTTGGTCTGAAAGAATTTTAGCTTAAATGTTAAATAGGAATTTAACTATGGCAACTATGTCAATCCCACTAACATTGTGAAGATGATTTAAACAAAAATTATTTACATAATATGAGTTTTGGATAGTGTTAATATTGACTAGATGTTCAAAATCTAAAAAAATAATAATTGAAGGAACATATTTCTACTCCTTTGCCTCATCATATAGAGTTGGATTTGTTAGGACCTTGCTCGCTTGAGCTTCAATTGGTCTTTAGGAGGAAAGTCCATTTCTGTCATAGATTTGTAGAGACAGTTTAGCTTTTTGTCCAATCTTTTGTTCTGAGCTTGCAACTTGTTGTTTTGATCTATAATCTCCTTCATCATCAATACTAAACCATTAATTCTTTCTTCCTAAGTGTCCATGATAGCCTTGATTAGAAGAGATTTAATCTTCCATTTAAGAGAAATTGTTTTGAAGAATTTAGTATCTCTAGTTCTTGTGTTTCTAGCGTCTTGAGCATAACCCTCCATATTTTCCATAATTTCCTCATATGGAGTGCATTCTTGTTATAACCGAGTATCCTCCTCCAATTATTCAATTCTTCTTTTAATGCAGACTGGGGTGGGGCATAGGTACATGAACTACTTGGCTTCAATTTCCTATTTAATTTTGAAATATGTAACCAAGGCCTTGCCAATGTGAGGGTCGCAAGACAAGGGCATTCTTGCATGGTGAAGTAGGACACAATTGACATATAGATGGGAACAATGTGTAGGGCCTATCTTTCACATAAAGAAAGAGGATACCACCTCCTACTAACCATGGAAAATTTTAGGGGCTAATATTATCCCATGGGCTAAATTTGGGGGTTTTAAATTTTTAATGGGCTAATTATTATTAAACACCCATTAGGTATGATTGGCCCACGTTTTATTTATTTATTTTTAATGAACAAGAGGTTAGCCCCATCAAATTTAGAAAGGGGGGCCAAGATAAAACATTTTTGCCCCTCTAAAAATTGTTTTAAGCTTATGTTTTCCCACAAAAATATCTAGGTAGCTCATGTTCGCTCCCGATTTCTAGAAATAGAAGTTTCCAGAAGCTCCTTCACCCTCTATCGATTATGGAAATTTAATTCAGAGTTACATTCATCCATATTTTATGGGTTGAATATCTTTTTTCAAATTGCTTAATTCCCACATGAAAAAAGTAGTTGAATTTACTATCCGTTCTTCTTATATTTGTTAGGACATATAAGTGTTGGGAGAATTTAAAATATTTTGGCGCTGCTAAGTTTGAAAAAATGAAATTTTGAAATAGGGATGGAGCTAAGTGTGAGAATGCATGTGATCAATGACTAGGACCAAAAGCTTGAAACAAGAGGAATTATAAGCGTTGGCAGGGTCAAAGGGAAGTAGATCGGAGTTTAAGCACAGGAGACCGAAGTTCGTGACCAAGATATAAGTGATAAGGTGATAAAGTTTTGTGAAGTTAGAAGGCGATAAAGTGAAATATTGAATCGATGGTGCAGATCAAATATGGGTCCCATCAATGGTCATCCTGCATTTCTCCGATACAACTTGCACACAATTTAAAATTTTTGAATCTGTGTGAAATTTGAATCTTGGCTTGCACTGAAGTTACGCGGAAACTCCTCATGCATTTCAAAATAAAAAGTAGTTTGGAATAAACATTTCGTCGAAAAAGTGTGCTTTGGGAAATTAAAAGAGTTATTCTATTGTTTTGGAAAGGAACCAACATGATAGTGACAACGCACCAGTTCTACCCACCAAGCCAAATTTGAAGTTACCATCCTCCTCCATATTACATGTATTCCAAAAAAGTATGACCACCTGTATTTAATTTTTCGTGGAGCAAGTTCAACAGTTTATTCCCTTATGTAAAAGCATGGACGAGAAGGAAGAGTTCATAGTCGATAGAGACGAGGATATTTTTGACCCTATTTTGTCTAGAGGCAAATAAAAGCTAACTTGACTAAGAACACATGGTATTGATGTGCTGAACGTGTTTGGGTATTTCTTGTATCATTTTACACTAGAGAAAATCCATCCTTTTCCTAAGTTCATTGGTCGGTGTGTAGCCAACTATTCTCAGACAGAGAGGGTAATTATGAATGTTAGTGGGTCAAAAATCTGTTGTTCAGTTAATGTACATACCATTAGAGAGTCTTTATGGTTACCTAATTCATATCCTAAGAATCCTGAACCGTTTGTAGAGGAAGAATTGATTAGGGTTTATAGAGAGAGTAGTCTTGAGAAGAAAGCTTAATTCTTGTCCAAAGTCTTGAAACCTTATCAACCTGTTGAAGATATGCCTTTCCCTTTTGGTATCAGTATTTTCCAAGAGAAATTACAACTGGTTTTGTCCTAAGTAAGTCGATTCCTCGGTCATAATGATGATAAGTTTGTTGATGAATTCATGTTGGGTTTTATTATGAAAGTCAGCCAGTTTGAGTCAATTACAATCCCTTGCCTTAATTTTTAATGAATTCCTAATTGAGGAAATTCATGCCCATCTAGTGAAATTCCACACTCAGAGGAATTTCAGATACCGGACATTTTTTCTATGCATGTTCATATCCTCAAATGTAGCAGAGACTTGAATTTTGCAGACAAATCGTTCTCTTCATACCCTTCCAAGCAAATCAATATCCTTGAATTTATTAGTATCATCAATGTCAGAGATCTATAGAACTATTTTTGATGCTAAGTTACCTAGAGTACTTGAAAACATGAAGGAGATTCTTCAGTTGGTTTCTAAAAGCAGATACAGAGATTGTTTTTTATATAAAAATCACACTGTTATAAGGGTATATGGATTCACTGAAGCCCCATATCTCTTGCCAGTATTTTTTACTCTAAGAATATTTCTCTTGAATTTTTCAGACAAAGGTTACATTCAGAAGAAGAACACTTCCTTAGTTTCAAAAAATCATTTGATATCAAGTTTCCTTTGAAATATGGACCTTTTTTCATCAAGAATAAGGAAATCCTTCCTAATTTGTAAAAAATATTGTAAGCTATGAGCTTCCAGGTTGCTGATAAAGTTAATTATGATCCCCACCAAGTCATATCTCAGAGAAGGAAACAAAATAGAAGCAAGGGATTTGAACACCAGGTGGTAGAAGGACTAAACAAAATTGCTAATTTGTTAAGCTTTGATCATCAACAAGAAGTGGAGGAGGTTACTATGAAGGAGAATCAGTAGGAGACAAAGGAGGTTGATACAAGTCAATCAAATCTTCTTACTCCAGTAGTTCAAACACCAACAAAGCTAGGTTATGCCAATAAAAGGAATTTTTGAGAGACAAGTAGTTTGGAGGTTGATGGGAAGTATCCGGTAAAAGGATGAAGATGGATCAACAAAAGGAGGTTATTAAATTGGAAGAACATATTTTGATTAGTATTAAAGAGAAAGCCTTGGTTCAACAAAGAGTAGTGCAAGTACAATAGTACTCATTTTTAAATACTCAAATTGATAGAACAAGTTCTCAATATAAGTACAAAGTTGATGTGATTTCACAATATGAAGAAAAAAAAAAGTAGTTCCTTGAAGAAACACATAAATTATTTCCTCAAGTTAGACAATTGTCAGAATAAAAGATTTCATTTGTTGCACCAAAGGACCACAAGAAAAATACCTTTGAAGTTAGCAGTTGTAACTGATGGTGAAGTGTTAGAAATGGAGGTCAAACTGGATAAAATCAATATTCCTGAGAAAATACAAATCCATGGGAAAATACGTGAGTTCCTTTATGATTATTTGTTGCAATCAACTCTAAAGATTTCAAAATTGCAATTAGTAGTAGAAATGTTAGAAGGACAATTAAGACAAGAAAAAGTGGAAAATAAAGAAAACCAGGTCCATATTAAGAAGATGTAGGCATACATTGTGACTCATGAAGCTGATCCAAGTAATGTACAACTTACCAAGAAGCTCTTGGATGAAAAATAGAACACCATCCAGATGCTAATGAAGAAGATGAAGGTTCAAAGCACCCATCATGTGTAAACCCCAAAATCGACAACATTGCAACAAGAGAAAGAATCAGTTTATAAAGAGATGATGGACTATAAAGGAAAAGCCTCGAAGCTACAAGATGAAAAGCACGATTGGGAGAAAGAGAAATCTGAATTATCATCGAAGGTTGCAACCTCAAGTTCAAAACCAATAAGTGAACCTCCTACAGTGACTAAAACACCATTTGATGAGCTTTATACATAAGAGTTGACTAAGACTATGCCACAAGTTAGCTTGAAATACAAAGAGATCAAGGAACTAAAAGATGATAATTAGAAGCTGAAAGAGGAGCTAGTCCATAATACTTGTGAGAAGAATAAATATATAAATGAAAGGAAGAAACTGTAGAACAAGATTAATGAGCTTAAAGATAAAGTGATAGGTAGAACACCTATGCAAGGGTCCAAGCATATCATTTGGGATTCATTATCAACAAATACCACAAAAATCAGAGCATATTTGAATTATGTTTATGATAGGAGTGCCATAACTAATACAACTTTACAAAGATGCAAGTGATGAATGAGACTCTAGATAAAATACCTTTGGAAAAATTACAGAATATAGTAAGTTTCTTAAGTACATTAAATCAGATAGATATGATGACATTGGGAATTAAATATAGAACTTTCATCATCATTTGGGCGAGGAAAATCATTGGAAAGCATCACCATGTGAAGAATGTACAAGCCAAAGAAGAACAATTTCTCTAACATGTTCAAAGTTTTAAGAAGATATTCCAGAAACTTTTTGAAAATGGCCTTCCCTCTTTCTGGGATGAGAATGAAAAATTGATCTCTTAAGAACAATATAATAATTTATTAGTCCAAGGTCGCATGGACCATTCAAAGTTTGAAGATATGACCAAAGGGCTAACAAGAAAGGCTATAGTCGACAAGTTAATCAAATATTTTGAATTGATTGACCGACTTCAACTAATTAAGTCAGATTTACCACCTATATCTTATTCAACTTATGTGTAATTGGAGGTAATAATAAAAGAAATGGCGTACAATGAAATTCCAACTTAGAATTACTGGAAAACTATTGAAAAAAATAGCAAAAATAAATATAAAATTCACCATGAAGTGTTACGGAGAGAAACTTCCTATGGCTTGGGGTAGACCGCAACAGACTGAATGACATCAGAAATCAATAAATTCCAATATGCAAGAGAAAAAAATACATCTGACACTAAAGGATATGAAGCGTACCTTATTCCATACGGTCGATGTAGATCCCCATTGAGATTTTCCAACACACTTGTATTCACAATTCGCTCTCAACAACAACGAACAAGACAAGCATGCTATATATCGAAGTGTTAGTCCTACAAACCATCATGTATAAGAAAATATAACTACATCCATGGAAAAAATATTCATAGTTATACACATGCAATGGACAAGAAATAGATATTTCTATTAATAATAAACAAAGATAGAATAGTGACAAACTCTGTTAGCACCTCGTCGAACAGGAGAAACCGAGTCCTCCACCTAGGCCTCCACCACTTTAGTCCTCCATCTCAATGGAAAGCTTACAAGGAAATGGAAAGCTTGGGAAGAGCAACAACGTGTGCTCCAAAGGGACAAAGGGATGTAGACTCAAGCATAAACAAGTGAGGCAAAATTGAACTATAGTTTCCTTGCTCTCCAAAATTCTCCTGCTTCAATGCATCCAAGAGGCTCAATATATATGTTACACCCAAATCCTGTCACCACCATGTGATAAGACCCTTGAATTACGTATTTTCCCTTAATCCCAGCACTTGGAGTGGAAACCCATGTTGTTTATCAATCTTTCATGAAAATACTCAGCACCGCACTTTCCCTGTTAACCATGAACGGTACCTTGCTCGCACCACCTGTATCTTGTTTGACATAAGCGGTGCCACCACCTATGGCCTTTGGTCCATAAGTGTTTCTAACCTAAACCGCTCTGTCATAAGAAGAGAAAAGTGGTACCCTAGGTAAAATGGGAAAAAGAGAAGTTTCTTGAGGCTTCTATATCATGAGCCTCATGTCCTCCCTTATCCCTAACATTGTCGGTCAGTTGAACTCGAGATCCCTCATCATAGGATCTTAGAAGCCACATCGTCCACAAATCTCTCAACCATTCCTATCCATTGAGCCTTATAAATACAAGCTCATGTCCATGGTTGAGGGGGAGAACTATAGAGGTATTGTTATGCTGTTGGATTGACCACTTGGCCCAAGCCATTTGAGAGCATAGAGAGCAAATTTGGAGCTTATGGGGATGAAAGTGATGGTTTCATGGAGATGCATGTCGACACTAAGTCTTAATTGGTTGTAAACTTCTCCATTCATCTTAATGCAAAGCTGATTTCTGTCCCACATTACTGTTGTTTTGATTTCGCATGTAAATGTTGTTAGATTCCTTAGTCACTAACATGGATAAGTAGATGATGTTCTGGTAGCTTTGATGTGTTTGCATGTTTGATCTGGTTGCAGGTACATAGGTTTACTATCGAAGCAACATTCCAGGTGTCTACGACATCCAGGGAGGGTCTTCATCCTTTGTCATTCACTTGTTTTGGATTTGAACCATTCAGACCAGAGGAACAACTTCTGTCATGAGCAAAGTTCCAATTCTATGTCAAGCTCGTTAAAAAATAAAATAGATCTCCTCAAGCTTAGTTTACCTTTTGGTTTCAAGCTTGCATAAAAATGAAATCATTCTTGAGCATAGTTCATTTTCTATTTCAAGCTCGTTAAAAAATGAAGTAGGTTTCCTTAAGCATAGTTTAGCTTTTGGTTTCAAGCTTGCATAAAAATGAAACCATGTTCCAAGCATAGTTACCTTCTATTTCAAGCTTGTGTAAAAATGAAAAAGATCCCCTTCCCTTGAGTCGAGTCTTCACTTTAGTGTTAGAACTTGGGAGCAGGTTTTAGAGCATAGTTTACTTTTGGTTTCAAGCTCGTTAAAAAATAAAACCACTCCTTAAGCAGAGTTTACCCTTTTGGTTTCAAGCTTGCATAAAAATGAAACCATGTCATGAGCAAAGTTCCCATTCTATGTCAAGCTCATTAAAAAATGAAATGGATCTCCTCAAGCATAGTTTACCCTTTTGGTTTCAAGCTTGCATAAAAATGAAACCATGCGTTGAGCATAGTTCCCATTCTGTGTCAAGCTCGTTAAAAAATGAAACAGATGCCTATGAGCAAAGTTCTCATTCTACGTCAAGCTCGTTAAAAAATGAAATAGATCTCCTCAAGCATAGTTTACCTTTTGGTTTCAAGCTTGCATAAAAATGAAACCATTCTTGAGCATAGTTCATTTTCTATTTCAATCTTGTTAAAAAACTGAAGTAGGTTTCCTTAAGCATAGTTTACCTTTTGGTTTCAATCTTGCATAAAAATGAAACCATGTTCCAAGCATAGTTACCTTCTGTTTCAAGCTTGCGTAAAAATGAAATAGATCCCCTTCCCTTGAGTCGAGTCTTCACTTTAGTGTCAGAACTTGAACCTTCTTTTCACCTGCCCGATTCTCGTTCTTCCTACCCCCTCGGTGAACATTTTCACATTAGTAACCAGGTTTTTAGGTTGGGTATGGAAGAAGAATCACCAAATGAAACGAAGCTTGGGGGCATGTCGAGCCGCTAGCAACCATGCTAGGGGTAGGATTCGCTAGCAATCATGCCGGGGGAAAGATTCCAACCTATGTATATCATGTTAATGGGATTTTTCAAGCATAGTTTACCCATTGGTTTCGAGCTTGCGTAAAAATGAAACCAATCTTCAAGCTCGTTAAAAACAGTAAGATGGTGTTGAGCCTACTTTTCATTTTTCGTGCTCTGGTTAAAACATGAGAAGTGGTTTGAGCTTAGTTTATTACTTTTTCGTGCTCTAGATTCAAACATGAAAAAGGTTAATGGAGTCTTCTTTAAACTCTTTTTGGACTCTTAAAATGTGAAAAGATAGTCGAGCGATCTTGTCTTCTTCATGCTCGTTAAAGCATTTGAAGAGTCATCTCTCTGATGGTAGGTTATCTCTTTTTTGGTTTGGATAGACTATTTACGAAAAAGGAACACTCCAGCCAATCATGACTGGAAGAGTTCTCTAAGGTATGATTTTACACTTTTTTAGGCCTCAGGGACTAAATCATACGAAAAAGGACCTTTTGGAGTCTTCTTTCGTAATCGTTCAGACTCTCTAAACGTTAACGATATCGAGTTTTCTTTCATTGGACTCGTTAAATTAAACATTGAGAGACCCGTTCTTGGGAACGAACCCCTCCTCTCTCAGGTTTGTAAAACATATGAGTTTGGACTTGTCTTCAGACAAGCTATACCGAGTCTTTGTTACCCTCTTTGAAGTCGTAAAACCGAAAAGAGGCACTCATCGATCATGATGGGGAAAATAGGAAGGGAATCACTTTTCAACTAAATGGCAGTAGTTTGTCGTTACCTTTGAACATGGCACTTGTCTGCACATCATGTCAGTCAATTGGGTATTCAGCTGATCTCCACAACGATCCACTTTCATGAGTCATGTCACTCCTTTGAGTCTTTCAAAAGAATGCATTGTCCACTGTCGCATTGTGTGTTTGTCCCATTCAGTCATGCTGCCAATTCTTGTGTTGTGTCGCTCGATGTTCAAAGGGAAGTTGAAGAAGTTTACCTCTGTAGTTAAAACAGTTTCTGTGTTAGTACTTTTGAGTCAGTATTGTGGTTACTACATTCACATCATTCCAGAACTATGTTCCGAGTTTCGTGTCATCGATGTGGGACTCATCATGGCCCTCCTTCTACGAGACTATTCCCGTCGACATCAGCTCATTATCCGGGAAATGGTCTTAGAAACAAAAACTTAGTACCTTGAGATTTGTATGCCTTAATGACAGATTCTCTCGCTCTCGACATAGGTTCACATCATTGACCTTTGATCGATAGAATAGACTAGGTGTTCGACGTTAGGACATCTATTCACACTCAGTAGATTGCACTAGGGTACCTTGGGAATCATTGACATCAATGGTGATCTCCCTCGCACTTGTTAATGGTTCAAATCATTGGTCGGTAATCAAGTGGTTTCTACCATGTTCAACTTTAGATCATTGTAATCACATGGATAGAATCATACTTTGTGGAAGATGAGATGAGGACCCTGGGTATTTGTTTAACACTCATTGCTTTCCTTAGCTTACGATGGAGTTTTGTATATCTAGCATGGATCCACATTTGTATGGTCATGGCTATGCTCAAATTTGTGTCTGTATGACATAAATCTACATTGTATGTCTGGTAGCTATGTCCAAGTTTGAGTCCTCTATAATATGGATCTACGCTGTATTCTAGTAGCCATGCTTGTTTATTCCTCCCATGGATCTGCCTTGTATTGGTATGCAGCCATGAGTTGGTTACTTGTGTCTATGAGTCAAAAATATTGATGTACTATAGATTCCTACTGGACGACATGCTCCGATTGAGTTGAAATTTTCACCTCGAAGTGACAACTTGTTCTCTCAAATCTCTCATTTATCGTATCCCTCTAAGACTCACGCTTTGGGGGGCATTCTGTTACACCAAAATCCTGTCACCACCATGTGATAAGACCCTTGACTTACGTATTTGCCCATAATCCCAGCACTTGGAGTGGAAACCCATGTTGTTTGTCAATATTTCATGAAAATACTCAGCATCACGCTTTCCCGGTTAACCATGAGCGATACCTTGGTCGCACTGCCTGTATCTTGTTTGCCATAAGCGGTGCCCCCGCTTATGGCCTTTGATCCATAAGCGTTTCTAACCTAAATCGCTCTGTCATAAGAAGAGAAAAGCGGTACCCTGTGTAAAATGGGAAAAATAGAAGTTTCTCGAGGCTTCTAGATCATCAACATCGCGTCCTCCCTTATCCCTAACATTGTGGGTCAATTGAACTCGAGATCCTTCATCATAGGATCTTAGAAGCCACCTCATCGACAAATCTCTCAACCATTCCTATCCATTGAGCCTTATAAATACAAGCTCATGTCCATGGTTGAGGGGGAGAACTATAGAGGTATTGTTATGCTGTTGGATTGACAACTTGGCCCAAGCCATTTGAGAGCATAGAGAGCAAATTTGCATCTTATGGGGATTAAAGTGTTGGTTTCATGGAGATGCATGTCGACACTAAGGCTTAATTGGTTGTAAACTTCTCCATTCATCTTAATGCAAACCTGATTTTCATCCCACATTACTGTTGTTTTGATTTCGCATGTAAATGTTGTTAGATTCCTTAGTCACTAACATGGATAAGTAGATGATGTTCTGGTAGATTTGATGTGTTTGCATGTTTGATATGGTTGCAGGTACACAGGTTTACTATCGAAGCAGCATTCCAGGTGTCTACGACATCCAGGGAGGGTCTTCATCCTTTGTCGTTCACTCATTTGTTCTGGATTTGAACCATTCATACTAGAGGAACAAATTCTGTCTGCAGAAGGTGAAATATTCCTGCTTACAATATAGCCCTCCAATAGACAATGGAGGGTCGATTCATAGCATTTAGAGGAATATGGAAGGCCAACAATCAATTTAGTTGAGACTCATTGAGGAAAACTCCAAAATTTTTTGTTTTTATGTACATTTCTCGATGTGCGCGGGTATTGGCTAAAATGCTATGCGTACACGCGGGTATTGGATTAAAAGTCGCGTATACAAATAAACAAGTGTTTTTAGGGGCTTTATTGGGTCATCAAAGTATAATCCAAGCAAGGGGGGTCCAAGGAGCCTGTAGAGCGACATGGAAGGCCTTAAAGGTGTGATCTACCAAGTGTGGTAAAATCAGCTATAACAGATGCCCCCTAATTTGTGAGGTCAGAGGGGTAACATGATGGCATAAATACATTATATCCATCCCAGAAGTGGAGTAATGAAGACCTAGGTGGAAGAACCAACCACTCATCAGTACAATAAAATGATAAATCTCAGCATGTGACTGCAAATATACATGTAGTAGTCTCAGATACATAAGAGTACAATGGCCATGAATATGCATGATATACAAATGTCATGTGTGTTCATCGCCACGTACAATATACAATGAACAAGATATCCATAGTGGATGAAGATATATGATATTATACTGGAATCTAGTCATGAGAGTGTTGATGCTTGAAAAAATACCAGGTACCGACAGTAGAGATTCTCCCCAGTAAGCGATCCCAATTATATCATTCACCGTTTGGTGTGGGGAACCCATCTGGTTAGCGACCCGACTACCATAGATTTAAAATTGTTTAAGTCTTTTACCAGTTGCGGCCCGGTCCATCATTTATGTGATTTTATTGTTTTAAGGATGAAATGGAAGTGCCTAAACTAAATGCAAGTGACTAATAAACAAGAACCCCCGAAGAGCTATGCAGGTTCTTACCTCTCACCTTGTGTAAATCTTGTTCGTCAATCACTCCTATATTAAGCAAATCTAATGTATTCTAGTCTATTCTAAACTAATCTATCCTATCCCCAAGGGAATAAAAGTTAAAATACGTACAGAAATGTACTGTAATGATTCATATTGAATTCTACAGATAGCTGTTCTAATTCCATACACATAATTACATAAGAAAGATTAGCAAAGATAGCTTTGCTATATTAAATCATTCATTACTCAATATACAAAAGATTTCAAATAAACAACAAAATCATTCATCATTAAAGAAATAATTCATAAATTCAGAATGATCTCACAGTTGCATGAAATCCAAAAAGAAGTAATTCAACATTTGGATTCCACACAATTCACATAAAAGCCTGTGCAGTCCTCTCCCAACAATTTTTTTTCTTCTTTATTTGTAGAAAAATTAGTTCTTCTTACAAATAAACTTAGCATGCTTATGCCAGTGAAAAGTGCCATCTATTCTATCTTCTACTCCTATTTATAATACTATTACAAATGGCTCTTTGACTTTCCTGACTTTAGAAATTTCCTGACCTTAGGAATTCCAAAATTTTGTCCTTTAGAGTCTTGCAAAAGAAAATAATAATAAATTTACATAAAAATCCAAAAGAAAAAATTTCAAGTGGGTCCAGCTATTCTTGAGATGCACTCTCCCCATGCATTTTCTTCTTCTACAATAGTTTGGTAATTCGCTGGCTCCAACAATTTTACAGTTACTTCATGCATCGCTAGTTGTGACTCCAATTTTGCCACTTTTGGTGGGGTTAATCTGTACAGGTCCTCCAAGAGATAATTACTAACAGAGCCTTGTGCAATCCAAGTTTTAAATACTTCTTCACTAATTCCTTCAATTTTTTGAATGCTTTGTTCATCTTCATGCAATCTGTCTTGTAGATACTTCAGATGCTGATATTTGCTTGGAAAGTCCTTGACCTTAATTGCCGATAAAGTATGCCATTTATTATGAACCAAGCACATTTTCTTGTATAACTCTCTGCATCTTTCCATAATCTTCAAAATTCCATTGCTCAATATCACACAAGGTTTCCTCTGAAATTCCAAGAGCGCCAATTCTATCTTTAAGCCCTCGACTGTATTTTGAGGCAAGTGCTCGGGAAAAGTCAAATTGGCTTCTACGCAAGTCAGCTGGCTTTGAAATTTCATGCTGATTTCTAGTAGTCCTTCCCTGAAACTAAGTTATTTCTCTCCTATTTCATTCAACCTTGTCTCTGCTTGTGTGACCTCATAAATATCCTCTGTTAGACTCAGTTGAACTTCATGAATGTTCCTCTGGATTAGGCAGGCATGATCATGAAAAAGAGTGATATCAGGCTTCCTTTCATTTGATTTCTTAATTCGAGTCTCCAATGATCTGTTTTGTACCTCCAACTATTTTATCGGGGTTCTTAGCTCACGTGTTTGTCTGTTTGCTGCAGATTTATGTGCTTCTAATTCCAAAATCTTATCTTCAATATATTTTTTCTCTCCTTCCATGATTGTAACCGAAAGTTCTAGTGCATCCTTTTCCAATTATAAAGCTTGATAATCCTTTTGGAGCCTTTCAAATTATGAAAGAGTTGCCTCATGTTTCCTTTTAAGCTGCCAGCCTTCCCCTCTTTCCATCAATTTGTCAACATTATCAACATTTTCTTGAGCGGCTTCTACACTGACTGATACTAGGAATTTAGGGTCTTGATTGGTTTTTTCAACAACAGTTTTCTCAGTCACTATGATCGCGTCAGGTTGTGTGCCGATCTTTAACCTTTTGTCTGACCTCCTAACAATAGTTTTCCTGGACTTGTCAAAGAATATAGTGTCCAAGCATGCCACTGCATGATGCTTGGATGGAGTGAAAGGAACTAATCCGACTTCAGCAAGAGGAACGTGGCCGCATGTGATTGTGCCACTTGATGAATAAGGAGGATCCGTCGGATTGTCTTGAGCAATGTCCTGGTCCAAATCCTCTCTGTCTTTATCCTCTTGTTATTTCTTTCTCAATTCTTTAGCTACTTTATCAACTTATTCTCATGCTCTCTCTTCTGAATATTTTTGTAATATTTCTTCCTCTTATTTTTCCCTTTGCACTTCTTCGTCTAACAGCTTCTCAGCTTCTTCTAGCAGCCTTTGAGCATTATCTTCTCATTTCCTTACAGCCTCTTCCTGCTGCTTCTACTGTTTGGATGTGTTGCTACTACCTTTGCCTCCACTGGTGTTTCTCTTCTTTTTGAACCACTTGCTTAGAGAAGTCATGTTGGAGGCATTTATGTATGTCTCCTCATCTCTATAAAAATGATGAGAGTATTCAAAATGAACTCCTACAACCGCACAATGGTTTGCAACCTTGTCAAAAGATTCATTTATGTGGAAACTCTTTTCCCCAAAGTGGATTTTTTCTAGATATTTCACAAATTTCGATGCATTCTACCTTCTTCATGTCGAACAAGAAATTTCCTACTCCATCTATAAATAACTGTTGAACTGCTTCTTTGTGGACTATCTAGTCCATGGTATACCTAGGCATCAGAGACGGGTTTCTAGATCCTCAATACACCCTTAGATAAGTACCTTCTTTAGAGAAATAATAGTCCCCATATTCACATATAATTTCCATGGCACCTTCAGACATACAGTTGCACTCTTTGAGGAAAATCAGCTCATACAAAGGCGTCATATATTCTTCGAATATGAACTTATAGAAGCTTGAGTACTTGTGTGCCCACAGAATTTGATAGGATACACAGATGGCAGTCTTGGTACAATCCCAAGTATGACCGAGCTTCGGAAATGGGTGTAGGCATAAAATGAAATTGATCAAGTAGAGCCCATGTAAAATTCTGGCTTTCTTTGAGTCAGGCCTCCCTGTACAGCAACTATACATGATGACAAGCTGCTTGATACAATAGCCACCCAATTAAAAATGGTTTCTTCCAAGGCCACATGGTAGATCAAGGGAATCCAACTTAACTTGTACATTTTCCCATTTGCCCTGCCAAAGATCCTATTTATCATTAGGTCTATGACCCTATAAGGAGGGCTTAAACTTGCAGTTTCGTACTTGCTAGTGGCTTTCCGATGTAGTTTCTTTCAAAAATGTCTAAATTCAAAATTTTCACCCAGTCATCCGTCATCATAGTATGTGGAGTGGGTAGTTTGCATGCCTTGGTTATATATGTCAGAGTGAAGGAAGCAAAGGCTTTCCCTTCTGTTTGTGCCAGAAATTGTTCCTAAGGCTAGGGGAACAAGCCAACACAATCTCAAGAGTAAAACTCAATAAATAAAACAAAGTTTAGGGTTTTGTGTATGATTTAAATGGTTGTAAGCTTCAAGAACATGCAGGGAATACATTCAGAGTAAAAGCAACAACTAAATCATAGACATAAACTGATAAAGATGCCCAACATATCACATAAATCCAACAAAGAGACTATGCTTTGGTTCATACATTAAAAGATAAGCATTACCAGAAAAACACATTAACTAGCAATGAATTTACCATTTAAGAAGCAAAACATGCTCAATAACAAAGCCAACATAGA
>LPNX011112283.1:51936-78235 GCA_001517045.1 Pseudotsuga menziesii
TCGTATATCACATTATTTTATCAGTAAATGCATATGAGAGTTACAGTACCTATCTCTGAACAAGTTTGAAAGTATAAGCAGCTAGCAGACCTCCTGATGCTCCCAAAAATCAGAACCCTAACAATGACTTGCTAACTCTTCTAAATAGACATCATCTACAAAATCAGTTAGGTTTCTCCTCCTAACTACCTCCATCGAATTACTAAGCTAGGTAAAGTAAAAAGTGACTTTTTACAAACTTACATGATTGCTAAAAATAGCAAATGCTTAACAAAAGTGTTTATCAAAAATAACCACTAACTAATAACTGTTTTATTTCTTCTTAGCTGCCTCAACAAGAAGTGATATTCCATCTAGGCTTCGAGACCTCTTCTTAGCTCTTTTATGCTTCTTCTCCATATCAGTTATCCTTTTCTGCAAGTCTTCATTTTCCTGTTGTAAATGATCAACAGTCTTCTCCAGCTTTGCACAGTACCTGTCAGCAACTCTTTTCCTGCTAAGGACTTCCTTGGAAACTTCTGACAGCTCCAAAAAATGCTTATGGACATCTTGCAACTCCTCTATAAGCCCTTTATTAACTTTGAATAATCCATCATTAGTTTCTTGCAGGTGTTTCATGTGTTTCCTGTATTTATGAATACTTTCCTGTACATCCTCTTCATCAAAATTTGGGATCTCTGATATACTTTCTTCTTTCATTAAAAAGTCTGTGTAATCTGCAGAAACACCAAGACCCTCCAAAATGCCCGCTTCTCTGAGTATCTGTTCATCTTCATCCTCCCAATCCTGACTTTCAAAAGGACAGATTCTAGCTTCTTCATCTTGTTGCTGTTTTGAAAGTTTATTCCTTATCTCTAGCACTATTTCAGATAAATTAGTCTTGGACTGTTCAATCTCTCTTGCTAACTGTGATCTTTTTGTCTTTGCAGGTTGAGGAAAAGAAGAAGGCTTGGCAATTGACTTTCCCTTGGCTCTGCTGCCCTGTTTAACAATTTATGTTTCTTCATTAGAAGAAGAATCAATCACAACAGCTTCTTGTCTAGCATTCAACTTGGGATTAAGTAGTTTTTTCATATTCCATCTCAACTTATTAGTTGGCCTAGTTTTAGGCCTTCTGTATGAAGTAGCAGTCCTTTTCTTCTTCCTTGCTTTAACTGATTTGCATTCTGAAAATTCTCCACAGGCCTCAACACCTAACCCTACTTCATCAAATGGCTGTTCATCCTCCAATAAATATTCTTCATCCTCAGATAAAATAGTGAGGGGGCTTCTCTGTTTAGTTTTCACTTCATCTTCAAGCTCAGCATCCTTCTCTTCATCAATAGTATTAGCCTCTTCAGAATGTGCTGCTGTTGGCAATTGAAGACTAGGCTGAACTTTTTCTTCTGCAAACAATGAGTACCTACTTTTAGGGAAATCTGAAGATTTTTTGAACTGACTGGCAACCTTTTCTTGCTCTGCTACCTTCTTAGCTACCTTCTTAGTATTAACCTTATCTTTATCTGTAGGTTTGGCTGTGTGGCCTAACTTTTTTATCATCACTTTTCCCTTGTCAGTCTGTCTCTTTGGTTGCTGGTCTTCTTGCTGGGGATGAACATCTGACCAGAACAGAAAGAAGTCCCATGTCCTACCTTCATGTTGCAACACTGTGGTGATGATCAGTTTGATCAGGCCATGATGAAAAAGTGACTGGGAGGTGTGATCATCATGTTGCTTTATCTTGCTTGACATCTTCTGCAGGCTCTTTAAAAAAAAGAAGGGCAGGTTCATTTTAGAAACTCCTACTATGTGTTGAAGGAACCTGAAATGATATTTAAATACAAATTAATATTTGCCCTCACAGGTCACATAACTCTGAAGTATCCTTATGGGCTCAATCCACTCTTTCCTGAAATTTTGAATGAGGATACCCTTGTTCCAGTCAGGAGTCACATTAGGCAACAGGTACCTTTGTGATTCAAACACAAAAGGCAACTTTTTGAACCAATGCTCTCCTTCATTACTAATCTCAGTAGCTTCTTCAATTAATTCCACAGTCAGCCTGAATTTCAAAGCATCCATCATGACCATATCATCTTTAAGTCCCTGAGCAAACTTGCAGGACACCTGAGCATTGTATCCATCTATCTTCTTGAAAAACTTGAGCCAACCTGCTTGTTGAAATAATTCTGCACAGTCAGGAAGCTTCTCAATCCAGGTTAGGTTAGTGGGCTCAGCCCTGTTGACCTTACCACTTTTGCCACTCTTTCCCATATTCCTCTTTTAGGAAACAAAAACATTCTGGCTTTAGGTTTGAAAAATGCTTTGTAAACTGGTCTTTTTGTTCTTTGAGCTCCTTCACAATCTGCTATACACTCCTGGACAGGCCTTCAAGTTCAATGTTCCCTTGTTTCAAACATACAACTAGGTCTATGGATAGATAAACTGTGATACAAGATCAATCACAAATGAAAAACTGTCATAAGAACAATATAGCGCTGCTTAATTTCAAAAATGCACCATCAGGCATAATGTCGAACTGCTTCAGAATATAAGCCACTCAATCTCCTCATTTTAGGGTTAAGGAGACAAGCAGTATGATATGCGTTCAAATATTAGTTCCTCCTTCAGTACAACTGATTCAAATCACTCAAAACAGCGTTGCAATGTCCAGGCTATTCAATGTAATTGAAAACTGTCAATGAATGTGGCTGCTTTATATCAGTATTTCACTTTAATCTCTGTGTATCAACCAGTCTAGATTTTCAAACCCTAAAATCTTCACAGCTTCAGAATTTTGGAAGAGCAATATCAACCACAGATTTATTTAACCAACTGGAGACTGCCTGTATGAAAAAGGGGAGAAAAACACAAATGTCTACAATATATTCACCCTAGCCAAAATACTGCCATCAAAACTTGTATATGAAAGCCAACATGTTCTCCAAGCAATTGAACATGGTTCTCCAAGCAAGTGATATTACAAATCATAACAATTTTCAACAGCTTTTCAAACCAACTGAACACCTTCTGTGTAAAACATGAGCATAACAAATCAGTCTATGAGTCCTCTCAATGCTGTTTCCTGTAGATTCTGGTTCACATTGGCATTAGGTATGAGAAGAATCTATTCAATTAACTCATTATAACCAATATGCATCACTATCAGAGTTTTTTGGTTACATTGGAGAGCAAAACATAAACAACCTTGCTTCAAACTAACATCGAAATTCCACAAACTGAAAGCTTTAATCTTAGGTTATTTTGCTGCTCTGTTCATGAAAATTCTTCGTAATAGCTTCAGACAGCTATTTCTGTGGTGAAGAGTTCGTTTCATGACCTATTCAATCATCCCTAGCAACCAATTTCTCCAGATAATCATGCAGCGAGAAAAACCCAAATTTTTTAGCTATAAGGGTTTGTATTCAAATACCTGTCAACTTTCCAACTGCCACGGATTATACCTTCGTTTTGGGCTATCAACGGTTTCTTCGTATACGTACAGGTGTCTCCAAATGGTTTCCTTGACTGCAGGTAAATGAATTACGAAGCCCTAATCTTCGCTGTCTTCTATAACACTGTCTCTTCTCCAGAGCAACACAATCCACCTTCTTAGCGATTTGATATGCTTCACGAGCACTCCTCTCCTATGATAATGCGTGTAGAAAGAGAACTTTGCCAGCTTAGACCAAGATTCACGGATATCTGTCCAACCGATTCCGCATTAGAAGCAATGATGAACCTGATTTGTTTCGTGACTGATAACCACCTGAAAACCTGTTTAAATTGTAGCATACATATGCTAGACAACTCACCAAATGTAATTAGTCACTTCCAGATGAAAATCATGATGAAAATCTGCATAAAAATCGGAAAAACAAAGGGCCGCGATATTCTTGTAGCGCGCCCTTTGTTAAATTTTCATCCAGCGCTACAAGAATAACTTCCATGCCAAATTTTCGCTGTTTTTCAATTTTCTGCTAATTTGTCGGAGGTTTAAAAAGTTGCTAGGGTAAGAATCAAGTCCAACTGACCTCTAAATACTCATTAATGAATCAATTTTTGATAATATGACTTTCTTTAACCCCTTTTGAAATGCAAAAGACCAAAAAAAATCACATAAAACTTATAAAAAGTAGGCTAAAAAATTATTCAGTCATCCATAAAACTTCTAAAGGAGACTAAAACTAAGACTTAAAAATCAAAACTTTAATTGAAATAAATTGAAAAACAAACCAAAAATGGGGAAAATAAACAAAAAATGATGAAAAATTTACTGACTTAACATCTGGCTCCAGCTGCGGGATGAAGTCCTCCTTGTGAGGCTTCAAGAACCTGTAGACCAGTGCCTTCTGTCCTTTATTCACCTATCTGAAAAATTCCATTGGGCTATGGATTCTTTATTCTATCTCACTCACACCGGTATGTACAATGAAAAGTGACAATGATCTCATTAACTGTAGAAATGCTTGAGGAATCGCCCGTTAACAGGGTTGGGTAACTCCTCACCTTCCAGGGACTACAAGATAAATGTATTATTTTCCAAAAAATTTTATATCAGAAAAGGGCCAAACCAAAGATTATCAAATTTGCCATGCTTACCCTTCTGTTCTTTTCTTGCGTCCCATCTTAACACTAACTCACCTTCTGAAAATGTATGCTCTTTAATTTTTCTGTCAAACCTGTGTTTTACCTTAGCTCTGTACTGCTGAGCTTCTTTGTCCACCTTCTCTCTATGCTGCTGTAGCTCTATCATCTCAAAGATCCTCCTTTGCATGTCATCTGGTTCCTCTTGAGATTTTTGGAGGAATTTCATCACTGGAATCCCCAACTGAACAGGGAATACAGCCTCTGTGCCATATGCTAGCTGAAAAGGAGAAGTGCTAATGGCCTGTTTTACTGTAATTCTATCTGCCCACAATGCATATTTCAGCATTGAATCCCAAGACCTTTTATTATGTTTCAGCAATTTCTTAATGCTTTGAATGACATTCTTGTTAGATGATTCAGCCTGGCCATTTCCCTGAGGATAATAGGGAGTTGAGTGTTTCAAAATAATGCCATTTTTCTCACAAAAGGCCACCATTGCCTTGGATTTAAATGCTTTGGCATTATCAGTTATTAATCTGTGTGGGCAGCCAAATCTACTTAGGATATTGTCTTCAATGAACTCCATAATCACCTGATCTGTAGCATTCCTTGTAGGAATGGCTTCCACCCATTTTGTGAAGAAATATGTGGCAGTTAGAATCCAATGATGCTGTCCTGAAGATGCTGGATTTATCTCTCCAATAAAATCTAGACCCCATTGATGAAAAGGGGTATTGACTGCAATAGGATTCAATGGCAAGGATAATAATTTCTGTTTACCTGCAAATTTTTGACAGGGTATGCAAGTTCTTACCTGCTGGTAAACATCTGAGAAGAGGGAGGGCCAATAGTATCCAGCTCTCAAAATTTTGTAAGCTATGGCTTTCCAATATTTATGCCCTCCACAGGCTCCTTCATGAGATTCTGAAATTACTTCCCCTATTTCAGCTTGATCCAAGCACCTTAACAAGATACCTCCTGGGTCTTTCCAAAACAATTGATCTTCCAGCAAACAATATTTAGTAGCTTTCAGTTTCAGAGATCTGGAAGCCTTCCTATCTAAGTGTTCTGGGCATTACAAAAATAACAAGAAATAAACAATATCAGCATACCAATCTGAAGATGAATAAGAGTCCATGATCCTTTCTTTCTCCAGCATTTCTTGCTTTTCTTCAGGTGCTGATTCTTCTGCCATAACATGTAATCCTAGTGCTTGACAATTTGAATCAGCCAGCAGTTTGGCCAATCCTTGTCCTTTGACCAGCTTAGTAGGTCTGATTTCCACCTCATATTCCATAATCTTGGCAATCCACTTTCCCCTCTTTCCTTCACTGTCAGGCTGTGTCAGAATATCTTTTACTGTAGCATTTGGAACAAATGAAATAACCTTGGAATGTAAGATATAAATTCTGAAAAATTTTAAAGCCTTCACCAGAGCATAGGCTTGATTTTCCAAGATACTGTATTTCAGCTCTGAATCTCTGAGGGTTTTACTGAAAAAGGAAATTGGCTGCTCCAATCCCTCATTATTCTTCTGAAGTAGAACAGCAGCAATAGTATCTTCTGAGGCAAAAGAAAAAGCAAGGAATTCTTTGGCAAAATTAGGACTTACCAGAACAGGTGCTTCAGTCAAAGCCACCTTGATTTTTTCAAAAGCTGCCTTTGCTTCAACAGTCCATCTAACTTCTTGGTCCTTCTTTAACATTTCTGTGATTTGTTTAATGGTCTCAGCAAAATTAGGAATAAACCACCGCAGAAAATTTATCTTGCCAATAAATGATTGCACATCCTTTTTGCTCCTGGGAAAACTAATCTTTAGTATTGCTTTGACTCTCTCAGGGTCAATTCTAATGCCATCAGCAGACACCAAGTGACCCAACAGTCTGCCCTCTTGCACAACAAAATGATATTTCTTGGGGTTTAAAGATAGTCCAAATTTTCTGCATTTCTGAAAAGTTTGCCTCAAATGTTTTAAGTGCTCATCATCAAACTGTGAGAACACAGTGATGTCATCTAAATAAATGACAACAAACTTATCTTTCTCACCTACAAATGCAATGTCCATTTCCCTCTGAAAGGTTTCTCCAGCATTCATCAGACCAAAGGGCATCTTATCGTACATGAAAGTCCCCCAGGGGGTGGTAAATGCTAATTTTTCTTTGTCATCAGGGTGCATGGCAATCTGATTGTACCCTGAGAATCCATCCACCATGGAAATCCTTTGAGCTCCCACAACCTGTTGTAATACCTGTTCAATCTTTGGCAGAGGGTAGTTGTCTTTTAATGAAGATCTATTGAGATTCCTGAAGTCAACACACAGTCTAATCTCCCCATTCTTTTTCCTGACAGGTACAAGATTTGCAACCCAGGAAGAGTACCTGAGAGGCACTATTATCTTAGCATCCAGTAACTTTTTTATCTCTTTTTCAATCACAGGGAATAAGGATGGATTTATCCTTCTCAATTTCTGTCGGAAAGGCTTGACATTGGGCTTCAAGTGAACCTTATGCTAAATGATTGCTGTGTCATAGGTTCTTAATTCTTCATAGGACCATGCAAATACATCCACATGTTCTTTCAAAAGCTTGATATATCTGCTCCTTTGTTCAGCTGACAGAGATTTAGAAATTTTTACCATTCTTGGGTTTTCTGCAGTACCAATATTGCAGTCCATTACATTTTATTCTGAAGATTGTACCACTAGCTTTGATGGAGTGTCATATTTGGTAAAAATTATTTCTAAAGGCACTAAACCTTTAGGGATAAAATTACTCTTCAACTCAATGATCTTATGACCTGCAATCTCACCTTCAGGAAACTCATTTTCAGCAAAAACATTTTTAGCAGACTCACTTTCAACAGACTCATCATCTTGATCAATTTGGGCATTGGAAAACTCATCTGTAAGCTCAAGGAATCTCTTAATTTCAATATCATCCTCGAAAAACCTCCAGTGTTTTACATTGTCAGGGACACATGGTCTATATCTTACTTCTATTGGATACCTTAGCTGTGTAGTTTTTGGAATTCTGAAGTATGTAGCTGCTAAAGCTAATGAGTCTGCAGTTTCACTGTGATTTCTGGGAATATGAGAGATGTTAAATGCTATGAAGTAATTTTATAACATATCCCATACCTCATTCCTGTAGATCTTCAACAAACCCTACTTTACTTGATATTTGTTCTTCACTTGTTGAACAACTAATTCGGAGTCGCCAAATGCAGCAATTTGTTGAATGCCTAAGTCTTTCGCAGCCTTCAATCCCAGTAGCAGAGCTTCATA
The DNA here is from genome assembly GCA_001517045.1 of Pseudotsuga menziesii. Taxonomy (NCBI): domain Eukaryota; kingdom Viridiplantae; phylum Streptophyta; class Pinopsida; order Pinales; family Pinaceae; genus Pseudotsuga; species Pseudotsuga menziesii. The sequence continues at coordinate 59,789 of LPNX011112283.1, forward strand.
CTTAGCAGTATTGTTAGTAGTAACAAATTCCAATTTATACATGAGTTTCACTGTCTCACCTCCAGGAGAAATGAGCAAAACTCCAGCTCCAGCACCCTCTTTGCAAGAGGATCCATCAAAATACAGCTCCCATAATGCATCTTCTTCTCTGCTATGTTTTATAAGAGGGATTTTTTATTAATTCAGTCAATGGAACAGGAATTTTCAGCTTTCCTAATTCAGTTTCCAAATTGAAATTCTGAGCAGCTTTGTTTACCTCTTCAGTCTCAACATTCTTCTTAGACTTTTCTACAGGCTACTTCTTTTCTGTGACAGGATCAACAACTTGCTTATCAGGAACAACAGCTTTCTTCTTGGGAGCTTGGACTACTTGTTTCGGACCAGATCTGAGATTAATAGTCTTTTTAATTCCATTTTGATTAGCAGCAGCATTTACAGCAGTTTTCTCAAACTCTAAATCATCTTCAACTTCATACAAATCAGAATCATAGTAATCAGAATTTAGAAAATCTTCTTCAGTAACAAAACCTGTGGATAAACCATCTCCAAAGTGATTCATGTCTTGATCAGTTTCAGTCCCCTCAAAGAGGCGCTATTCATCAACCTCTTCTTCATCAGCTAAATTATTCTGAAAAGGTGGGGGCACTCTTTGCTCTTCATTCTCTCTCCTTTCCTGCTGAATGTCATTGTTCCTTCGCTCCCTGGGCATGAATCTAGGAGCAAACTGCCTCCTGAACTGATTTTGGTTATTTGGATTTCTTTGAGCCTCAGGAGCTGGTTTGGCAGAATTCTTTTCCAACTCTAGTTTGTTCAACTTAGCAGTAAGAATCTTTACAAGCTTAGCCATTTCATCTATTTTGGCTTCAGCAGACTGGGGTGCAACACTTGTTGAAACAGCCTCCTTTCCTTTTCTTTCATATAACTATTGAGGTGTTTCTTTTTTAAGTTTATTTGAAGCCAGTAAGTTTGACTCCACCTCCAATGCTGCATCTTGCATGTTCAGCAAAGAGACAGCTCTTCTTTCTCTGAGTAATAATGAAAATTCATGGTCAAATGCATTTGCATAAGTCAGTTTGGCTGATGTTTCAGTAGGTTTGATCTCTGCTGGAATCCTACTATACATCTTATTAAATCTTTTTGAGAAATCAGCAACAGTTTCATCCTTCTTTCTTCTGAGAGCACCAAACTCAGTGATATACTAAGTGTGGTCCTTGGTGTCTCCCCACTGCCTCAGGAAAAGGTCACGGAGTTCTTCAATGATTGTAATGGAGTTGGCAGGAAACTCCCTGAACCACTTTCTCACATCCCCATCTAAGCTCTGCACAAATACTCTCATCCATACATCTTTAATTTCAATGTTCTGATTGTCTGCATAACTCAGGAAAGCCTCCCAATGTTCTTCTGCAGTTGTTTCACCTTGTCCATTGAATCTGGGCATATATTTCTGATAATCATGACCAGGTAAGGCATGTAAAGGCTGGGGTAATGCTAATGGTGCATACCTAGCAGCTATCATTCTGTCCATCATATCCATGGGTGGATATTGGCCATGCATTGTGGACTGAGGTTTAGATTGAGGTTTTGAAGAGGAAGAAACTTGACTGGTACTTGCTTGGAATGGATTCTTTCCTATTTTCAGCTGAAAGAGTGGGATTTTTCTAGGAGAAGTATTCTTAGCTTTCAAAAAGGTTTCTGGATTGGTAAAAACTTGAAAAGTATTTTCAGGAATGGTAGGTTTTAACCAAGGTGAGTTTTCAGCTGGGTCTAATGAATCACCCAACCGGTGAGGATCACAAGAAGCTGGAAAAGATTGGGACCTTCTGATCTTTCTTGCTATTTTTATAATCTTTTCAGGGTCTGTCACACCCCGTAGCAAGGGAGATGTAGGTCTGCTCCTGGTTCCAATACTTCTAGAAGCCACTGTGACAATGGTGAAAATAGCCTTCAAGAAATGCTGGTTCAAGTTCACCTCTCAAACCAGGAAAACAGGTAAGTATTCCAGGGAAGATATGCTTCAGCTTCGTCCCCAACAGCGGCGCCAAAGATGTTTGTGCCAGAAATTGTTCCTAAGGCTAGGGGAACAAGCCAACACAATCTCAAGAGTAAAACTCAATAAATAAAACAAAGTTTAGGGTTTTGTGTATGATTTAAATGGTTGTAAGCTTCAAGAACATGCAGGGAATACATTCAGAGTAAAAGCAACAACTAAATCATAGACATAAACTGATAAAGATGCCCAACATATCACAAAAATCCAACAAAGAGACTATGCTGTGGTTCATACATTAAAAGATAAGCATTACCAGAAAAACACATTAACTAGCAATGAATTTACCATTTAAGAAGCAAAACATGCTCAATAACAAAGCCAACATAGAAAAAATGTGGGGGAAAGAGTCATATATCACATTATTTCATCAGTAAATGCATATGAGAGTTACAGTACCTATCTCTGAACAAGTCTGAAAGTACAAGCAGCTAGCAGACCTCCTGATGCTCCCAAAAATAAGAACCCTAACAATGACTTGCTAACTCTTCTAAATAGACATCATCTACAAAATCAGTTAGGTTTCTCCTCCTAACTGCCTCCATCGAATTACTAAGCTAGGTAAAGTAAAAAGTGACATTTTACAAACTTACATGATTGCTAAAAATAGCAAATGCTTAACAAAAGTGTTTATCAAAAATAACCACTAACTAATAACTGTTTTATATCTTCTTAGCTGCCTCAACAAGAAGTGATATTCCATCTAGGCTTCGAGACCTCTTCTTAGCTCTTTTATGCTTCTTCTCCATATCAATTATCCTTTTCTGCAAGTCTTCATTTTCCTGTTGTAAATGATCAACAGTCTTCTCCAGCTTTGCACAGTACCTGTCAGCAACTCTTTTCCTGCTAAGGACTTCCTTGGAAACTTCTGATAGCTCCAAAAAATGCTTATGGACATCCTGCAACTCCTCTATAAGCCCTTTATTAACTTTGAATAATCCATCATTAGTTTCTTGCAGGGGTTTCATGTGTTTCCTGTATTTCTGAATACTTTCCTGTACATCCTCTTCATCAAAATTTGGGATCTCTGATATACTTTCTTCTTTCATTAAAAAGTCTGTGTAATCTACAGAAACACCAGGACCCTCCAAAATGCCTGCTTCTCTGAGTATCTGTTCATCTTCATCCTCCCAATCCTGACTTTCGAAAGGACAGATTCTAGATTCTTCATCTTGTTGCTGTTTTGAAAGTTTATTCCTTATCTCCAGCACTATTTCAGATAAATTAGTCTTGGACTGTTCAATCTCTCTTTCTAACTGTGATCTTTTTGTCTTTGCAGGTTGAGGAAAAGAAGAAGGCTTGGCAATTGACTTTCCCTTGCCTCTGCTGCCCTGTTTAACAATTTCTGTTTCTTCATTAGAAGAAGAATCAATCACAACAGCTTCTTGTCTAGCATTCAACTTGGGATTAAGTAGTTTTTTCATATTCCATCTCAACTTATTAGTTGGCCTAGTTTTAGGCCTTCTATATGAAGTAGCAGTCCTTTTCTTCTTCCTTGCTTTGACTGATTTGCATTTTGAAAATTATCCACAGGCCTCAACACCTAACCCTACTTCATCAAATGGCTGTTCATCCTCCAATAAATATTGTTCATCCTCAGATAAAATAGTGAGGGGGCTTCTCTGTTTAGTTTTCACTTCATCTTCAAGCTCAGCAGCCTTCTCTTCATCAATAGTCTTAGCCTCTTCAGAATGTGCTGCTGTTGGCAATTGTAGACTAGGCTGAACTTTTTCTTCTGCAAACAATGAGTACCTGCTTTTAGGGAAATCTGAAATTTTTTTGAACTGACTGGCAACCTTTTCTTGCTCTGCTACCTGCTTAGCTACCTTCTTAGTCTTAACCTTATCTTTATCTGCAGGTTTGGCTGTGTGACCTAACTTTTTTATCATCACTTTTCCCTTGTCAGTCTGTCTCTTTGGTTGCTGGTCTTCTTGCTGGGGATGAACATCTGACCAGAACAGAAAGAAGTCCCATGTCCTACCTTCATGTTGCAACACTGTGGTGATGATCAGTTTGATCAGGCCATGATGCAAAAGTGACTGGGAGGTGTGATCATCATGTTGCTTTATCTTGCTTGACATCTTCTGCAGGCTCTTTAAAAAAAAGAAGGGCAGGTTCATTTTAGAAACTCCTACTATGTGTTGAAGGAACCTGAAATGATATTTAAATACAAATGAATATATGCCCTCACAGGTCACATAACTCTGAAGTATCCTTATGGGCTCAATCCACTCTTTCCTGAAATTTTGAATGAGGATACCCTTGTTCCAGTTAGGAGTCACATTAGGCAACATGTACCTTTGTGATTCAAACACAAAAGGCAACTTTTTGAACCAATGCTCTCCTTCATTACTAATCTCAGTAGCTTCTGCAATTAATTCCACAGTCAGCTTGAATTTCAAAGCATCCATCATGACCATATCATCTTTAAGTCCCTGAGCAAACTTGCAGGACACCTGAGCATTGTATCCATCTATCTTACTGAAAAACTTGAGCCAACCTGCTTGTTGAAATAATTCTGCACAGTCAGGAAGCTTCTCAATCCAGGTTAGGTTAGTGGCCTCAGCCCTGTTGACCTTACCACTTTTGCCACTCTTTCCCATATTCCTCTTTCAGGAAACAAAAACAGTCTGGCTTTAGGTTTGAAAAATGCTTTGTAAATTGGTCTTTTTGTTCTTTGAGCTCCTTCACAATCTGCTATACACTCCTGGACAGGCCTTCAAGTTCAATGTTCCCTTGTTTCAAACATACAACTAGGTCTGTGGATAGATAAACTGTGAGACAAGATCAATCACAAATGAAAAACTGTCATAAGAACAATATAGCGCTACTTAATTTCAAAAATGCACCATCAGGCATAATGTCGAACTGCTTCAGAATATAAGCCACTCAATCTCCTCATTTTAGGGTTAAGGAGACAAGCAGTATGATATGCGTTCAAATATTAGTTCCTCCTTCAGTACAACTGATTCAAATCACTCAAAACAACATTGCAATGTCCAGGCTATTCAATGTAATTGAAAACTGTCAATGAATGTGGCTGCTTTATATCAGTATTTCACTTTAATCTCTGTGTATCAACCAGTCTAGATTTTCAAACCCTAAAATCTTCACAGCTTCAGAATTTTGGAAGAGCAATATCAACCACAGATTTATTTAACCAACTGGAGACTGCCTGTATGAAAAAGGGGAGAAAAACACAAATGTCTACAATATATTCACCCTAGCCAAAATACTGCCATCAAAACTTGTATATGAAAGCCAACATGTTCTCCAAGCAATTGAACATGGTTCTCCAAGCAAGTGATATTACAAATCATAACAATTTTCAACAGCTTTTCAAACCAACTGAACAAACCAACTGAACACCTTCTGTGTAAAACATGAGCATAACAAATCAGTCTATGAGTCCTCTCAATGCTGTTTCCTGTAGATTCTGGTTCACATTGGCATTAGGTCTGAGAAGAATCTATTCAATTAACTCATTATAACCAATATGCATCACTATCAGAGTTTTTTGGGTACATTGGAGAGAAAAACATAAACAACCTTGCTTCAAACTAACATCGAAATTCCACAAATTGAAAGCTTTAATCTTAAGGTTATTTTGCTGCTCTGTTCATGAAAATTCTTCGTAATAGCTTCAGACAGCTATTTCCGTGGTGAAGAGTTTGTTTCATGACCTATTCAATCATCCCCAGCAACCAATTTCTCCAGATAATCATGCAGCGAGAAAAACCCAAATTTTTTAGCTATAAGGGTTTGTATTCAAATACCTGTCAACTTTCCAACTGCCACGGCTTATACCTTCGTTTTGGGCTATCAATGGTTTCTTCTTATACGTACAAGTGTCTCCAAATGGTTTCCTTGACTGCAAGTAAATGAATTACGAAGCCCTAATCTTCGTTGTCTTCTATAACACTGTCTCTTCTCCAGAGCAACACAATCCACCTTCTTAGCGATTTGATATGCTTCACGAGCACTCCTCTCCTATGATAATGCGTGTAGAAAGAGAACTTTTCCAGCGTAGACCAAGATTCACGGATATCTGTCCAACCGATTCCGCATTAGAAGCAATGATGGACCTGATTTGTTTCGTGATTGATAACCACCTAAAAACCTATTTAAATTGCAGCATACACGTGCTAGACAACTCACCAAATGTAATTAGTCACTTCCAGATGAAAATCATGATGAAAATCTGCCTAAAAATTGGAAAAACAAAGGGCCGCGATATTCTTGTAGCACGCCCTTTGTTAAATTTTCATCCAACGCTACAAGAATAACTTCCATGCCAAATTTTCGCTGTTTTTCAATTTTCTGCTAATTTGTCGGAGGTTTAAAAAGTTGCTAGGGTAAGAATCAAGTCCAACTGACCTCTAAATACTCATTAATGAATCAATTTTTGATAATATGACTTTCTTTAACCCCTTTTGAAATGCAAAAGACCAAAAAAAATCACATAAAACTTATAAAAAGTAGGCTCAAAAATTATTCAGTCATCCATAAAACTTCTAAAGGAGACTAAAACTAAGACTTAAAAATCAAAACTTTAATTGAAATAAATTGAAAAACAAACCAAAAATGGGGAAAATAAACCAAAAATGATGAAAAATTTACTGACTTAACACCTTCTGTGTTGGAAATAATCATGATGACTAGTTCTGTTTGGGGTAGGATCCATCCGATTACTTCATCACATGGGAAGAGCTTGTTATAGCAGATTTCACCACATTAGGTGAATCACACATTGTATGGCCTTCCCCTATCCCGCTGCAGACTCATTAGCCCCTATGGACCACTTTTTGTCTTTTGATGTATCATTGACCATCCCTAAAAACATTAGAAAAATGATATACGTAGCCTTTTCCCCGATAACCGCGTACATACATGGATATTCCCTATATAGTCGCGTACATCGGGATGTGTGCATAATCCAAAATTCTTTGGAGTGTTCCTTGACTTGGATATGACTCATATGACTCCTGGCCTTCCATATGCCTTGAGATCGCACGTATTTGACCTTTCAGTATCCATTTGAAAAGTTATATAAGGAACCCTTTGATACATTGAAAGCATGGGAGATAAGAGAGAATTGAGAGTATCAAAACTATAGTCCATTGTTGCCAGAACTTATGCTTGAGTCTGCATCCCTTTGTCCCTTGGAGCACTGTTGTGTTCTTCCCAAGCTTGCCTTTTGCTTGTAAGCTTGCTATCGAAGTGATGGAGGATTGAAATGGTGGAGGCCCAAGTGGGGGATTCAGTTTCTCCAGTTCGCAGATGTGCCGTCAGAGGTTGTCACTTGTAATCTCTGATTCATATTAATAGAAATATCTTTTCCTGTCCAGTAATGTGTTTTTGAATGAATATTGTATCCATTGGAATATGTCAAATGCTTATACATTATTGATTATATATGCTAGAATAGATCTAACACCATGAAATATAGTATGCTTGTATTGTTTACTTGTTGTTGAGGACGTGCTATAACAATTCAAGCTGAAGATTGGAAAGCTCAACGGGGATCTACTTCAACCGCCCGGAATAAGGTACGAGGTTTGATCCTTTAGTGTTAGATGTTTTTATTTCTATTGCATATTGGGAAAGATTGATTTCTGGAGTCTAGCTGTCTGTTGTGATACCCCAAGCCATAGGAATTTCTCTCCGTAACAGAGCTCTGGGCACGTGGCTGCGTTTATGATACCTGAATTTATTATGTTTTCGTATAAAGGCATGTATTCCAGTACTACATTAGGGACATTATTGTATTTGATCATATGATATATTTGACCCCACTTAAACTCCAGTTAAGCTCCTGTGATGGATTTTGTGTCTTCATATATGATTTCAATCCTAGGCATTACCTCCATGTCTGAATAATCTTCGATGGCCTTAACTTTTTTTATTTTCGCTCTTCTTCGACATGGTGTGAGGTGAGGACTAAAACTGTAGCATGAACACATCAAGAGATATCTTAGTGGCAATGTGATTAAAACAACATGCATTTATATCAACAAGAAATACAAAAATGAGAAACTAAGATATCAATGTTAAAAAAACATCACTGTTTCTTTGAAAGAGTAAGATTGCAATCAATGTTTATCATGATAGAGAAGAACAAAGGTATATTTGCTAGTTTATCATTAGCCATTCAAAAATAACTTTGTAAGGTAGAGAAATTACTCCCAAAGGTTGTCCCTTCATTTTACACTCGCAACAAAGGTATATGTTTGGCATAGGTTTAAATGAAACTAAACAACACATGTATAAGCATTACTTTGGGAGTGAGATATTTGTTATGATACATTCTGTTAGCACCATTTATGGGCTAACTTTTCAGTGATGGGTTTGGCCATCAAAAGGAGAAATAGGGTTATAAATTGTTATATCATCTGACCCTTAAGACCATTGATGAAGTTTCACAAGTGTTGGAAGGGGGATTTCCAGAGTAAGAATGAAAAAAACTTGAATGAATTATGATTTTTGACCTTGAAATGTTCGTGAACAAAGGAATCCGTCCTTAGTTGAAAAATAACAGGAGATCCAATGACCAAGGATATTTTTTGACCTAGATTGACGGCTAGGAATGAAGCAAAGTCAGAATCGAGAAAAGACAAGTTCAGTCCCGATTTTCGATTTTCGCTGTACGAAATCGAAAAGTGGAAATTCTAAGGATTTGGGCGTGAAGAGCCAGAGTCCCAACTTTCGATTTTCGCTATACGAAATTGGACGGTTGAAGTTGAAGCCGGGCTAAATCAACGACACAGAAAGAAGTAAGCACTGAATGCAAAAGTCAGAATTCGGAAAAGGATAAGTTTCGGTCTCGAGGAGCCAGAGTCCCAATTTCTGATTTCCGCTATCCAGGATAACACAGTTGAAGGTGAAGTTGGGATAAATAAACGACGCAAAAAGAAGGAAGAAGGGTAGATACTAGTGTTGGCGCAAACCTCACCAACAAAACCTAGTCGAGAGGGGTTCCCGTTCTATCGACACCTAGTTTGCCATGATCTCCCTGAGCATGGGCTCAGACAGGTTTTACGCCATCTAGCAACACCCATGGAGCAGATGAGGTCTCAACTGAGATGTTCAAGGGAGGGATGACGAAACCAAGTTTCTGTAGTATAGAGGAGGAGTATGGAATCGATGATTTACCAGCTTAATGACCAGATTAGATCGTTGCGCATCATTCATTCATAAATGTAACAGATTTACCAGTGAAAAACATATTAGAAAATATGAGAACATTTATAAATAGTAAAACATCGCTTCATAGATCCAAATTTTGGATTCACTTAGCATTCATCATCAGATTTGCAGGAACTGAAAGATGGAAAAAGACAAAAGAAGATAACAATGATTTAGATCAACATCTGTCTTATCATATTAATTTTTCACAATCAACCACAGATAAAAAACATATAACGATTTATCTCCAGACAAACAACAACTTGTTCTCTCCAATTCTCTCTCTTGATATTCCCATGCATACATTGATTGATCTCTTTGTCTCTCATTCACAATTTGTCTATATATAGGATTGCACCTTTACATTCATGGTCCACTTATAACTAATTTAACTGACTAATGACCAATATCCACAAAAAATAGTCAACAAGTACAAAAAGTGACACAAAATAATCAAAAGTAGTCTATCTTCTGCCTATCGCGCTATCTTCGTCTTGCGCGGTGTCTTCTGGGCTTGCGCAGCATTCGCGATACTACGCAACTTACCCCAACCCCTTTCCAATAGGCCCACAACACAGTCTTGTGGCTCATCCTCAAGCCACGTCAAATGGACTTGGTGTACTAAATAAGCTTGGGTTGCTGAAACTGCTCCCAGACAACAGTTTGTCATTTACCGAGAATTTGTCGAACTGTGCAATTTGATGCAACTGCCTCCTCTGTGGTCACTCTCTACTGAACTTGGCACACCGTTGCAATCAAGTATCTCGTAGAATCATTTTGTGCCTCCAAAAACAAATACTGGTCGTTGGAATTCTTTGGGCTCACTGTCTCTGTCTGGGTGGATCTTGGCTGCATGGAAACTATTTGCAGCTGTGAATTCTGAGCCGTCGTGCCACCTTGGAAGCCATTCTAGGTTCCACAACCTGGTCGTTGCTTGCATTCAGGCTTAGCTCGAGCTTCCTAAAGTCGATCCCATTCCCTATTCCTGCATACTTAATCAAGTGGGGAAAGAACTCTGGTCCCTTTCAGATTCCTCGTGAGTTGCTTGGTTTGCTCCTTAGACTGACTGGGAGAAATATAGCCAAAGAAGACCTTTCTAGGCACTTTCATCTTGGACGAGCTAGCCCTCATACTTCCAAATTCTGCTTCAATTTCCACTGGTGAAGCATTCTCACTCAAAATCTCCCCTGTATCCAGGGTACGTTGCATATTGGCTCTATTTCCCACTGCCTTACGCAATAGAACTTCCTACCTCTACAACTTCGGACAGTGTAACTTCACCCCATGGTGTCCTGTGAATGACTGGTCATCTACTTATTGTTGATCCTAGATTTGTTATCATTTTTTGCAGCTAAATTATTCATTTAAACACATATTTTATTATTTTTTGTATATTTTATGACACGCAGATCATTATTCAGCCTCAGGTATGAGTGTATTTAAGGTTTATATGGAATCTTTTTATTTATCATTTTTTATGGTTTTATTAATTAAAAATAACATTATTAAAACGTATTTGATGTATTAATCGATTTGTGTAATTATTTGTAGGTTTTATAATCTTTTTGGGGCAAGTTAATAAGAAAAATGCATTCAGCCTGCTTTTCGCACAACATGTCCAACTCGTCGTCTAGCTTGTCATTCAGTTCGTTGTGTGAAACTCACTAGTGGTTTACCAGATCTTGAAACATGTTGCTGTAGGTTGCAGTCCTAAAGCATGCTAGCAGAGAGACACTCTATTCACCCTAGATCAACGCCCAATGTATACAGATCATGACCCAGCCTTCTGTTCAGCACTCCGTCCAGATCGCCCATCAGACTGCGCATTGTTGAGAATTAATTTTGGGCATTTAAAATGTGAAACAACTGCAAACGAACTGTTATCCACATGTCTGGATGATGAATCCATTTTCTAGATGTTTTCCATCCTGCATCCTTATTTGCACGCCACCACATCAACCATCCATGCGCTGGATTAATGCCTTCAACCCACTCTCTAGAATATTTTCCACTACGCTCTCCTCTGTTCACCATCAGTCATCTGCTACGATAAGGAAGGAACCTATGCGCCACCTCTGTAGATCATTCACGCTGAAGAGAAGCTTGTGCGCCACCTCTGAAGACTGTTCGCGTTGAAGAAGGTAGATTCCTATTCGTTGGCTTGTAAACTTTTAAACACTTTTAAAGATTGAATAAATTTAGAGAGCACTTGACCTCTAAAGGGTCGAATTGCTCATCCCTATAAATCATTATATATAGCAGCCTCTGTGAGAGAGCTAGAGTTAGCTAGAAAATCAGTCAGTTAGCAGAGTTAGGAGAAGAGTTCCTGTTGTGATTTACTCTTTGTATTTATGTTCCACCATCTGAATAAATATCTCTATGCATTGTTGTTGAAGATTGCGTTTAAGTAAAAGTTAGCTAGGCATCACCCCTGATTGTTGAGAGGGCCCCTCATCAACCAGAGGTTTCTTTTCTTGTTTCTTTCTTTCTTAATTTTTGGTTGTAGCTAGTTTTATTCACAGTCTATGTTATTTCTGTAATACAATTTGATTTCCGAATTAGATAATTAGACTGCGTGCATAGTTTGCTTTCAGCTTTGAATTAAATAGTTTGTTTCCAGCTTTGCTTTCAGTCATTTTAGTTTCAGTCTATTGTTTAGTTTATTTGCAAATTAGATAAAATAGATTGCTGTTTATCTAGTTAAGTAGATTTATGTTTGTCTATTTCATTTCTGTTAATTATCAATTTATGCAATTTACATTTTAGTTTATTAATATGCAATGGTTTCTTTATGCTTATGTTTATGAATTTGCTTAAGTTTATTTTACTGCTAGATTTGCTTAGTAAGTATGTTTGTTTATTGCTTTATGCATTAGAATTACATCTGCATGGCTTCAGCTAAAGATTAGTTCATTTAGGTTAGTTTTTACCCTTTTAACTATGCAGCCTGTCATTTGGACAAACCTTTCAGTCTGTTATTCAGCCACCCCTTTCAGACCTACAGTTCAGTATGTCATTCAACCCTTAGTTCTGTTTTTAGTGTTTTTTTTTTTATGTATTTTGAGATTGTTTTTAGTTTTGTTTTGTTAATGTCTGAATTATGTTTTAACTGTCATATTTAGATGTTAGTTTTGTTTAACATTGAAGTTAAAGTTTAATTGTTTTAGTTTATTTTAAAGTTTTTTTTATTTTCCTTATTTCTTTTTGCTTGAATGTGTGTCAAGTTGTTTTTGTTTCTTGAATGCTATTGCTGATTTTTTTTTAATACTGTATTATTTTGTGTAGATACCCTTTTTAGATTGATTTATTCATTTGCATGTGAGATTTGGTGTTATATGTGTTTTTTTAGTATGTTTTTAGGTTGTCTCTTTTATGTTGTGTTATTGTTGAATGAACTTGTAGGACATAACCTAAAGATATTTCTTTTATTAAGTTTTCTACTTGCTTATTTTATCAAGTTTTCTTTATTAAGTTTTCTACTTGCTTCTCTTATTAAGTTTTCTAGTTGTTTATGAGTTAAGTTCTCCTGGTACCCTAGTTTTCCATTTGAATAGTTAATTGTTGATTGTATTTCAGTTTAAAGTTTATTATCAATTATTTAGTTTATTATTCTATCTCAGTTTAATTACTTTAATAATTGCATTTTTTGGAGTTTGACTCAATTTTTCATTTTGAAAGATCTTTCGATCTTTTGTTTGTTAAAATATTTACACGACACCCTCTACCTTCGCAATATATTTAATCTCAACTCTAAGCTTACCAACCACGGTTGATAATTAAAGAATAGGTGGATTAATTTAGACATAATAACACCCAACACTTTTGGCGTCGTTGCTGGGAGTTTTTATGTAAGGTAGAGTATAATTCTTTATGAATTTTAGTAATAGGTTGGTAGCGGGGGAGCGGTAAGATGTGATGTAAGAACCCGCACATCTGTTATAACAGGTGCCCCCAAATCCAACAATAGCAGTAGCATAGGTTTTCTTTAGTTTAAGTCTTTCATGAGTAGAATTAGATATCCTTAGGGTAGATTTGTCAAGACTGGAAAATTTATTGAAATCCCTACTAACTACTGTAGGGGACATAATTCCCCAATTACTAACTTACCGGAAAGGTATCAAAAGGAACCTATAGGAAGTAGTTCTACCATGAAACCTAAGGAGTCTCTCTCAAAATATCTTACTGGAGAAGTGATAGAAGGAGAAGGAACCTTGCCAGAAGGTCCTAAGGACCCCGTTCCTAAGGAAGTTTAAGAGGATCAACCATTAGAAACCTCTATCCCTCCACCAGTTTCGAATCCAATTAACACAACTTTCTCACTAGTAGGCGATTTGAATTTCGTTGACTTTGTTGATCCCACCCAAGTAAAAAATCTCTTTGGAACCTCAGTAGATCTAGTTATCTCACAAATTGAAACTTCTACCGTAGAACCTACTATTCCTCTAGGATTCCATAAAAACACGGTTGATCAGAGGAATATCTCTCCCGAAAAGGAACGTTGGGACGTTTCATTATCACCTCGAAAGGAGCCTCCTAAGTATATCGATGTTAAGAATCTAGTTTATATGGAGAGATGGGGAGAAAATGAAGACCATGATGAAGTTAGAAATGAAGAAGGAGAAGGGGAAAATCGAACTGAGGATACCTTTGGGCTCCCTATCTTAGATACAATGCAGGATGTAACTATGAAAAACATCCCTCCTTCCTCCTTACCTACTTTCTATGGAAAAAACAATGAGGACCCGGACACATTCCTATTCGAGTTCGATATCCTTTGTAGGATTTACAACTATCTACAAGATGCTCACAAACTAAAACTCTTTCCCACGACATTAAAATATTCTGCCTTGAGATGGTTCATGGGATTAGGAGAATCTTCTATCCGGACTTGGGATGATATGAAAACCTCATTCTTGCAAAAATATCAAGAATACTGCAAACCTAAGGACTCCTGATATGATATTTCAAAATACAACAACTTGAAGACGAGATCTTGGAGGATTATCTCGAAAGGTTCATTTATACATTACATAAGTCTAAATATAATTACCTCCAAGAAGATGCAGTATGTACACTTTTCCTTAAGGGGATCTCCGAGGACTTGTTAGAAAGTCTTAATCTCATGGCAGCTGGCAATATTTCTCATAAAAATTTTGTACAGATCAGTGAGATGTGTAAAAATTATTCTAGTAGTAGGGGGAAAGTTACGAAAATTTTTCGAGAGCCTTTTAGTAGAAATATAAGAGGAAACGTTCCTAGTTCAGGAGGAATTACAAGAGTAGAGATAGAAAAGCTGTTGGAGAATTTTAAGACTGATATATTAGGAGCAATGGGCTCTCAACTAGATGCTTTACAATCCAAGAAGAGGCAGGATGAAGAACGTGTTAGTGTTATAGTGGATTTCACCACTCCAGGTGAATCACACTTTGTATGGCCTTCCCCTATCCCACTGCAGACTCCTTAGACCCTATGGACCACTTTTTGTCCTTTGATGTTTCCTTGATCATCCCTAAAAACATATGAAAAATGATACACGTGACTTTTAAACCTATAAGCGCGTATATACGTAGGGTTGACAACTAAAACCGTGTACATCGGGATGTGTGCATAATCCAAATACTTTTGGAGTTTTCCTTGACATGGATCCGACTCATTTGACTCATGGCCTTCCCTATGCCTTGAGATCACTCGGATTCGACCTTTCATTACCACTTTGAAAAGCTATATCAGGAACCCCTTGGTACATTGAAGGTATAAGAGAGAATTGAGAGAAAATAAACTATAGTCCATTGTTTCCGGAACTTATGCTTGAGTCTGCATCCCTTTGTCCCTTGGAGCACTTTTGTGTTCTTCCCAAGCTTGCCTTTTGCTTGTGAGCTTGCTATCGAGAGATGGAGGATTGAAGTGGTGGAGACCCAAGTGGGGAATTTAGTTTCTTCGGTTTGCAGACGTGCCGTCAGAGGTTGTATCTTGTAATCTCTGATTTATATTAATAGAAATATCTTTTCCTGTCCAATAATGTGTGTTTGAATGTATATTTTATCCATGGGATTATGTCAAATTCTTATACATTATTGATTATATATGCTAGAATAGATATAACACCATGATATATAGAATGCTTGTATTGTTTACTTGTTGTTGAGGGAGTATTCTATCAATTCAAGCTGAAGTTGGAAAGCTCAACGGGGATCTACTTCAACTGTCCGGAATAAGGTATGAGGTCTGATCCTTTAGTGTTAGACATTTAATTTCTATTGCATATTGGAAAGGATTGATTTCTGGAGTCAAGCTGTCTGTTGTGGTACCCCAAGCCTTAGGAATTTCTCTCCGTAACAGTTAGATTCTTAACATTTAAGCTATATGATCTTAGGATCTTATCTGAGAGAATAACAAGCACATCAATCAAACACAAGAGACAATGAACAGAAATATTTTCCTCAGGGAAGCCATAAAGGAGAAAACCCTGCAAATTCCTCAGAGATAGAATCAACACCAAAAGTAAAACCCCAAAATAGTAAGATGATCTCCCAACAGCAGTAGTCTCTCTTTCTCTTGCCCAACTACTTCTCTCTCTCTCAGTTATGCGCTACACTTGAGTGTGATTGAATGAGTATGAATGTGTGATAAATAGAGAGGCTCCCTCTCTATTTATACTACTTCCCGACTTGACAATAACTCACTACGGCCGACTTCTCTAGGAGAGTCTAATAACCCTAGGGCCACACAACTATGGGGAATTTTACCCTTGATCAATAAGGAGGGTTATACTCTATGACTTTACATGACTTGTTTACATTATTGAATCTCCCGATCAAAACATCGGGGCATGACATGAATCAATTACATTACAGATACTTCTTAGAATAAATATCGAGGTACAATACATAAGATATACAAGTGAATACATTCCGAAGTTACAAATACATCAGCTCTCCCTCTTAACTAGGAAGGCATTCTATCGACACAATTTATCAGTACAAGTCTTATTCTCTGTATCATCTAGATCATCATCAAGTCATCTTCATCTTTAAGTCATCTTCATCTTTAAGTCATCTTCATCATATTCATCATCAAGTTTGGATCATCACTTGATTTGGATCATCACTGGATCATCACCAAGTCTGGATCATCACTTGATCTGGATCATCATTGTTGGATCATCATTGGGTCATCATCACTGGTGCTATCTCAATTCTACTCATCATAGGAAGTTCTACAGAGCTAGCCCTTTTTCATGCCGGGTGTAGGTCTAGCCACCATGTAGGTCTTTATCGACAGAGCCAACCCTTTTTCATGTTGGATGCACATCTACAGAGCCAGTCCTTTTTCATACTAGATGTATCATCACAGAGCCATCGCTATTTCATGCTGGATGTGGCACCAACACAGAGTGAGTCCTTTTTTCATACTGGATGTATCATCACAGAGCTAGTCCTTTTTCATACTAGATGTGGCATCTACAAAGATCCAGTCCTTTTTCATACTAGATGTGTCATCACAGAGCTAGTCCTTTTTCATACTAGATGTGGCATCTACACAAAGCCAGTCCTTTTTCATACTGGATGTGTCATCATAGAGCTAGTCCTTTTTCATAATATATTTGGCATCTACACAGAGCCAGTCCTTTTTCATACTGGATGTGTGTTGGAGCAGGGTCTCGCAGCTACAGAAGAAGCTGCTAGTTTTGGCGGAAAGATAAGTTTTGGTGGAAGGAAGTTAAGACAGAGCTACGACGCCGTAGCACGTTTCTAGCTGGAGAGCAAAGCCGGACACCATGACTTTTAAGATAGAAAAGTCAAGAAGGAAACGATACCTGAGCGACCGAGAAGAGAGAGCTCAACCACTGCATTGAAGGCAGCGACAGAAGATAGGAGGGCTCAACGACCCTCATAAAGAAGAAGGAGCAACGAGGTTGAAGCATTGAAGGTGAAGGACAGAAAAGCGAAGTGGTGCATAGTACCCATGATCAGTGTCGGGAAGCATGGAAGACTGCAGAGAGCTGTGGTGTGATGGAAAGCGGCTACCTCAAGTACAGATATGGCCGACTGTCACTAGTTAGGGTTTTGGGTTACTGTTGGGACAGGCCCACAGTGTTGTAATGGCAAGACCTTTGGGCTGCCTATAAAAGAATGTATTTTGTATTGTAAAAGGGTTGGCGGGTTGAAGAGCTAGCTAGTCATTTTTTTAGATAGTTAGTTGGTTCATTCAGTTGTTAGTAGTGTTTTGCAGACTATTAGACTGTTGTAAAATCCTAGCTCTGGTTCTGTTATTAGTGGTAGCAATCTTACGGTAACCAGTAGCTGGCTTATAGAATATGTATGTAACGATCCACAGGGATCGACAGAGAGGGAAGAGTATATTGTAGGAGAGAAACATAGAAGAGAAAAGTGATATAAGCGAGAAGATCTTAAGTTGCATATGCGGTGCAGCAGAACTATGTTTTACCTTCCCATGAGCTATAATAAAAACACAGTTCTGTGGACGTAACTTCCATCCCAGAGGTGAACCACGTTAAAATCAAGTGTCATGCGATCGGTTTATGTGTTATGTTTACTTATGCATTTCTCAGTCAGTTCATGGAATTTGTTTACAGTTTAATGAATGAATGTGTTAATCGGTTCACAACAATATAGAAGGGTAAACATAAGTTAAAGTCTTTGGCATGCTGTATATGGTTCATTTATGCTTTGCATGAGACAGTATCTATTGCAGTATTGAATACCCTTGTATGTTAAGTCTTGCACGTCGACATGAGAAACGTTAGGTGCGCTAAACTGCGGAGGTAGGATATCACAGAGAGGTGATGCCGCACCGGCAGAGGAGCTGCGGTGCACGATACCGCAGGTGAAGGACTTAGCGTTGGGCAGGAACTATGTGTCGCACCATGTGCGGCGATGTGATAAGGTTGGAGATATCGTGAGTCTGGGAAACTGTGCACCGCAGGAAAGGACAGCGCGATGGTATAAGGGAATATCTCGCGGCTAGAAGAGCTGCGAGGCGAGGAGATCGTGCGATGTGAGTAGGAGATCGTGCAACATGCAAAAAGAGACCTCGTAGCTTGGAGAGCTGCGATCCACTAGTGGGATTTCCACAAAACCTGGTCCAAGACGCTTGAGTCCTTGGCCAACCCATTAGAGTCACTTTGGGTGAGACTTCAGGCCGCTTTGCGGTCTGTCGCCGAAAGGGCCAGTGATCTAGGGGTGTTGTTGGTT
>LPNX011112283.1:78596-99900 GCA_001517045.1 Pseudotsuga menziesii
ACGAGGCTGGGTGGTACTTCTTCAAAGGATATCGTGGTAAGTACCTAAAGTCTCTAAACTTGTCCATTAAGATGCTGCTACATGAAAAAGGAGTAATAGACATGATTTCAGATGAATAAGTAAAGATAGTAATGTCACAAGAGTTTGAAAGTGATTTTGATGACATTGGACGCACACGTAGTGGCAAGAAATATAAAGTAGCTTTCGGCTCTCCTGTATTTGGAGATAGTTCAGACAATATTAGGCAACCAAGTCCTAGTACCATAGAAGAACCAGAGGGGGGTATCCCTTACTATCCCTATACCCCACAGAAACAGACCGGGACTCAGAGTAATCCCATAGGTACTCCATCCAGTAGCTCACAGATAGTACCTACTACCGCTACATCACCTTCACCTACACCACTGAGTGGTAGTAATCCAGTCAATCAGAACCCACCGCAGAGAAATAGAATGGGAGATGATATGAAGCTACCTACCTTTAAGGGTACAGGAGCAGAGGACCCGGAACAACATTGGTTTCTATGTGAAGCCATGTGGACCATTAAAACAATCAACGAAGATAACCTTAAACTTGTACAGTTGGTCACTACACTCAGAGATCGAGCTTTAACATGGTACATAAAGTATACCACAGTACCTAAGACACTTGCCCAGGTCAAGAACGCCATGATTAAAGAGTTCAAGAAACCTAAGTATGAATCTCAGTGCATTACAGAGCTCAAGGATATTAAGCAGCTACCATCAGAATCAGTATGGGACTTTGACCAGAAATTCAAAGCTCTTATAGACCAAGTAAGTTTTGAGTTTGCGTCGGAGCAGCATAAGGAATGGTTTATTGCAGCACTGCTCCCTCACATCAGAGTGCCACTAATGCAGCATAAAATCCAGATGCAGGATGATGCATTGGAGATGGCGATGAAGCTAGAAGCTTCACCTTTAGCAGAAACCAGTGCAGGCATGACAACCCTACAGAACCAGTTGGCCAACCTCACGTTACAGATACACGAACTTAAGAAAGGAAAAGAGGTTATGCAAGAAATATGGTGCTTATGATGTAGAGCACAAGGTCATACCAAAGACAACTGTCCTGTCTTTGCAGAATATCTAGCATCAGGGGCTCCTAACCCCTTACCACGAACGCAAGGGCCATGGTGTGAACTATGAAAAACACAAGGACACCCACCTCAGCAATGCCCTTTGCTTCAGAAGTATGTACAGACAGCTAAGAACCTATACTGTGTCTTCTGCAGCTCTGTCAGACATGATGAACAGAATTGCGGAGCCTATGATCTCATGTTAGATAGAAAACATGACGTATACAGAGTCCAACAGGAGGACCACATCCTGATCCGACTTATGGTGGCCGGGGAGGAGGATTCAGAGGACGAGGCCGTGGAGGAGGTTTTGCAAGAGGAGAAGGCTTCGACAGAGGAGAGGGTTTTGGCCGTGGTCGTGGACCAATCACTTGTTATAACTGCGGAGTTGTAGGACACTATGGTAGGGACTGTCAGAGCCCCACTACTACTTATAATTACTGCAAATCTTATGATCATACCATAGAAGAGTGTCCTACCTTAATAGCTAAGATCAAAGATACTAAGCCAACAGTACACCAGAACATCCAGCTTATTGTTTTTGAGTAGGTAGAACCAGAACTAAGAGTCAATATTGTGACTCGTAGCGGTGCTTCCACTAGTGGGACATCACAGGAGACCGAAAAGAACACAAGTCAGGAGTGGGTGCGCAGAGCTCCTGGTAAAGCAACAACACTCGACCTACAGAAGAATAAAGAGACATTTCATGAAGCCAAGGATTCCTTTGATGAACCTACACAATCAGGATCACAGGTACCGCCATCTAGGGGCGTACCGTAGCAAGCACCTTGTGGCGATAGCCCAGAACAGATACCGCAGGCTACCACATTGGGAAGATGCGATGAGGATGAATCGACAGGAAGTATACAATCCTTCCTTCACAGTTGCTTGAAGCTCTTGAGAAATGAAAAATCTATCGGTGAGCTACAGTGCATCATAGATCAGTGTCAGCAACCTTCTCTCTCAGGAAGTTCATAATATTACAAGACATACAAGGACCAGAAGAGAGATGAAACTCACAGCACAGATTGGAGAGTTCGAAATGGATGAAGTCGTCTTAGATCTGGGATCAGAGGTGAACGTTCTAACTAAGCAGACATAGGAACATATGGGTAGCCCTCAGTTAGCCATATCGCCTATCCACCTGATATTAGCTAACCAGCAGCGAGTATCACCATTGGGTCGATTGCCGCAAGTGCCAGTTGACATTGACGGAGTTCATACTTTTGCGGACTTTGAGGTTATAGAAATCATTGGTGACAGTCGACCGTATCCAACACTACTAAGTATCGATTGGGTGATTGGTAGCAAGGATGTCATTGACCTAAAGATAAGACAAATGACCTTTGAGGATGCGCAGATCCAGGTCATCGCACCGCTGGATCCTTACCAAGGTCCTAGATATATCGAACCTATCCGAGCCGAGGAGGAGGCACATAACATGGATAGTCTCTACCAGATGACTGCAAACCAGAGCGACTACATCAATCCAACCACAGAAGGGAACATTAGTTGGCAATGCAACAACTCATGCGCATCGGATTCAGATATTGGTCTAGAGAACTGGCAGAACAGACTTTACGAAGTCTCAGCGCGTAGATGTGCGTTTATGAGTAAATCACTACGATGGATTGGTGCAGAGATCACTGAGATTCCATCATACCATGGTCTAACAGATATTCAAGAATTCCTTGAGCAATTTGAGCAACAGATTCCTTACAAGCAGAGGAACGCAGCTATGGACCTTGCAGTATGAGCCACACCTACAATATGGTGGTATGCGCATAAAGAAAATATCGCATCATGGGATGATATTAAAAGACTGATGGCGATCAGATTTTCTGTTGACAGAGAGTATGTCCCGCAGAAGTACACAGGAGAAACTGACCCCAGAGCACACATTTAGACATGTGAACAGAACTGGTCAGACATTCCAGAGGATGAATGGGTTCACAGATTCATTCACACATTGGACATAGTTCCAAGGAACTGGTACACAGAGACCGAGTTGCGTAAGGGGACGACCACATGGTCACTTATGACAGACAGTTTCCTACTTACCTTTGCATTTGAATCAGAACATCCAAGTGTTGCTCAGACCCTAGACATAATCAAGATCAAGATATTCGAGGACTGTACCATCTCAGTGTAGGCTCAACCTGAGTGGGCCATTCAGTTGCAAGATGCGCTTGAGTGCTATAACTTCATAGCAAAGCAGGACAATGAAGATAAGGATGAGGATGAGGATCCTCGTAACACCAACATTCCAGAGTCAGAAGGGACTCAGGATGTTGGGGGACCACAGTTAGAGATTCCAGCAATCACCGAACCTATCAAGACTAAAAAGATCAATATTGGCACAGATGCAGAACCTAAGTTTGCCTCTATTGGAGACTATTGGAATGATGAAACAGTCGGACAGATTGCCAACTTGTTACATGACTACCAGGACCTATTTCCCACCAAGTTCACAGAGATGAAGGGAATAGTTGGAGACCTGGGAGTTATGAGGATACCATTGAAGGAGGATGCTAGACCAGTTAAGCAGCGCCCATATAGATTGAATCCACACTACAAAGAAAAAGTAAAGGACAAAATCGATAAGATGCTAGCAGCAGGCATTATTGAGCCGGTAGAAGAAAGCGAATGGGTTAGCCCCATGGTCATACAAGAAAAGAAATCAAAAGGAGACATCAGGATCTGTGTCGATCTGCGCAAGCTCAACGATGCATCGCTTCACGATCCATTTCCGACACCATTCACTGATGAGGTATTAGACAATGTGGGAGGACAGGAGGTCTACTCCTTCACTGATGGGTTTTCAGGCTACCATCAGATCAAAATACATCCTGAAGATCGGTCCAAGACCACCTTTGCAACAGAATGGGGCTCGTTCCAGTATACGGTAATGCCCTTTGGTCTTAAGAATGTACCAGCTATATTTTCTAGAGTAGTCGTTGCTGTATTTAAAGAATACATTCATAAATTCTTAGAAGTATATTTTGATGATTGGACTGTATTTGGACTAATTGACAAGCATATAGGAGACTTAAGACTAATGTTAGAGAAATGTAGGTAGTACCAAATTTCTCTAAACTTGAAGAAATGTATATTTTGTGCACCATTTGGTATTTTTTTGGGTCACATTGTTTGCAGACAAGGCTTGATGGTAGATCCCGCGAGGTTTCCCATCATTATAAACTTTCCAGCACCCAACTCAGTCAAGCAACTGAGGACAGTACTTGGTCATACCGGGTACTACAGAAATTTCATCAAGGGCTATGCAAAGATTACAGCACCAATGGAGAAATTTCTCAAGAATGATGTAAAAGTCCTATGGAACGAGGAATGTCAGCAGAGTCTAGACATGCTTAAAGAGGAGATGGTTACAGCACCCATCTTAGTATTTCCCGACTGGACTAAGCCATTTCATGTACATGTGGATGCGTCTGGAATCACATTAGGGGTTGTTTTAACACAACCAGGAGAAGGGGACATTGACCACCCTATCGCATATTCCAGGAGAAAGCTCTCAACAGCAGAAAAGAACTACACTGCAACTAAAAGGGAAGGCCTAGCTATGGTGTATGTGCTGCAGAAGTTCAGGCACTACCTATTGGGTGCCCCGTTCAAGATGTTCACTGACCATTCCACGTTAAAGTATTTGGTCAATAAGCCAGTGTTAGGGGGGAGAATCTGTAGATGGTTACTCCTCTTTTAGGAATATGATTTTGAAATCATTGTGAAACTAGGAAGACTGAATGCAGGACCTGATCATTTATCGTGGATAGACTCAGGAGAAGAGCCAAGTAACCTAGATGACAATCTACCGGATGCGTCGTTGTTCTCTATCCAGATTGCAAATGAGTACTATGCCGATATTATTCAATTTCTCACTACGGGAGTAGCACCTGATGAGTTTACCAAGCAGCAAAAGAAGGAGTTGGTTGTTAAAGCAGCAGACTTCACCCTCATCGCAGTACACCTATACAAGTTAGGTCCGGATGAAGTTCTGCGCAGATGTGTGATGCCGCATGAAAAAGACGCTATTATCAGAGAGGCACATTCAGGAACCGCAGGAGGTCATTTCGCAGGAAAGTCGACTACACAGAAAATCCTGGAGGCAGGATTATGGTGGCCTACATTGCATAAAGACACCAAGGACTTTTGCAGATGCTGCGATATCTGCCAAAGGGTAGGAAAACCATCGTGACGCGATGAAATGCCGCTGCGACCGCAGGTCACGCTGCGCGCATTTGACAAATGGGCTATAGATTTTGTGGGTCCTATCAACCCACCAGGAAAGCGCACTGGTGTGAGATATATTATCACGGGAACAGAGTACCTCACCAGATGGGCAGAGGCCAAAGCAGTAAGAAATTGTGATGCTGCTACAGCCGCACAGTTCCTTTTTGAAAACATCATCAGTAGATTTGGATGCCCAGTAATTTTGATGAGTGATCAGGGCACACATTTCTTGAACAGCACTATTGAGGCATTGACAGAAGAATTCCAGATTCAGCACCATAAGAGCACTCCCTACCACCCACAGGCTAATGGTACAGTGGAGGCCTTTAATAAGATTTTAGAAAATTCTCTTACTAAGATCTGCAATAGCTAGAGGAATGATTGGGACCTCAGAGTTAACGCTGTATTATGGGCGTACAGGACCACATGCAAGAAACTTACGGGATACACACCTTTTAGCTTGGTGTACGGACAGGAGGCTGTTATGCCTATGGATTATATTCTTCCCAGTCTAAGAATTGCTCAGATTATCGGGATGACTGATACAGATACAGTTGAGGAAAGGCTAGCACAACTGCTTGCCTTAGAAGAAGACAGATTCATCGCCGGATTCCATCAGAAAGTGCAGAAAGCACGAGAAAAAGCTTGGCATGACAGACATATTAAGAATAAGACTTTCCAGATCGGAGACCTAGTGATCCTCTATGACAACAAATTCATTAAGTTTCCAAGGAAGTTCAAGACACATTGGCTGGGGCCATATCAGATACAACAAGTCACAGAGGGAGGTGCCGTTTAGCTCAGCCAGCTGAATGGGGAGATTTTTCCCACATGGATTAATGGCAGTAGGCTTAAGCCCTATAGTGATAGCCACCCTACCTCTCAGCCCTAGCTTAACCAGTCTATAGCAGTGCAGATGTCCAGTGTAGTTGAAAGGAGGCATCGCACCGGGAACCAGTCTACACCGGCAGGTATTATTTTAAGTATGAGGAATCGCATTAGGGCGGTTCAAAAAAAAAAAAAAAATTGTTTTATGCAAGTGATGCGGAGTCGCATCGCGGCAGCGCGATGTTTCCCCGTGCCACGTACTGAGTTTTGCAACCGACAAAGGCTAGTCAAGTCAGCATCTGACAGGTAGTTAATGAGGTAATGATCCGTATATCTTATCGTAGATTTGGCAGCAGTATAATTAATTTTTCTAGATTTGGCAAATCTCTAACGAGACCGACGCCTGTGCACACACGTTTCGAGGGAAATTCGATCGGATTTCCGCATTTATTAGGGATCGGATGGCGGGTGTGGTCTTGTCTAGGCATTAATGACGACCGACGGGTTCAGTCTAGATGACTGTTGCGTCCGGGATTATCGTATTGGGCATAAAAGTAGAAAGTATTCAATTGAGACGGTTACATTTGTAGAAAAACCAAGAGCTATAGAGTAAGTTGTTAAGAGTTCTGTGTCCAGAGCTAAGTGGTTACAGAGTGCTGTGATTTTCAGAAGTTGCAGCCAGTGCACGTCCACCATTTTTACTGAGTGGGTTATGTTCGAGGATGAACCGATAGCAAACATTTTGAGAAGATTTCAACGTCACGGCCTTGCAGGAGCTATGACGACGCCACCAAAGAGTGCTCCGCCAAGTTCGTCACAGACCAAACAACAACCACAAACGAGGAGCCAATATCAGGTCAATGATGAATCCGGTTCAGAGCATGAGGAAGAAGTTCACAGCGGAACAGACTACATGATACCACAAGTTGAAGGCACACCAGAACCAAGAATTTCTAAGAATGCTAAGTATACTGTTCCCATACCACCCATTGATTCTCGAGTAAAGGAAAATGGAGATCTAGTAGGATATGCTGCTGTTGTTAAATTTATAGATTATAACCCGGGAGATGGTAAGATATATCCTCAGTTCAAACTAGACAGCTATCTGAAGATTGAGAAGAACATAAGGACAGGGAGAGATGAATGTGTTCCCCTGCTGCATGTCCAGATTCTTGAGCGGTCAGGACTGCTCAATTTGCTGAGATTACCTCATTTTGGACAGGGTTCAGAGGTTAACGCCGTGGTGCGCATTTTACTCTCTTGCGTACATGGAGGGTACCTCTGGCTAGGCAACAAGGTAGACCTGAACATTGATTTGATACATCGTATCACCGGCCTATCCAAGACGGGTAGACACCCTGATATACAGACAGCAAGAAAAACCAAGGACTCCAAGTTACCACAAGCCCTAGTAGCTAAGTATCAGCTGCAGAGAGGAGGACGGGCTTATGACATTTCAAGCATACCAAATGAGACACTTAGATTCACCGCCAGTCTGCTCATGAGCAGACTGCTAACCAAGGTTCGACCAAAGGAAGTTACAGGATCCGTAATTCACCTGGACATACAGGTCACAGAGGGGGAACAGTTCAATTGGTCTCTATTCTTTTTAAATATGCTGCAAGCAGATTGCTTGGCAGCTCAGGATGAAGCCAACCACTCGTTCCATTTTTCGTGGTTGCTTATACTTTGTGCATTTGTCGGATGGAAGGAGCCGCCCCATACCCAGTTTCCACAGATAGGAGGTGGCGCACCCAGAGGAGTGCGCTATGCCAGCTTATGGGAGACCAACCGCCCAGCCAAGAAAGCAATCAATGCGATGGTGTTCCATGACTACTATAAGCTGTTGATGAAGGTCATTCAAGAGACACCACGGCTCATCACGGAGACTGTGGACATATATGATAGCCGGCTTAATTTTATGGCCGATAGCCATTTAATCTATCTGCGACCAAAAAAGACTAAGCAGGATGATTGGGCTACTGGCTCATTTAGGGTGACAGCTCGGGATGTCGAAGGAGTCATAAGAGACTTCGACAACCAATGGAAGCAGGAATATGAAGATACCACACCACTATCATCAAACAGTGCAGAGACAGAACACTAGGACAAGGACAAAGATAACGCAGACACCCAGACGCAATCTTCAACAGAGGAACCACCACCAGGGGAAAAGAAGAGACCTTCACAGCAAGGGCCACTAGGGACACAGCAGAAGAAAAAACAAAAAACCTCAAAGCCAACTTTGAAGACCGCATTGATAGACGATGACTATGAACTCATCGCAACAAGGACGTGTGACACATTGAAGGACTCACTTGACGCGATGAAGGAGTCGCAGGAAAAGAGCCAGAGCGCAGTCGAAAAGCAACTTCTAGACTTAAGAATGATTACAGAGAAGACTGCCATGAGGTACATTGCACCTGAAAAGATGAACACTGGAGAAACCTCGACACCACCGATGTCCCGCCAGGAAAGCTTAGCCAAAGATCGCCTCAATACTATGTTAATTCCACTAGGGAGTATCCGATTCCCTGCCACAATGAAGGACCCACCAGTCCAGTTTAGACAATCCATTGAAGTTAACCTTGTAGAGTTTCATATTGACCAGTTGCATATGATCCAGCAGCAGTTAGGCGCAGAGCTCAAGAGTAGAGAGCTCGAGACTTACCAACAGAATACGCAGCTGAAGCAATAGAATGCAGCACTTGCTATCAGTGTTCAGAAAAGGGCAGATGAAGTACGAACATATGAGGAAAGAGAGAAAGATATTTCTCAAGTTTTGCAGAGCATTGCATTGGAACTGCCCCAATGTAACATTGAGTTTTCCTTACCAGTTCCACAGAAGCTAAGAAGAGTAGCAGACAGAGCAAAGGCTCTGGAAGAAACCGTGACTAGGATGGACATAGAAGTGGCCAAGATGAAGGCAGACCATGAGGTGCAGATCGCTGAGCTTGAGGCTTGCATACAAGACACCTCCCAAGTAGACCAGAAAGTGTGAGTAGAAGCCCTTCGACTCACTTCTGCGTAAATGCAATCTCACATCGACAAAGCACGGTTAGTACTAACCGATGCGATGAACACATGGGTTGAGTTAGATGAGCCGCCGGAGAAAGTAGAAATCCAAAAAATTAATCAGCAGATAGAGAATACTGCTGCAGAAATGAAAGAAGAAATTAAGGGCTTGGCAGCTCTTCAAAAGATGAGGAAGACAAAGGAGATGAACTTTTTGCAGCAGGAAGCGCATCAATTAAGAACCAAGGAGATGTACATTAATGAACTGCTTCAACCGTATCAAGAGAAAATCGTAGAGATAGTTGATACGGTTGAACAGAAAATGAAGGAGTTCACTACCACCAGAGAGAAAACTGACGCTACAGAAGACGCCAGTGTTAGTCAAGCCTTGCTTGATTTGGCACAAGAGAGTGTCGAAGTGATGCAGAAGAAAGTCACAGGACTTCGTGACAGGTTGCAGAGGGCTTCACAGGAAGCCAAGGCAAAGCTACAGTAGGAGAAGCCCGCTGCAGGTGGCTCGAGGGAGAGCCACAAGTAAGTGTTAGGGGACTGTTGGAGCAGGGTCCCGCAGCTACAGAAGAAGCTGCTAGTTTTGGCAGAAAGATAAGTTTTGGTGAAAGGAAGTTAATATAGAGCTACGACGCCGTAGCACGTTTCCAGTTGGAGAGCAGAGCCGGAAACCATGACTTTTAAGATAGAAAAGTCAAGAAGGCAACGGTACCTGAGCGGTCGAGAAGAGAGAGCTCAACCACTGCATTGAAGGCAGCGGCGGAAGACAAGAGGGCTCAGTGACCCTCATAAAGAAGAAGGAGCAACGAGGCTGAAGCATTGAAGGCGAAGGACAGAAAAATGAAGCGGTGCATAGTACCCATGATCAATGTCGGGAAGCATGGAAGACTGCAGAGAGCTGTGGTGTGACGAAAAGCGGCTACCTCAAGTACAGATATGGCCGAATGTCACTAGTTAGGGTTTTGGGTTACTGTTGGGACAGGCCCACAGTGTTGTAATGGCAAGACCTTCGGGCTGCCTATAAAAGAATGTATTTTGTATTGTAAAAAGGTTGGCGGGTTGAAGAGCTAGCTAGTCATTTTGTTAGATAGTTAGTTGGTTCATTCAATTGTTAGTAGTGTTTTGCAGACTATTAGACTGTTGTAAAAGCCTAGCTCTGGTTCTATTATTAGCGGTAGAAATCTTACGGTAACCAGTAGCTGGCTTATAGAATATGTATGTAACGATCTGCAGGGATCGACAGAGAGGGAAGAGTATATTGTAGGAGAGAAATATAGAAGAGAAAAGAGATCTAAGCGAGAATATATTAAGCTGCATATGCGGTGTAGCAGAACTGTGTTTTACCTTCCCCTGAGCTATAATAAAAACACAATTATATGGATGTAACTTCCATCCCGGAGGTGAACCACGTTAAAATCAAGTGTTATGTGATCGGTTTATGTGTTATGTTTACTTATGCATTTCTCAGTCAGTTCATGGACTTTGTTTACAGTTTAATGAATGAATGTGTTAATCGGTTCACAGCAATATAGAAGGGTAAACATAAGTTAAAGTCTTTGGCATGCTGTATATGGTTCATTTATGCTTTCCATGAGACAATGTCTATTGCAGTATCGAATATCCTTGTATGTTAAGTCTTGCACGTCGACACGAGCAACGCTAGGTGCGCTAAACCACGAAGGTAGGATATCATAGAGAGGTGATACCGCACCGGCAGAGGAGCTGTGGTGCGTGATACCGCAGGTGAAGGACTTAGCGTTGGGTAGGAATTGTGTGTCACACCGTGCGTGGCGATGCGATAAGTTTGGAGATATCGTGAGTCTGGGAAAGTGCGCGCCACAGGAAAGGACCGCACAACGGTATAAGGGAATATCTCGCGGCTAGAAGAGCTGCGAGGCAAGGAGATCGTGCGACGCACAGAAAGAGACCTCGCAGCTGGGAGAGCTGCGAGCCACTAGTGGGATTGCCACAGAACCTGGTTCAAGATGCTTGAGTCCTTGGCCAACCCATTAGAGTCACTTCGGGTGAGACTTCAGGCCGCTTTGCGGTCTGTCGCCGAAAGGGCCAGTGATCTAGGGGTGTTGTTGGTTGATTATAGTAAAACCGGGTCTGCCCATAGCAGCCAACAATGTGTCATCACAGAGCTAGTCCTTTTTCATAATAGATGTGGCATCTACACAGAGCCAGTCCTTTTTCATACTGGATGTGTCATCATAGAGCCGACCCTTTTTCATGCTGGATGTGGCATCATCACATACATCTGACAATGGAAGGAACCAATCCTGTCATCATGTCACATCTCTTACATCTGACCATGGAAGGAACCAATCCTCTCACCATGTCATAAAGGGAAAACACTTACATCTGACCATGGAAGGAACCAATCCTCTCACCATGTTAGAAAAGCACAACAATTACATCTGACCATGGAAGGAACCAATCCTATCACCATGTTAGAAGGGAACAACACTTACATCTGACCATGGAAGTAACCAATCCTCTCACCATGTCAGAAGGGCTCACAGACTCATCACTTCCTCTTATAAGGAAACCCGATCTGGAGAACACCAAGCTTCTCCCTGAAGTATTCAAACTTCAATCTGGCTAATGGCTTGGTCAATACATCATCTATCTGTTCATCCATGGAAACATACTAGAGATTCAATGATCCTCTCTGCACCATATCCCTGATATAATGATATTTGATCTCGATATGCTTCGACTTGTCATGGAACACCGGGTTCTCAGACAACTTCACACAACTATGGTTGTCGCAATATATACAAGTAGCATCAACCTGGAGATCAAATAAATTAGACAGTAGCTTCCTCAACCATACTACCTCACAATTAGCTGAACAGGCTGTGACATACTCTGCTTCAACTGTATTCAGTGCCACGTAAGACTATTTCCTGCTAAACCAAGATATCACACTTGATCCCATACTGAAGTAGCACCCTGAAGTGCTCTTTCTATCGATGGCACTGCCTGCCCAATCTGAATCAACATAAGCTTCCAGGTTAATAATTTGATCAGCCTTATACTTGAGCCCATAATCAACTTTACCCTTTAGGTACCTCAGAATATGCTTTGCAGCAATCAAGTGAACATGTCTTGGATCTGTCAGGAACTGGCTCAAGGTGTTCACAGTAAAGAAAATATCCGGTCTCGTATTCATCAGGTACATCAAGGACCCAATCATCTGATGACATATCATGGCATCAACCGACTCGGATGAAGGATAACTCAATAGCTTCAGGTTCGATGCCATAGGTGTGGTCATGGCCTTGCATTCCATCATCCCAAATATCTTCAGGATCTCTACTGCATACTTCCCTTGTTCGAGGGAGATTCCATCTACATTCTTCCACACCTCCATGCCTAGAAAATAGTGCATCATACCCAATTCTTTCATTTAAAACTCGGCAGCAAGCTTCCTCTTCGTATCAGCAATCAACCCATCTATACCTGTTACAAACAGATCATCTACATACAGCAGGAGTATCACTGGGTTCCCTTCTTCAAACTTGTAGTAAAGTTTGGAATCTGCTTTACTCTAGGTAAAGCCCAAACTGCATAGGAAGCTGTTAATTCTGCCATACCATGTCTTGGGTTCCTGTTTCAAACCATACAGGTCTTTCTTTAATTTACACACATGAGTCTCTCTGTCATGTGTCTCAAAATTGAGTGGCTGTTCCACATATACTTCCTCTTCTACTACACCATTCAAGAAAGCTGTCTTGACATCCATCTGGTGTAGTTTCCACTTCATTATTGTAGCTAAAGCAAGTATTTATTTGATGAAAGTATATATGGCTACAGGAGCAAAGGTTTCTTCATAATCTATTCCTTCTTTCTCGGAGAAACCACAAGCCACAAATCTTGCTTTATATTTCTCTATGCTATCATCTGCAACATGCTTGATCTTATAGATCCATTTGGAAGTCACAACAAACTTCCCCTCTGGTCTTGGGACAACATCCCAAACATCATTCTTCATGATCAATTGATACTCTTTGATCATATCATCCTTCCATTATTTCTTTTCTATCACTTCTTCATAGTTGGAAGGTTCTTTATCAATGAAGTCACATAATAGGGCTACATAACCGGAACACGACCTGATTCTTTTCCTTTCTCTATGTGTTTCTTCTGGAGCCCCATATCTTTCTACACCTTGGATAGCTTCTTGTACCCAAGTAGTTTTCCTCTTGTGAGGAATCTTTTCTTGAGGTGGATCTATAGGTTCTTGAGGTTCTTCTACTTCTCGATCTTCTTTTGGAATTGCTTCGTTCAATGTTGTGTCATGAATTCTAGGTACTTCCGTTTCTTCATATTCTTCAGCAGGTCTCTTTCTAGATTTGTTGTAAGCTAAGTCTTCATCAAAGGTTATGTCCCTACTGATGTCGATCTTCTTGAATCCTAGAAAGTATATTCTGTAAGCCTTCAAGCTTTCAGAGTATCCCACAAATATACCCTTGTTTCCTGAAGGATCTAACTTTGTCCTCTTTTATTTTGGAATGTGTATGTACACTAGAAAACCAAATATTCTGAGATGACTGAATTCTGGTTTCTTTCCAGAATTTTTTTTTTCAGGTGTCTTGTTCTCGAGTACTCTATGTGGAGTACATTTTTGCACATACACATATGTTCTAGCAGCTTTTTCCCATAGATGCATGGGAAGGTATTGATCATGAAGCCTTGCCCTTGCAGCTTCCATGATCGTTCTATTCTTTCTTTATGCAACCCCATTCCATTGTGGATTATATGGATTTGTTAAATCCCTCTTAATCCCTAAATATTTGCATAATTCCTTGAATTCATTTGAAGTGAATTCTTCGCCATTGTCTAATTGAAAAACATTGATCTTCTTCTTTGTGTAATTTTCGATCAAGGCTTTGAATTCCTTGAAATTGATGAATACTTTGTCTTTGTTCTTCATGAAGTATATCCATGTCTTCCTAGAAAAATAATCAATGAAAGAAACATAATATACATACCCGCTTAGAGAGCTGGATGACATTGGACTGCATACATCAGAGTGGAGGATCTCCAAGATTCCTTTTTCCTTTCTCTCGCTACTTGGAAATGTCTTCTTCATATTCTTTCCTTTCACACATCCTTTGCATACACCTTCATGTTTTGTCTTCATTTCTGGAAGACCTTCAACAGCTTTGCTTGCGAGTGGTAGTGCCCTGTAATGCACATGTGCAAGCCTTCTATGCCAAAGTTCATTTGGTTCTACTGAGTCATGAACCAAAGCTTATTCTGGTTGGCCCTTTAATTTTTATAGTCCTCCTTCTTGCTCTCCAATTACTATTGCATCCTCAATAGTATTTCCTTTTGGCCACATGAGGACTTGGCCATCTACAAATGCAACCCTCATGCCTTTTGCATCTAGTGCAGAGATGTAGAGAAGGTTCTTCTTTAGTCCTGGTACAAATAGGACATCCTTCATTTTCATAGACTTTACAGAGTCTAGCTTGTAGGAGCAGTCACCACTACCTTTTATTGGGTACTGGTAGTCATCCCGAAGTTTCACCTTGTGGGGTGATTCATGTTTTGATAGTTTCATAAAGGATTCCTTAAATTCCATCATGTGTTTGGAAGCACCAATATCTATAAGCCAATCATTGCTTCCATATGATATAGTTCCCATGAGGACAGAGATCAGAACATATTCTTCATCACTTTCTTGTTTGGCTCTCTTCTTGGGAGGTTCATCATCTTCTGCAGTGTGAGCATGATGTGTTTTCTTGTTTCCCTTTTTCTTGTGAGAACTCCCTTTTTTTTTGGACAGTATCTGGCTATGTGTCCTTTCTCATCACATGTGTAACATCTAATAGTATATAGGTCTCTTCTAGACTGTGAAGGCTTACCTTTGGAGTGATGATGGTCCCTTGTGGTTTTCTGGGTGTGGACTGTGAGAGCTTGATCTTCATTTCCCATCTTTTCTTCTCGAGCTACTATTCGAGCTTCTTCTTGTGAGCATTCCTCCCATAGTTTGCTGAATTTGATTAGCTTATTCCTGGCACAGATTCATTGAATGAAAGAGTCCCATGCCCTAGGAAGACCATTCATGGTGGTCATCACAATTTCTGCATTCTCTACATCTTCATCTACTGCCTCCAGCTGTTCCTTGATCTAAGAGACACTTGTAAAGTAAGACTGGATGGTGTCTGCATTTTGGATCTTTACATTCTTTAGTTGGTTTCTCAGAGTCATATTCTGGTTTATGTTCTTCCCTTCAAATAGCTTAGTCAGGGAATCAAACATCTCTTTATGTGTCTTTAGGGAGGACACCTGTGGTATGAGGTGATCCTTGATTGAATCAGCAATAATCCTCTTATCCATGACCAGTTTCTTCTTGTGTAAAGCCTTAGCCTCATCTCCCTCTGGAAATGGAACCTCCTCATTGATGTAGGAGTCCAACTCATTTTATTCTAGGACCAGGGAGATCCTATAATTCCAGGCTCAGAAGTTATCAGCTCCCTCAAGATTTTCATCAAGCTTGGTATGATGAGACATCTTAATAGAGAACCTCAAATGGAAATACAAAAGATTTAGATCTTACCAGGTTAAGATGTCTGAACTAGATATGGAGTTGAATTTCTGTAGAGCTAGTTCAGGAGCAGATTAGGATTTGACTTTCCCGGAGTTCTACCCAACCAAAAACTTTGATCTTGATCTCTAAACTTCAATTTTGGGGAGGAGATCAATCCCAGTATGGGCTCACTCAAAAATTCCACTTCTGTGGAAAACTCTAATTTCCGACAGTAGTGTTGGGTCAAAAACTGAAAATGCTCAAAATCAGATTCTGCTTCAACAAAAAGATGTGCCCTGGAGAGGAGAGTCAGCCCAACCTTCTTTTCCTAAAAATCCGTGGAGAGAGATCCAAAAAATAGGAAGCCCTAGTATCCGTAGCTACACAGTGTCTTCTTCTCAGGTTAGCTCTGATACCATGTTAGATTTTTAACATTTAAACTATATGATCTTAGGATCTTATCTGAGAGAATAAAAAGCATAGCAATCAAACAGAAGAGACAATGAACACAAATATTTTCCTTGGGGAAAACATAAAGGATAAAACCCCACAACTTTCTCAGAGATAGAATCAGCACCAAATGTAAAATCCCAAAAACAGTAAGATGATATCCCGATAGCAGTAGTCTCGCTTTCTCTTGTCCCAACTACTTCTCTCTCTCTCTCTCAGTTATGCACTACAAATGAGTGTGAGTGAATGAGTATGAATGTGTGATAAATAGAGAGGTTCCCTCTCTATTTATACTACTTCTCAACTTGACAATAACTCACTAGGGTCTACTTCTCTAGGAGAATCTAATAACCCTAGGGCCCCACAACTGCGGGGAATTTAACCCTTGATCAATAAGGAGGGTTATACTCTATGAATTTACATGACTTGTTTATATTATTGAATCTCCCGATTGGAACATCGGGGCATTACATGACTCAATTACATTATAGATACTTCCCGAAATAAACATCGAGGTACAATACATAAGATATACAAGTGAATACATTCCAAAGTTACAAATACATCAACAGAACGATCAACAATGAGTATATTTTGTCCAAGATGTAGAAATAAACAACCCCAAAGGGAATGTCCATTAAACAACATCTTTGTATGTCACATCTGTACATAAGAACAATCAACATACAATTTCCCATCCTTTCCTGGATTGCAAGCCATCTATAAGAGTGGGGATGTAGCTGAAAAATCTAGGAGGCCTCCTTGGAAACCTAGAGACCAACCAACATATCCAAACTTTCCACCACAACCTCCACTCTACTATCCTCTATATCAACCACCTCAACAATGAAACAATTCTAGATGGCAGAATTGGCCACCTCAATATCCTCCTCCTCAATTTCCACAATAGAAATATTGGTTACAAGGATGGAGAGGACAACCATATACTTAGCCACAACCTGTTCCTGCACCTAATCATTCTTATCCTTAGAATCAAACAAACTTCCAGAAAATTCCACCTAGATTTGTACCTCTAGTTCCTTTTATCACACAACAACCTCATCACTTTTAGAATGCAAATCCTTCTCGATCGACATTATTACCTACATAGCCGATACCTAACCCTAATAATAAACCAACTCAAGCTCTTAACATCATTGAGTTGCAAACTCTTCCATCATACCTTATTTCGATTGGACCTGTACATCAAATTCAATTATGATCAGGAAGAGTTGTGAATAATTAAACCAAGTCATCAGTCATCATTCAGGAACCAAATGAATAAGAATAATATTCAAGTGAACCTGTGAATGATGCTATTTTGGAGGATGTGAACATTACAAAGGTTCCAGTACACACCCATCCTCCACAAGAAACTATTCAGGAGCAAATAATTCCTCTATTTCCAGAGAGATTAGTAATAGAAAAACCTGTAGTTCATCCATAGTATAACATTTTGAATGAATTAAATAACATATGTATTAAAATCCCTCTATTACAAGCTATTAAATATATACCCATCTATAGTAAGGTAATAAAGGAGCTATGTATTAAACTCCCAGGAAAGAAGCAAAAGGACCCTCTTACCATTCATGTTATAGGAGAAATGTTTGAATATATGACAGGTCAGTCCCAGATTGCAAAATATACCAATCCAGGAGCCCCAGTAGTAATTGTAATTATAATCAACACTGCCATAGAAAATACATTAATCGATTTAGGATCCACTATCAACATGATGACCACCACAGTTTTAGAAGTTTTACAGTTAGGACAATTTCATTGACCTACTCCTTACATCCTAGAACTAGCAGATCACACTACAGTAAAACCCGTCAGAGTCCTGGATGACATCGTTGTATCAGTAGCTTCATGGGAATACCTTGTTGACTTTATGGTTGTAGAATCAAAGGATACTTGTAAAGGACATCCTATTATCTTGGGAAGACCATGGTTAGCTACCAAAAATGCTTTTATAGGATGTAGGGATGGAGAGATGATTATTTTCAATGGGTTGTCCACACAAAAACTTGTTTTATAACCCCTAACACAACCAATAACTGAAAATTCATGGTGGTTAAATTATTCTTTTGGGGATGAAGACTTTGATGATCTCTCCCTTCCTAGAGTTTTTTTATTTAGCACTTAAGGAGCAGACCACTGAGAATGTATTAAACCAATATATTTCTTCAACAACCTGTACAGATTTTCCTTAGTCTTTTGCTCAATTTGATCAGATTTTTGGAGATGAGTGTCAAGAAAATATGGCTCTCTCAATGTTTACAGAAACACCTTGTGTCTTCAAAATTGAAGAGCATATAGGACCATATACCATACCTTGTGAGGTTGGTCCTGAAAAATTTCTACATATAAACACAGGATTAAGTGAAAACCAACAATCACAGTTGCTTAAAGTTCTGAAGAAACAAGCTGGAGAATTTGCATGGGAATACACTGATATGAAGGGTATACACCCCGATACTTGTATTCACCATATTTATATGGATCCTAACATGTCACCTGTAAGGAAGCCATAGAGGAGGATGAATCCCGCTCTAAAGGATATAGTAAAATAAGAATTACAAAAATGCCTCACTATTGGTTTTATCTATCCTATTTTCGATAGTAAATGCGTATCTCCTTTAGTAGTAGTCCCAAAGAAAGTCACAGGGAAATGGTGTATTTGTGTTGATTTTAGAGATTTAAACAAAGCTACACTTAAATACTACTTTCCTTTACCTTTTATTGGTCAAGTATTAGATACTCTGTCAGGTAAACAATATTTTTCCTTTCTTGACGGGTGTAGTGGTTACAACCAGATTTTAATAGTACCGAAAGATCAAGACAAAACCACTTTTACATGCCCTTGGGGAAGATATGCTTATCAAGTTTTTCCATT
The DNA here is from genome assembly GCA_001517045.1 of Pseudotsuga menziesii. NCBI lineage: Eukaryota > Viridiplantae > Streptophyta > Pinopsida > Pinales > Pinaceae > Pseudotsuga > Pseudotsuga menziesii. The sequence goes on from LPNX011112283.1 coordinate 97,686, forward strand.
TGGCTTATGTAATGCACCTTCCACTTTCCAGCGAGCGGTCTTAGAAATCTTTTCCGATCTTATACATGACTGTGTGGAGGTATACATGGATGAATTTATAGCCTATGGTAATACTTTTCAAGAAGCCCTTGGAAACCTCGAGAAGGTCTTGATTCGATGTCAAGAAACGAATTTATCTCTTATTCACGAAAAATGTAAAATGTTACTGACATAAGGTATAGTTTTGGGACACCATGTTTCCTCCCAAGGAATTAAGGTAGACCCTGCAAAGATCGAAGTAATTGTTGGCCTTCCCTCTCCCAAAACTCAGAAAGAGGTAAGAAAATTCGTTGGTCATGCAAGATTTTACCGCCGCTTTATTGAAAATTTCACTAAAATAGCTGCACCAATGTTTAAGTTACTTACAAAGGACTTAGAATTCCAATGGAGAAAATCTTGTCAAAATGATTTTGAAATCCTAAGAGCTAAACTTTTAGTGGCACCAATACTTAGGGGTCCTGATTGGTCCCTTCCTTTTCACATATCTGCCGATGCCTATGATACGGCCATAGGAGGAGTCCTCAACTAAAAATAAGGACAAGCACCTTATACCATTTATTTTATTAGCAAAAATATGACCCCTGCCGAATTAAATTATACCATTACCGAAAAAGAATTTTTGGCAGTAGTTTATTCTATTAATAAATTTTGTCATTATATCATGGGTTATCAATTTTTTATGCATACCGATCACTCCACCATTATATTTCTAATGAATAAACCAATTACCAATGGTAGAGTGACCCTATGGCTTCTTTTATTGCAAGAATTTAACATTACCGTCATTGACCGACCTGGTCAAGAAAATATCGTAGCAGATTTCCTTTCTCATATTCAACATGAAGATGGTACTAAACCAGTTGATGACACTTTTCCTGATGAACATATATTTGCTATATCTGTTCAAACCCCTTGGTTCATAGATATTGCCAATTATTTAGCAACTGGGAAAATACCAAACCATTTGTTTCCACATGAGAAGCGTCGTATTATAGTTCAGAGTTCTAATTATTCTTTGGTTGATAACGATCTCTTCTGCGTTGGTCCAAATCTTATTATTCGATGATGTGTGTGAGAGGATGAAATGACAGACATCCTCCATGCATGCCATGATGGACCATGCCAAGGACATTTTTCTAATAAGGGGAAGACATATAAAGTATTACATTTTGGTTATTATTGGCCAAGCATTTTTAAGGATGCTGCCAAATATGTTAAAGGATGCGATAGTTGCCAAAGAATGGGTAGACCTACATCATCTGATCAAATGCCTTTACAACCCAAGTTATGATTGAACCTTTCGAGAAATGGGATTTTGATTTTGTAGGACCAATTTCTCGCATGTCTCTTTAAAAATAAATATATCTTAGTTTGTACGGACTATGTTACCAAGTGGGTAGAAGCTAAAGCTTTATTTAGAGCCACAGAGAAATCGGTGGTAGAATTTATATATGAAGAAATATTCACCTGGTTTGGTGTGTTATAGCGGATTTCACCACACTAGGTGAATCACACATTGTATGGCCTTCCCCTGTCCCGCTGCAGACTCATTAGCCCCTATGGACCACTTTTTGTCTTTTGATGTATCATTGACCATCCCTAAAAACATTAGAAAAATGATATACACGGCCTTTTCCCTGATAACCACATACATACGCGGATATTCCCTCTATAGTCGCGTACATCGGGATGTGTACATAATCCAAAATCCGTTGGAGCGTTCCTTGACTTGGATCCAACTCATATGACTCCTGGCCTTCCATATGCCTTGAGATCGCACGGATTCGACCTTTCAGTAGCCATTTGAAAAGCTATATAAGGAACCCATTGAGACATTGAAAGCATAAGAGAGAATTGAGAGTAATAAAACTAGAGTCCATTGTTGCCAGAACTTATGCTTGAGTTTGCATCCCTTTGTCCCTTGGAGCACTGTTGTGTTCTTCCCAAGCTTTCCTTTTGCTAGTAAGCTTGCTATCGAAATGATGGAGGATTGAGGTGGTGGATTCAGTTTCTCCGGTTCGCAGACGTGCCGTCAAAGGTTGTCACTTGTAATCTCTGATTCATATTAATATAATATCTTTTCCTGTCCAGTAATGTGTATTTGAATGAATATTGTATCCATTGGAATATGTAAAATGCTTATACATTATTGATTATATATGCTAGAATAGATCTA
>LPNX011112317.1:0-74880 GCA_001517045.1 Pseudotsuga menziesii
CACATATTCAGGTTACAGCGTACTAGTTTATGCCAGTTTCTTTGATGGCTCTATTGGAGTATTTGATTCTGAATCTTTAAGGCCACAATGTCGTATTTCCCTTTTGCATTTATACCAATCATGGGCAGGTAAGTTGTTTCCTCTCGAAAGGAGAAGGATTATGGTAGTGTACATTACGTTAGGATCATTTAAATTAAATAGTCTGGCTGTTGCAGTTGGAACCCACTTAACGGAAAAGTTGTTTTGTTTGTTTATATGCAGTGGCAACACCTATCCACTTGTAATTGCTGCACATCCACATGAACCTTATCAGATTGTTGTAGGATTGACTGATGGCGGTGTTTATGTGATTAAGCCTAAAGAGAAATCAGATAATGGAGCTGCTAGTTAAAATCATAAAGATCTTGAACTTCCTCCAAGGTAGCGTAGAGATGGAGTAAAGAATTGTTTATATGCAGTGGCAATACCTATATACTTGTAATCGCTGCACATCCACATGAACCTAACCAGATTGTTGTAGGATTGACTGATGGAGGTGTTCATGCAATTGAGCCTATCAGATAATGGAGCTACTACTTCAAATCATAAAGTTGTTGAATTGCAAAAGTTTATAGACATGAATTAAAGAATTGCAAAAGTTTATAGTTGACTCTTGTGCCCCCACAAATCTGTTCACAAGGCAGGAGTAAAGTTCGATGATTTCATAGGTCTGGTGAATTTTGACCAAAATAGGAAGCGTTTTTGTAGACCATAATTTTATATTTTTCAAATCATTATTATGAATGTATATATAGATTAAGGGCATTCAAACACCCCAAGACAGATATTTGCATTTTTTTTTATTGTAGAAATTAGAAAGTGTGTAAAAAACTGGCGAAATCGTCATGCTAAGTTGTTCATAATTGGAAAGTCAATTTAATTATTAATTATGTAGTATTTTCTCGTGGGCATGCTTTTTAAAGAGCTAGTTATGCATTGGCAGAGGTTCTGTTGGGTAATTTCTGGAAATTGCTGTATTTATCAGTTGGTAGAGGTTCTGTTGTGTAATTTCTGGAAGTTGCTCTATTTTGGAAGGCAATCTACCACAGCTCTGATTTTTAGTAATTAAAACGAATTTAATTTAAGATGAATATAATGTTCTGTAAATGTATTCTTCATAGTTAGTTATAAATTTGTAATGAATAGTATATATCATTTTTAATTAAAATAAATTTAATTTAAATATTCTGTAATTGAATACTTTATTAAGTATGGTACTCATTATAGATGACAATGCTGGTTATATCATTCTTTTAATTAAAATAAATTTAATTTAACATGAATATAATATTGTAAATATTATGTAATTGAATACTAAATATAATGTAATAACTACTAAAATGTAATAACCACACATAAAACCACTAAAAATGACTAAATTAGTGACCAATAAATGAGATTAATAACCAAAATTCATATATAAAAGAACAAAAAATTGAGAGACACGTGACCAAACAATGAGATATAAATGACTAAAAAAACGACCAAAATTCGCATATCAATGACCAAAAAACAGTTTTGGTGGCTAATTTGCGGTCTTTTAATACGCGACCAAATTTGGTCATATTCTAGTTTGCTATGTGGTCATTAATTTGGTCATAAATGCGGTCATATATTTGGTCATCGATTCAAATATGACCAAATTAATGACCAAATATATGACCAAATTAATGACCAACTGACAAGCTATAAATGACCAAAATAAAAATGACCAATTTTGGTCGCGTAATAAAAGACCGCAAATTAGCCACCAGCGATCGCCAAACCAAAAGTGGTCATTGATATGCGTATTTTGGTCATTTTTTTGGTCACTAATCTCTCATTTTCCACTAGTGTCCACTTAGTATTCAACAGTAATTTGTTCTACTTGCAGCAATATGAACTCAGCTTAAAATAATTGCACTAGTTCATAACTTCAGCACTTTTCACTCAAAACAAATTTCTGCTAGTCCCCCCATCGAATTTTCTTGTGCACTAAATTCACTCAGAATTTTCACAATTGAAGAATGAGCAGCCTCGGTTGAATTCATGGGAAGTTTTTTTAGCATGCCTAGGTCTTTTGGGCCATTTTTCACTTAATGAGCCACCTTCTCTTGTTCCATTTTCTTGGAGAACATGATCACAAAAATAGGGAAGTTGCCTCCTGCAACAGCTCGAATTAGTTTGAGGATGTTTCCAAGTGTCAATCTGCTCTTAACCCAGCCCATTCCACCAAATGACCAGTAAAACACTCATTTAACATCCTCCTTAAGTTGTTGTCTCATCTTTCATTTATTAATTAATAAAATATTCAGCAATTACATTCAATTATCCTTGACCCCACTTGGTCATTAAATACAAACTTTATAATAAAAATGTAACATAATGTTTCTTAAAACATAAAATGTTTTAGCAATTTGGGGCATGTGACAAAAACCTTATTCGCGTCCCTTAAGGTCCTATGATGGGAAATTTTCAGACCATGTTCTTCCTTTCATTTGGTCCACTTCCTTGCCGGATATTTAGCCTAAAACAACACTTATACCTCTGTAAATGATCTTCAAAATTTACCACTGGTACTAACCAGGTGCTAACACTATGCATCTTGTTGAAGTTAACGAAGTTGAAAATGTTTCTACCAAAGTGATCTGTATCGGATCTCTTCTTCTGAATATGATCTTGATACTGTTGTTTCTTGGAGACAGGATTCTTAGTTCGATTCATGACTACTTACTAGTCCCACTCTTTTGTTCAAGTTGTAACCACATTTGCATATACCCTACTCGCACTTATGAGCCTAGTGCTAGCTTCCACGCTTTGAGTCGGTTATATAAGCCCTCATCTCTGCTCTCATCATCGCTCGGCTTTGTATCATTTTGTCGTTGCATCTTGACGACTTTTAGATGGAGGAGATGCTCCCTAAGTGTCCTTATATTTCTCATGTTCCTTGCACTACAGATTAGATCTATTCCTTGCGCTTGGAACTAGTTTTGCATGCCCTTGACACTCGTCTCCTCGCATTAAAATAATTCTTTCATCTTTCCTTCAAGCTCATTAAAAATTGTAAGGAGACCGAGCTCGTTAAAAATTCTAAGGAGACCACGCTCTAAATTTTTCAGGCTCGTTAAAAATTTACAGAAAAGGTATATGGAGTTTCCTTTAAGCACTTGTTAAAATCCTTAAATATGACAAGGTTGTTGAGTTTGCTTGTCCCTTCAAACTTGTTAAAGAACTTGAAGGAACATCCACATAGGTATAAGTTTAACCATTTTCCATACCACGTGAATTACTTACGAAAAAGGAATACTCTAGTTCACTATGTCTAGAAGAGTATTCCCACGTATAGGTTTATCTCTTTTTCGGGCCTCGGAGACTAAACTTAAGCAAAATGAACCTTTTTAAGATGATTTTTTCTTTTTCGTGATGTCGTTTAAACCCTGAAAAAGATTACGATTTTTCTTTGTGCTATTTTCATGCTCGTTAAACTCTAGAACAAAGGCATCAAGTTTACTATTTGTTGCCCCATACTCACAAATCAATGGAACAACGTGAATGGCCTTGCTTTCTGGTGGTACCAGGATCTTCCCTATAAAATTTTCTTAGATTCTAATAGTGCACATGTAAAGGAGGATCATGACTTCTATTGTCGAGATGTTCACCACTAGTATTTTTTCAAAGCCTCGGTTTTTGTTAACTTAGTTGCTCCCCCTTCATCTCAAACCTATATCCCATTAAGATCTTGCAATTTTCTCTTACTTTCTAAATTCACTAATACATTGGCAAAACAACTTACTTGTTATTTTCCAATGACCTTTCTCTTCTATCTAAAAGCCAAAAAAAATAATAAAAACAAATATAAAATTATAGTATTTTATAACTATTTTATATAGTATTTAATAATGTTTTATGTATGTTTTTATTAAAAGGGATTTAATTATAATTTATGAGCTTTTGCAAAAACTTAGCCTCTAGTTATATTAAGCCATTAAAATTCATCCACCAAACACCACCTCAGATCATACAAAGCACTGATCACATGTGCAAGGATGGAGCCTGTGTGGAGCTAGAGTTCTTGCACTACATGTTAATAAGTATCCCGGTCAGAAAACAATATGAGGATTTTTACATATTTATTGTTTTTTCCATGTGGGATATTCCCATAATTCAAAATTAAAAGAATGTCGAAGCATTCACGAGGTAAGTGACGGGTGGAGCTCATATATATAGGATGTTAATGCAAATTTCAAGTTAAGGTTACTCAAGATCATCCAAGTGCTATGTGTGCATACGATGAGTAATGACAAAGTTTAGGTGCAATAATAAGTGTGTATAAAACACTAATGCATGCTTCATCATGATAGGAATAGTTTATCCAATGTACTACAAAGGGATGGTGCTGAGATTAAATAGGTTTTCAACAAATTCAAAGTGCATCATGGAAATGGGAATACTTTTAGAAGAAATCTTTTGAATTAAACATAGTATGTTGGAAAATTATTCTAAATATTCTCTGATTCACATCACATCGAATCTTAAGGTTATAGAAGATCCAAAGTGATGAGTTGCAATTTTCCTTATGGTTTAAACAAGTGTAAACTTACTCGTTGAAGAACTAATGACAGTTAAAGTGGTTTCCTTTAATTCAAGAATATTGTAATAGTGTTCTCTTTTTTCCAACATATGAGATCATTAACGAAGAAAATATACAGTTTGTTTAGCTAAAAACACATGTCAACCAGTTCAAGATCCACAACAAGTAGCCCAAGTCGAGACGCTTTTCAAGGAAGCAGACCCCGATTTTAAGGCAAAATCAATCAATATCGAATAGTTCTAAATTCCAAGATTTCTTGGTGGCAGAATATCTAGAGGCAGAGGACTAGATATACTTCTTCAAACAGTAATGTGGAAAATGGATCTACATTTATAGGCAGAGGATCAGTAAGCAGAGTCATCATTTTAAAGACCAGATGAGCCAAAAGCAAGTATGAAATCGAAACCTTTTGTTAAAGTATAAACATATCAAATTACCATTGTAAGAGTGCAGAGATCCGAAGAAAAGGTCTGTCCAATCGTTGTGTTTAGCACCAAGTATCTGTGGAAGATTACATAACCTTTGGAGATCACAGGTGTCAGGCCTCGAGATGTTGGCAAAGAGAAAGGAACCATTATCTGCTGATCGAAGTTGAGATTGGAATTGTGCAAGGAATATGCTCATGAAAAGATAGAAGACTGGGCTTCTCATTTTCGATTTGTCATTGTTAAAATTCATTGTTGCTCGAGGAATAAAAAGTGAATACATATTTTGAAAAGTTTACAGGAAACAAAACTTTGGACAATTTGATTCTAGATCCAATTTTTCAGGCACAAATTAATAACCACGAGTTATCTTAAGATTTTCTACCAAAGGCACAAATTAATAACCAGGAGTTATCTTAAGATTTTCTGCCAAAGGATTGATTGAACAATTTCAATTCTCTTGTGTTTAACTCCATACTTTATTTATTTCTGGATTTAGTTTGTAATATAATTTTTTATGATTGTAATTTCTATAAACTCAAGAGTGGAAAATGTAAAGAGGGGGGTTCCAACAAAGAGGTTGTGAGATGGTAAAATGTCAGCATTGATTATTCTGAAAGCATGGAGAGACATGCTCTGCAATCTCTTTTTGGATTCCTATTTAAATTAATATGATTTGATACATCGTTTGAGCCAGGTTTCAGTTGTCCTTTAATATGCTATTTTGCAATCTTTTTTAGAATGATCTGTATTATAGAATCATTTATATCGATGTTTACCTTATGAATGCCTATACTCAAATTTAATATCTCAGATTTCATTTTTAGAATGTTTTTCTGAGCATTGTTCTTTATGTTAATATAGGATGAAGTATTGCTTCTCTGTATTACCAATTAGCCTCGAAACCTTGTCAATCACTTTTATGTTTCAGATTCATTCCAGATCTTTCATTATTATTTACCAAATTCTGATGTATTCAGCTGGATTATGCCTTTTATGTGTGTAATGATCTTTTGACTACTTTATAGCAACCATCCCAACCACATACCCATTCAAAGCAATCAACATTTACCTTGAACATTAAGATATGTTAGGCTTGTCTATTTAGCAGTCGAGAAACAACTTCTAACACAACCACTTTCCTTAACACTCGTTAAACTAAATTTTTATTCTTGTTCTTGAAGGAGTGTCGGTATGGTGATAGTTCAACCCTTTTTCGAACCTCGTCGACTAACTATGGAAAAAGAATACCTTAGTTCTCTTGATCTAAGAGAATCCTCCTCTAGATTATTTTATACTTTTTCGGACTTTGGAGACTAACTTTATGAAAATGTTCCATCTTAGAGTCTTCTTTGGCATTTTCAGACTCTCAAATTGTGGAAACACCACCGAGCAGTCACTAATTTGGGCTCATAAAATCCACAAATCAGTGCTTTATCAAGCATTCTTCTCTCTCTTCTTTGAGATTTCTTAAAAAATGAAGAGCATCTCGATTTTTCTTTCTTGGACTCGTTAAACTTGTACAAGAAGGGTACTTAAAAAAAAATAAAGGGAAGGGAATTTTGTTCAAATGTCTTTTTATATCATGGCAGTAAGTGTAGTCTCCTTGCACAAAGCACCAGTTTGAGTCTATCATCAATTGGGTTGTAGCTTTTGGCATTATGATTAAGCCTGGTCTTAGAGTTATTACTCCTCCGGTTGGTTACTCTTTCAATCACATGGAGAATCTTTCGATGTCTTCTACATTGCAGATTTGTATCGTTGGTCCCTTTTGTGTCTAAAAGTTGCCTGAGTCACTATTGTGTCGTGCTCATTGTTCAAGTATAAATCCCATGTTGGCGTTTCTGCAGCTGCCTTGACCTTATATGTTGTCCAGTCTCTGGTATCAGTTCATTACATCAAGTCTTCAACAGTCCTTGTTGCAAAACTTTGTCCCAGTTTCTAATCAAATTAGGTCTTTGACTTTCCCCATGTTGGATGATGGAGGATGCCTTAATGCCACCCTTCCAACAGATCTCTTCCTATCGACTTCAAATCATCTTGCTCTAGGAATGAGATTTAGATTTTATGACAACTGTACCTTGGGGATTGCAGTCATGAGTGGAAGTTTACCTCGCTATTGGGTAGCGAGAATATCTTAATGTCCCCTACTCGATGGATTCTTTAGGTGTTCAACTTTAAGGCCATTTAATCATACAAGTTAGAATGTAATTTTGTATCATTTCCTTAACTATTTCTTGTTTCATTGGATGCTTAGGAATCATATGAACAAGTTTGTAGACCAAATCACCTCTTGAAAATCACTAGAAAAACCCTAAAACATGCATTTTCCCCAAAAACACCCCTTGCACATGGTCCACTAGCGTTTATTGACCTTGCACACACGTGTTGTTAATGTTTCACTAGCGTGTTACACACAAATTTCATTTGGTCCACTAGCATGTACCTAAAAAATGCCTAAAAATATATAAAAATCTCAAAAAAATGGGTGGTTTTGGAACTGCCTCCTCGGTTGTAACCGCTCCTTCCTCAACCCTATCTCTTTCATTTTCTATATAAGAGAGGGAGAGGGAACCATGAAAGGTGCTTAGCCTTGAGTATTGTTATGCTAATAGAATTTGGACTCTCATCCCCCTCGCCTATGCCCTAGTTGCCATCTACTTTTGTTGTAGAGCTTGGAGGTTGGGATTCTTAGAGGAGAGAAGCAGGAGATCCAGATCGAAGGTTTCACTAGGATCCTTGAATGAGGAGAAGGTATATCTTGTACTTATTTCATTGATTAATAAATACTTGAAATTCTTCCCTTTCCAAATCGTTGCATGTACATCTCAGTTTTTTATTATATGTTGATGTCATGATATTAGGGTTTCATGTTCTTTTGAATATTAATGCTTTAGATGTAGTCAAATTGGTTTGAGGAAGGTGTGAAGTTGTTTTTCAAGTCCCTTGATTGAAGAGCAAGAGGAGGACTCAAAGAAGGTTTGGATCAACCTTCAGTTTGTAAGGTACAAACCCTCCTAACCCTTGAACTCTTGCTTAAATTTGTACTTACAGAACTTTATATGTTAGTCTAAACCCTCAATACGTTGGTGGCCTCATCGCAACCATAGGAATACTTTCCCTAACAACACCATGCTTGTTTTTTCCAATTGAACATGGGTATGCCCACCTTAAAGAAGAGAGTAATTCGATGCATTGGTTTTGTTTACAGATACCTTAATCTAATTATTTGTTTAGTGCACTCCACCTAGTTTCACTTTTCAAATTCCTTGTCATATTATAATGTATTTTTTCCATCATATTCCTTTATGATCTCATACATTATGGGGCATCTATTAAAGAATTATTTGTTCCTTTTGATCATTAATAACTTCTTAGCCATGTCATTACTAGTTGGATCAATATTTTTCATTAAATAATACTTAAAAAAAGACATGTTTACTTACTTGGTATAGGCACTTTCCATTAAACAAAGCAATTTGACATGTGCCTTTCCCTGAAGAAAGAAAATATATATGCTCTTTCCATTCGTGAAAGGTATTTATGAATTCTAAAAAGGGAAAAAATAAAATGAATATTAATTGCATGCTCCTAATCACACTAAAACTCATATCCAACGACCTTAAGTGAATTCTAATAACATACAAATTATCTACATTTTGGAGAAGGGAAAGAGATTAAATGAGAACCCTTATGAGGGAAGTTTGTAGAAAATATTGTACTTTTATCATCCTTCTCTTCTATAGGGATCCTTGTTCCTTTACATGATCATCTTGATAAGAGGTGGGACTTAACTCTATAACTAATTTTCCACAAGTAATATCGAGTGAATCTCATTGAAAAAAGCCTAGATGCACTTTCCTGTAATTGTGGCACTGGGAACCCAACGAAGTCAAATTCGGGTTCGAATCCAATAAACGACATGGTCTAACACTGCGTTAATTTTTTTTTGTTGGAATCTGGCAACTCAAAGGAGGTAAAGTTTCGATGCATCCGATTTTTCAAATATTTAGATATGTTTAAAATGAGGTAAAACCTTCAGGGAAAAGTTCAATAAAATAACTATACCATTACACTTTTAGAACTCTCACCCTGGAATTTTCCCCAAATCCCCCCCCTCAAAAAAGGAGTTCACTAGTGAACCGACGATATGCACCGATCGGACGACCGACCGCGCGTGACCGGTCACGTCCGACGTGGCCGGTCGTTCGATCGATGCATATCGTCGGGTAAATAAGTCCCGGCAAAAAAAACCACCAAATCACCGATAAAGATAAAAAATATTGTAGTTTTAGACCATTTCCCAATAAACTAAATCCGTTCTTTTGAATCAATGAAAACACTCACGTGGCAAAAACTCTAAGTCCTTTTGAGCTTCACAAATACTAAACGTCAAAAAAACCTTTTTTTTCAATTGGATACGCAAAAGAATTTTGGTCTTTTGGTGAACAATGCCCATGCTGTAATTTTGAATTGATTTAGATTGTCATAATTTTAACTCTCAAGTGTTTTGAAGTTTTTCCTGATACTCAATTTATTTTGATTATATTAAGAATTTCATAACATGAAGAAATATTATTTATCTAACTTTATTCGTGTGATCTTAATATTATTTTGATTAGATTAAAATTTCATAATATGAAGAAATATTTTTTTATCCATTTTTATTGATTTAATCTTACATTAGTGGAAAGAGTTGAATTATATAATTTTTTTAAAGCTAGATTTGATATTATAAGTGTAATAATAGAATAAAATTACAAAACATGATTATGTCTAGCCTACTATAACTAGGATAGCCACTTAAAGCCTCATACTACATGGCTTGTTTCAAATTATATGACCAAAGACTAAAAACAAGCCTCTTACCCTTGATTGGGAAACCAAGACCTTTTAACAAAACATTTACATAACAATGCTATGATTTTTATAATCGGCTTTCATACCTTCCTCCTAATTGGCTTTGGACCTTACCTTGATTAGTTTGTAGGCCTTCCTTCGACAGGATTTCAAGACTTCCCTAGATGGGATTTTAGACCTTCCTACGAGGAGCATTCAGACCTTCCTTTGATGGGCTTTCGGAGTTTCCATCAATGGTCTATTGGACCTTCCTTTGATGGGATTTCAGAGTTTCCTCCAGTGATCTTTTGGACCTTCCCTTAATGGGCTTTCAAACCTTCCCTTGATGGGATTTCGAACCTTTCCCCAATGGTATTTTAGACCTTCCCCCGATGGTATTTTGGACCTTTCCCCGATGGGATTTTGAACCTTACGCTAATGGGATTTCGAACTTTCCCCGGATGAACTTTCAACCCTTCCTCAAATGGACTTTCGGAATATCACTTGATGCACTTTCAAACCTTCCTCCAATGGGATTTCAGACCTTCCCTTGATGAGATTTCAAAGTTTTCTCTAATGGGATTTTGGTCTTTTCCCGAATGGACTGTGCAACAGGGAGCTCTGTTGGAGAGGTGACATCTAACATACCATGCATCCTCTTAGTGTTGAGATATAGCTTGGCAATGTTGATACAATTTGATTTTAGAGTTGAGGAAGTGATATTATTCCAATTTAATTCTATATCCTCCTTATTGTGATTAAGTCCTTCATTTTCTAATTTGTCTTCCAATTTGTTGGTTGATCTTTGAACATGGAGAGGTATTAGTGCTGAGATCATTAGGATATTGGAATTGGTTTCTTCTAGTTCTGTTTCTATTTTCCAGTTCTTCAAGACTTTGCTGGTAGTAGTTCCATTTTGAAGTTTCTTTAACATTTGAATTGTGATATGAAAATCCCCCTCTATAATTAGTTTAGATTAATTTTAATGATTTCTATTTGCATCTTTAGAATATTTTCATATGATGAGAAATGGATACCTGGACCTTTTTTCTTCATAGGAAAAATGATCCCTTTACCGGACTTGAACCGATGACTTACGCCTTACCATGGCATTACTCTACAACTGAGTTGAAAGGGTCCCCCATCATTAGTAATGAGTGATTCTACTACGGTATATGGACAACAAATTGGATACGCATGATCCATATATATTTATAGATACCAAGTTGAGAACACATAGTAGTAGCTTGCAGGTTAACTTGAGAGGAGGGTAGGGATAGTTATACTGGAAACTCCAGGATGAGTTGATACGAAGCGAATGGAGAAAAGTTATGTGATGCCTAAAAAGAATTCTGAATGTACGTGAGCCCTTCCATCTCTTTTATAGCTCTCTCATCGTACTAGGCCTGTGGGATTGACACGAGAGGGTAGGGATGGCTATACTGGAAGTGAACTCCAGGATGAGATTATATGAAGCGAATGGAGACAAGTTATGCCTAAAGATGATTATGAATCAACTTTGTACACAAGGGAGCTATAAGTAATGCAACTATGAATCTCATGGAGAGTTTGATCTTGGCTCAGGATGAACGCTGGTGGCATGCTTAACATGTGCAATTCGGATGGGAAGTGGTGTTTCCAATGGTGGACAGGTGAGTAACGCGTAAGAAACTGGTCTTGGGAGGGGAACAACAGCTGGAAACGATTTCTAATACCCCATACACTTAGGAGCAAAAGGAGGAATCTGCCCAAGGAGGGGCACGTGTCTGATTAGTTAGTTGGTGAGGTAATGGCTTACCAAGGCGATGATCAGTAACTGGTTTGAGAGGATGATCAACAACACTGGGACTTAGACACGGCCCAGACTCCTACGGGAGGCAGCAGTGGGGAATTTTACGCAATGGACGAAATCCTGATGGAGCAATGCCATGTGGAGGCAGAAGGCCCATGGGTGTGAACTTCTTTTCTAGGAGAAGAAGCAATGACGGTATCTGAGGGATAAGCATAAACTAACTCTCTGCCAGCAGCCGCAGTACAGAGGATGTAAGTGTTATCCGGATAGATTTGGCGTAAAGCATTTGTAGGTGGATTTTCAAGTCCGTCGTCAAATCCCAGGGCTCAACCCTAGACAGGCGGTGGAAACTACCAAGCTAGAGTATGGTAGGGCAATGAGCAACCAGACATTCGAGAAAACTAAAGTCGAATGTAACAATATCACCAATATATGCTAAGTAAAGTATCCTAACCAGATGGGTACAAAGTTGGCAGAGGCAGATAGATGTTCTTAAAAAATGGAGTGCCCAATACATCTAAGTGAACAAACCTCATTTGAGCAGTGACAGATCAACCTCCCCTCAATGAATCTTGAAATCGCAAGGAGGCCTGGATCGCATCCAAGTGCATCCTTGGACAATTTTTCTGCCAATGTGTTGAATTCTCTAAAGATATGCCTGATATCGAGCCTCAAGAAAGTCTACATCAAGTCCTATAATAACTGACACCACTGGTTCAAGTCAAGTACCAGCAACTGGGATGTGTGATTGGCCTAGTTGATGATAGTTGAGGAGTCCCTGAAAATATGCAGCTCAAGTATGCCGATAGAAGAAGTGAAATATAATAAGGCCCAGAGTGCTAAGAGTTCATCCTTGGTGTTAGTGCTCCTCTTGCATCCAAGAATAAGATAAAAATAATGTTCATTAGAGATGTATAATACCTAGCCAACTCCACCAAGTCCCAGGTTTGCAACCCCATAAAAAAAAACCAGTAGGATAAGAGTAATATGGTGCATGACCCAACACACGAGGAACCTTGGCGAATAGTTGGACCGGATGATCAAAAAGTTGAGCCAATATTTCAAAAGTGATCCAATGTATATCCAGATGCCTAGCTTCGAATAGTAGCCTATTTTTGGCAAGTCAAATCCTCCAGATGACAAATATAGGAAGATATAATAATTCGGGTGTAGAATTGATCCAAGCCCCCATGTTCACAAGTAAGGTCATCACCTCTCAGCTAAGGGTCCTGCCCAGTGTAGCTGCAACTGATAACCAAATCGTTTTACATAATGAACATGATGTGGACAGATGGTCAACCAATTCCTCAACTAGCTAACATAAACCACATATGTTAGGTCCAATCCAGCCTCACCTGCATAAATTATCCCAGGTGGTTAAGCAGTTTTCAATGACGAGCCAAATAAAACATTTGAGATTAATGGGGATATGCTAAGTCTAGATATGTTTCTACCACCAATCCACAGTCGGATCCAGGTGAGAGTTAACAATGAAATTATAAGCCGAACGCACTGTGACCTATCCATCTTGCTTATTGGAATTCCAAACAAGAGTATCCACTTGTTGTGACAGTCAAAATACCAACCCGATTAATATTGTTAATGTATGTCATCCATTCCATAGACCAGGTGCAACCCATATCTAAATCAATCACATTCAAGATATATTCATTAGAAGTAGTCCAGTCAGCTTGCTTGTGGGCATGTTTAAGATTATAAAACCCATAATCATGGAGGTAATCAATCAATGAGGAGGAGAGCATATATGAATTATCCAAACCAACCATCAGATCAGTCCCCAACTGTATAAAAGCACCATAACCCTCCTGCCAACAAAGAGCTATGTTAATCCAGTCATAAACACGAAAAAAACCATGTCAAATGATGGAGGACCCTACATTATTTTTCACAGGTTGTCGAAGCCAGTCAATCAAGGAAATATTGTAGATATATTTTGCAAGAAGAATCTCATGCTAGAGTCCCACACCAAAAAGAGATATCCATGTGATTTTAAGACGAAGGGAAATATTAAACCAATCTAAGTGTTTAATATTCCAACATCCTATAGAGAAGGGTTGAGCAATGAGGTCCCAAGGAGCCAAAGGCATCTTACGAATGTCTTTCGATCCACCCCAAAGATAATTGAACATAATCCATCGCAAGGAGTTCATGATGGAGACAAGGATTTTAATCAAAGAGAACCAGTAGATTGGAATACCACACATGACCGAATGAATAAGTATTAGTATGCCACCAATAGAGAGAAATCAATAATTCCAATGGCCAATCTGATGCTCAAATTTTTTGATGATCCAACACAGTCATTAACCAAATAATTCAAGGGCTTCAACCAGTAGTCAAGGTATCTGAAACCCATTTCCAGTGGATCCATCTTATACGGTAGAGTATCAGAGATATGAGAAAGTGTCTCCTCCTTAACACCATGTACCAAGAAAGATGATTTCGTTAGGCTAATCTTCATCCCAGTGGCCGAGCAAAATAAGAATATAATGGACTTAAAAATTGACCATTCTCCCACAGACCCAGAGCCAAACAAAACCACGTCATCGACAAAAAGAATGTGTGTGATAGCTAAGCAAGAAGAAAAACACAGACCATGTAACCTACCATGGTTCCTTTCTTTCGCAATAAGAAGGCTCAACCCTTCAATAGTCAGAAGAAAGAGTAGTGGTGAGAGGGGGAAACCTTGGCATAATCCACGTGAAGAATTGAAGAAACTGGGAGGAGACCCATTGATCAGTATAGAGAAATTAGCCGAAGTAACACAAATCATGATCCAATTGACAGTCCCAACATCCAGCCCCACCTGTAGAAGAATGAGTCTTAAAAAGACCCAAATAACCTTGTCAAATGCTTTAATAAGGTCCATCTTGAGGATAAGAGCTTCAAGTCTTTTAATATTGATGGTATGCATAACTTCTTGGGTAGTGACCCACAACTTGCAAGATTTGTCGATTTTTAAGAAACCCTAACTTTCTTTTTGGATAGAACCTTCACCAAAACCAGTCCCAACCTGTTGTTTATGACTTTGGTAATCCCCTTATAGGAAAGATTGCATAGGGAAACAAGCTAAAATTCAACAAAGGTAAACGAATTCTCACATTTGGGGATAAGAGTAATGAATGTAGCATTCAATGCTCGAGAGACATACCCGTCCAATGTAGATTGCTCAATGGTAGCAAGTAGATCAGGTCCAACAATGTCAAAAATCCCATATATAATCCAAACGTCCATCCATCGAGTCCAAGACTCTTGTTCTTCGCAAACCCTTTAAGCACTGTTTCCACCTCGCCAAGTGTTACCTCCCTGCCAACCCCGAACACCTCCTCAAGTGTGAAGAAAGAAGAATACCTACGAATAACCTGCAACTAGTTCGATATAGGTGGCACCACTTCATCATTGAAAAGGTGAGAGAAATGACTACAGTTGCAAATTGTAACTGTTGTTGATCCTGCAAACAATTACCTTCCGAATCCAATAATTCCCAGATAGAGTTACCAATACGCTGAGAGTTTGCAAAATTTTGGAAGAATTTAGTGTTGGTGTCCCCTAGTGCAATCCATATAACCCTTCTCTTAAGGAACCAAGTTGCCAAATCATGGGAGGGAATAAGATCCTTGCGTGCTTTGAGGGCTGCAAGTTGTAGAGTGTCCTCACTCGAGAGGATGCCAATAGGTGACTGAAGGAAAGGTAGTTTGATATCAAGATATATGGAGTCCAATTCCATATCTCTTCTCTTTCTAGAACCATTTTCCAATCCACAAATTTGTGTTTAAGCCATTTGAGTTTATACACCAGACATTTCATGGCATCGAAATCCACAAGTGTGACAAAGATGCACCAAGCGTTGTTGACCATGAGCAAAAGTTCTTTATCAGATAGAAAGGTGTGATTAAAATTGAAGGGATAACAGGGTTTCAAAGTTCTAATCTCCCAATCGAAACAGATGGGGAAATAGTCTGAGATCTTCGAGGGGTGAGTCTAGGTTTTGTAACGATCCAGGAAAGGTAACACTACTTCAGGGACAATAAAACGGTGAAGTCTCTTATTTATACCAGCCTCCTCTGCCCTGCCATTTCTCTAGGTCGGGCCCATCTAGGATGGAACCAAGTCCACCATATGAATATTAACCAATAACCGAGAGTAATAAAAGGATAGGGGTTCCTCCGATGCATGAGTGCCCCAAAAATCTGCAGCAGATAGTGTGTAATTTAAGTCCCCAATAATGAGAAGGGTAGGTAACGAAAATAAGCCTCCTACCAAAACAAAATCCTCCTAACGAAAATCAGTGCTCTAAGCACCCTAAAATGGGGAGAGTGTGAGGAAGTTACGATGTTTCTAGCAGCCTCTTTAATCCAGGCAGAGAGTGGAGTGTAGGAAGTCTCAGAGGCCAAAGGGATATCGGTACAGGAGTCAGATGAAGGTTTGTTCCTTCGTGATTTCCTAATTGTGACGTTTAGATGGCGGATGGAAGCCAAGGGTTGGGTAGAAGTATTAATAGGTGTATGATTAAAGAATATGGGAAGGGTATCAAGTAGGGAAGGGTCTTTGAAGGAAGGTTCACAAGTTGAGCTAATCGGTGTGATGGGAGGGTGTACAGGAGATGGAAGAGAGGTAATAGAGGTTAGGTGGAAAGGTGGGAAATCCTCCGAAGAAAAGGGTAGGTCCTCCTTGAGAGTTGGTCCATCAACAAAAACCCCCAAGGATCTAGGAGTCTTTCTAGGTTCGAGTCGAAAGTCGAGCATTAGAGGAAATTTCAATTTAAAATGGGCCTTCCAAAAATAATACAAATTCCATGTCATCATGTATTAGCCAATCAAAATGCTTTAAAATTAAAAAAGGGAGCACCTCATAAACAGTTTTTTAATATAAATTTGGGGATAGGTATCATATAAAACTATTTTTTTTGTTTGTATTTTTGACATATCTCCCTGTGTTTTAACTCAAATTTCAATCGGGATAGCTCGTTGGATGCAGAATTAAATTCCGCATCCAACAAGTACCCACTCGGCATACTTTTGACGGGCCCCACAATCCAATGAGTACCCACTCGACATATTTTTCACGGGCCCCGCTACCCAAAAAACAAGAAATACTTGAAAAAATGTGATGATGACATCATCATCACGAACAAAAAATACCTAAAAAAACGTGATGATGACATCATCATCACGTTTTGTCAGGTATTTCTTATTTTTGGGTAGTCATCATCACATTTTTTCAGGTATTTCTTGCTTTTTGGGTAGCGGGGTCTGTCAAAAGTATGTCGAGTGGGTACTCGTTAGATGCGGAATTTAATTCTACAGCCAACAAACTCTCTCGATCGAAATTTGAATAAAAACACAGGGAGATATGTCAAAAATATGAGCAAAAAAGTAGTTTTTTCTTTTCTTCCTCCAAAATTAATAAATATTATTTTATTATTTTAACTATTATTTTATTAATTTTCCTTAGGAGGCCCATTTTGCGTTGAAATTTCATCTAATGAGAAGCAAAGTTAGAGGGAAACAACGCAGGAGGTGTAATAATGCCCTCAGAAGGGGCACCAATCAGCCCAAAGTCCGTGCACAGGTTATTAGAAGAGGGGAGGGTAGTAGATATAGGCACTGACAAAAGTGGGTGAGGAAGTTTGTAGAGAGACGATGCAAGTTCCATCTTAGTAATAAAGTGAACTTCCCCCTTTGATAGATTCTCATAATCACTGGGCGAAGCAGAACTGTACTTACCCGAGTCTGGGGAAATAGGAGAAGGTCCGGTGTTAAGAGTAGCAGAGTCCGCCAAGGTCGGTGTTGAGTGTCGAAAAGTCGAATATGGAAATAGACAGTGATATCTGAGGTGTCACGTACCCCTATAAGAGCAACATCTGAAGGGAATGTGTAAATAGTCAAGATACTGAGTGTACTACACCCGCGAACCCCATTGTATGTCAAGTTCAACTGGAAGTCCCCTGGAAATATCCATCTCGACAAGTACATGAGCCACGTGCTTGTCAAATGCGTGAAGGGCATCGTCATCATTCACCACAGATCAACCTAAAGTGTCGCCCATCCCATAGAGGGCCTCACACGACCAGAGCGGCAGTGGAAGGGTCGACAAAAGTACCCACATATGGCGCTTGTGAACATGTTCATGAACCGGGTCAAAATCGACATGCTAGTGGGAAAGAACAAGAGAACCATTGCCAATCATCCAAAGACATTCGAGTATCTTTGTTGCGTCAGATTGTTCCAGAAACAAGAAAACCAACCACCTGTTCACCAATTTGTTGACTGTCGAAACGTAGTACAAAAGAGGTTTCCATTGTTGTGTAGCCCAGTTGACAAGACCCTCTCTGTCAAGTGGTAGTATTCGAATCTTCCATCGAGGGCACGGTGAGAAAGAGAGTCAACCTTCTCCATAACCACATTATGCCCCAGTACGAAACAAGGTTTGTGTAGTAAGGCAGTGTATGCTTTGGATTTTCGACGGGTTCGGTGAAATAGCAGTGGTCTATTTGCTAGTTGAAGAGGCGAGAGGGGAGGGTTCCGGTTAGGGCTTGGGACAAACGCCATAGGTGACCAAAACCTAAGTGACAGTAAAAGTCAGAGTGATAGGTCAGGGCCACAGAGGGTCATGAGATCACGTCCCCATAAAGTTCCATCGAGGCCGCATAGGTAAAGCCCTAGTCAAAGGAGGTTAACAAATAAACTAAAGAAACCCCGATCTCGAGAAAAAATCGGACAGAGCATAAACCCTACCCACAACACCTAGAGATAAAACCCAAGTGCGAGAAATATAAAAATTCCCTATGCCCAATCAAAAGTGGTGTAGCGCACACGTAAAATGAGTGCCCATAGTTAAAAGGAGGAAAAACATCCCCAAAACCATGATAACCCTAATAAAAGTAAAGATAGTAGCAAGTAGTTCCCACTAAGCCCTCAGGTAGCGAGGACGGACTCCATGGCTATAAGATATAGCAGATGGGTTCATACGAGAGATTCACGTGGGTTCATGAGAGAAAACCAGAGACCGTCATCGCCGGAACTTTATTTATATAAATGCATTAACTTCCATCGCAGTGTATGTTGCATGACATTCGTTACCCAAATGGTGTTTGGTTTATGTTCAATGTATTATTCAAAATAGTCGCTATATGTAATTATTCTTGAAAGCTTTTGCCTGCCCTGCCCAGTGTCCACATGGCCGTGGATTGTCTAGTAAACTGTGGGTTTTTAGTGGACCCGGGAGGATAAAAGAGTAGTCCAACTGTCCAAACGGTGGGCTTCTTGGTTACGGGTGTTTCGGTACCGGTGAAAACCGGTGGCTAAAACGTCAGCCTACCTGCTCATTTATTCATAGAGCATGTGCGTCGATTCAGAATCCAAATATCGAGTGAATTCAATTAAAAATAAAAAAGAAAGATGCACTTTCCATGTAATTGTGGCAAGTTGCAACCCCAATGAAGTCAAAATTCGATTTGAATCCAATAAACGACATGGTCTTAAGAACATAACAACATTTTGATTTTATTGGTTGGAATCAGGCAACCCAAAGAAAGCAGAGTTTTGATCGATCTACCATTTTGATCGATTTTTCCAGCATTTGAATCTGTTTAAAATATTGGTAAAACCGCAGGGAAAAAGTTCCATAGAAAAGCTTTGTTATTACACCTTTGGCATTCTGATCTTGGAATTTTTTATTCCCTAAATCTCTATTCCAAAAACTATTAAAAAAATTACAAAATATTGTAGTTTTAGACAATTTCCCAATAAGCGAAGTCCTTTTGAGCTTCACAAATACTCAACATCAAAATCTCTTCACAAATACTCAACATCAAAATCCTTTTTCTTCAATTTGATAGTTAGTTAGGAGTTTTCCTTTAACTATCATCCAAGTGAAGATGTATATTTTTGGCCAGACTCTATTGTATCGATTCCTGGAATAGGCTGTTTGAAGAGTAAAGCTTAACAGAGATCGGTTTTCCTGGAATAGGTTTTGTTCAACTGAGATCGGTTGGGGTAGAAATAATTTATCCTGTTAGCAAGTACTTTAGTATTAATTGTTTTGTAGATGACGTTGCAGAGAGTTATAGGTCAGAATTTGTTAGAAGAACAAGGTTGATGTTCCTTGGATATGAGTGTGGGGAAAGTGGAGTTTATGGCTAGAAGCACTGATACTTTTTCCCTTGATTCTTCAACAAACTTCCACACATCCCTTTTAATTACTAACCAACAACTATGAAAGAAATTTGTTGTAAAATAGTCTGGAGATTTTCCTTTGGGAATATTCATGATTGCTTGCTCAACTTCTTCAATAGTTATAGGTCTCATCAAGCTGTCAGTTTGTTCATGTTTAATCAATTTAGGCATGTTTATTGATATTTGTTGGATAACATCATTTTTGTCTATTTGAGGTTCGGATAGTAGATATTGATAGTAAGTTGTGAGTTCCTTTTCCAAATCCTTCTTGGTAGTTAGGGTGTTACCTTGTTCATCAATAAGTTTACTTATTCTATTGTTGTTTCCGTGTTGTATCATTGATATCTTTGATATAACTGAGTCTTTGTGTCCATTTCTTCTTGTAGAAGGTCCTCTGTGCATCCTTCTTGAATAAATTATTGTTGTAGTTGAGTCATTCTTATTTCCATATTCTTTTGAGCTATACAAATGTCTCCAAAAACTTTCTTATTCCATTTTTTTAGTTTTTCTTTCAAATTCTTGAGCCTTTGTTGGAAGTTTTACATTATAGTTCCTTTGGTTATTTGAGCTTCCTTCCAACAAGTTCTTATGTTTTCTTGGAAGTTTGGGTGTTCAAGCCAACAAATTTTAAAGTGGAAGGGCTTGCTTGATGGTGAGTCTCCCAGACCTAGCTCAATGCTAACAAGCCAATGGTATGATCCTCATGATGGCAATATTGTTGCTTGAGTCGTTGTTCCTTGACTTACTATGGATTAAAAGACGAGAAAGTGATCCAGTCTAGTGGCTACTTGATGTGATCCTCCTCTTTTATTATTCCAAGTATGATTCCCATTAGCAATCTCTATGCACATAAGATTAAGTTCATCAATGAGAGATTGAAAAGCTTTGTTATCTTCATATAGTTTCTTGTGGCCTCCTCTTTTTTCTGCCAAGGAGGTTATCATACTGAAGTCTTCTCTAGTTATCTAATATTGATTACCTACTAACGAATAGATAGTTTTGAGATTGTTTAGAAAAGCCAATTTTTCTGGAAGTAATTTCAGACCATAAACATTAGTTAAGTATCCATATACAATTGATCCAATGAGATTAAATTTGGTTGAGAGGGTGTTTGAAGTTGATATAAAATTATTCATATCAATGTCATTTGGATTCCATAGAAGAGCTATCCATCCTGCAATTCCATTTGCATCTATGGTATGTCCTAACAATTCCACCATAAATTCTTTGTTATTTAGTGTAGAGTAGAACCTCAGCATTTGGTTTCTTGGATCATAATTATAGATTTTTTTTATTCAATAATATTTTTCGTATGATTATTTGTTTTTTCTTTCCATTGATGCCTGAAACACTCCAGGTTATAATCTTCATGATAATTATTGGGGAGGTTGGAACTTATCTGTCACTGGCTGATATAGCCCCAAGTCAATCAATTTTGCCCCTAAATATTTTATGAGTTGACATGTAGGTTTTCGTCCTCTCTTTTTTCCTTCTTTATTATTATTATTATTTTTATATCTTAAATGCATAATATTATTTGCTACCAGAGATGTAATCATATTATGTTTCAGTGGTGGTCCTTTTTGCTTAGATATGCTTTTGTGGAGAGCTTCCTAGAGTAGTTGAATATGTTTTGTGGGCATTGCTTTTGGTCCTTGTCTGTCATAGGCGTCTGTTATGCTTCGAAGGTCTAGATCGCCTATTTTTGGTTCTTTGACCTCTTCAAATTCCATTTTTCTTCTTCCACTTACATTTGGATGCTAGGGTTGTTGGTTGCTAGAAGAGGTTGCAACTCCTTCTCAGAATAATTTCAAGGAAGGTTTAAAGGTTCGCTAGATTGGGTTAGTTCTTGAATAGTAGGAAGGCTAGATGGAGGAGCAATGATGGAGTATTCAGAGCTTCAAATATGATTCTAGTATTAAGGTTTTCTAGCGCAGTAGGAGGCTAGATTTTCTTGCTATGTCTTTTCATGGGAGCTATTTTTATGAATCTTTCGGGGTTTTGATGAGGGGCTTTGGATGAAGGAGTTTTGTCTTTATTAAGGGTACGTTCTTGGAATAAATGACCATGTTCATGACATTTGCAACATTGGAATGGGACATGCTCATAGTCTAGAGTTTTGCACAATTCCTGTAACGATACTGAAAAATCATAACAACAAAACACACCATTGTTAAACCTTAAAAATGTCTTTCGTGTAATTTCTAGATGCATACGAAGAAAGCATAACAACAAAACATTTATTATATGTCTTTGTTCTACCACATGGACATAATAAGTTTAGGGTTAAAATTGGATTTAAGTAAATATGAAACATAAAAATATATTTGATAGGCATAAATTTTATATTGGTTAAGCATCATGTATATAATAAAATTAATGTTGATTAAATAATTATTGTTTATTAATATGTTATTGTTTTTTAGACAGGTTCCAATTTCTTTCTATTAGATTTGGAATATTTAAGTTTGTATTTGTTAAGAACCATATGTATAATGAATCTAAATTGTAAAATAATCTTAAACTTACTCAAATATTTAATAATATTACTATTTTATTATTTTGTATGGATGGTAAACATGATAAAATGCCATCCTTCATTACGAAACCGAGCCTTTAGGAATCAAGAGAGTCGAACATGTGACCTCCCCAACTTTGGGGGGAGAGATCTTACGTTTAACTCTTAAGCTAACCTTTGAGTCTATCTACTAACAATATTCTAGTTTACCAAAAGGAATAAAACCAATAAATACGATGTCATATCCATTGCAATACTTATAAGTCACTTGTGTGTGCATCAAGTTACATGCAAGGTATTTTTTTAATTTGATTAATTACATCAATAAAAAAATTAAAACACATGAGTAGTTTATATATCTTTATGTTCATTTTTTTAAGAAAGATAAAGGATAACTATTGAATTGTTGTTATGGTTGCTATTATATCATTGCAATTTCTAGCTACTATTTGAAATTTTATTTTGTTGCAAATAATTTGTGCACTAATAAACTAAAGGTGTTCTTATTTGATAACTATAGATACTAGGTCACTGCTTCTACTTTTGCAAGAATTCGCTTGTGTGTTCTTTTGCAAATCCTCATATAGTGGCTTATAATTTGATTCCTTGCACATTGCAATTATCCTTCAATTTGGGACATTGACAAATCTCCTTTGTTTAAATGAACAACTTGTCAAAACGAGTGAGCTAGAAGAAATAGATGTTATACTTTTTAGAGAAAATATGTTTAGGCTTCAACATTTTGTTTACACTATAATGGATTTTTCATTTGATACATTTGCTATTCTTTTTAATTTTTTTGATTCAAATCACTTCATTTATGAAAATGAATCCTTACATAAGTGTAAATATACCTAGATAACAAAGATCGAAATGTTCTGCATTCAGAAAAATGAACTAAATACAAGTTTCTTCTTAAAATTGCATGGTGTTTGTAGTAGTCAAATTTATCTTGAAAAAATGTCACTTTTAGAACACCCACAGTCAAATGCAAGTCCATGTGGTTTGGGGTGATGTTTTCAACATTAAATGGTTGAAAAAATCGTTTTCTATTCCCATTTGTAAATACTTGCATTTCAATCGAAAAATCTTGGATATCAATATAACATACTTTTGTTTTCATAAAGAAAATAACAGGTTTTTGGTATTAAAACTGCAACATAATTACAATCAGATAGAGATAGGTTCTCTTTCAGATTCTGCCCACTACAAATACCTTAATAGTCATGGCCATAAAAAATTTACATACATTCCATTATGTTATCGAATGATTCAGCCTATAACCTTCAAAGCATAGTCCTAAAAAATTGACATTGTTTTCTACGATAAATCATAAGGAAACTAGAACCCATAACATGGCCAAAAGGAAGATATTGAGTGATTAAGACTAGAACCCATAACATGGCCAAAAGGAAGATATTGAGTGATTAAACTCTCAATTCACCTGATTCAATCACGTTCATATTTTGCAGCTCCTCAAAAAGTATGAATCCACACTTAGCACCAATGACCTTTTTGATAGTGCATCCACTTCTCCATTGTATTCCCTGTAAATATAGTGTAAATTAGTCTTTGGGAAGGAATTCAATAGACTTCTAACCCTACTAAGCAAGTGAGACAAGTCTAGTGAGTGAATGAGATTCACCTGATTGACCCAACCTATGATGACCTGAGTGAGACAAGATATGCATATTCTTGTGTAGATCAAACCAAAGAAGCCCCCATAAAGATACCAGTTCCGCCTTTTTGTTTGTTCCAAATCCCACTGTCATTCTCAGTCAAAAGTAGTGGTTCATATGCAGCTTAATCACCATCTCTTCCCCGCACTCTACCTTTTGTTCAACCCCATAGAAGTAACCAATCGTTAAAGATCTATCACTAGCATGAAGATGAGTCACTCTAACTGAAGAGTTCGAGTAACCACATCCAAACTCCTTTAACCTTGTCAAAATATTGATGCAAACATGTGCAACACCCAAAAGTTTTTCCAAAAATATCCAAATTCCCGGCTCTCCAAATTTCCCACAATGTTGCAAATGGTATATCCATAGCATACTTTTCTTGTTAAACATTATGAGGCAACCTTATCAATGGTACCAACAACATTTCCTATAAGCTACTTTACTAATTATCAATTTAAGTAGTAAAAAAAAAACAATTTATCAATCTATTCAAAATGCATTATCCAGAAATACAAGGTTCTAAATTATGACTGTCATAATTTTCTATTTGAAGCTATATGTTTTTTGGTACATTAAAAAATTAATATGTTTTTTTGGTACCTAAGTTTGATAAAGTTATATTAAAAAAAATTCCCTTTACAAACATTTTGCAATTTTTACCTCAGTAAAGTTGAATGCTTACGAAAACTCATCCTACACAGAAAAATAGATATTATCAATATGTTTTAACTGAGAACTGTCGCATTAATACTCAGGCAGTAAAGAATATTAATGTCTGAAACTGTATACAGAACAATCTTATATTAAAAGAACAAATTACAGGATTAGCACCAATCCAAGTAAACGAATTGCAACAATGCTTATGCAGCAATTAGTGACCAGTAATACGGTTCCCATTTGATAAATCTGGGAGAAATATTATTGACTTAAAACAGGGTTAATTCAACATTCGAGTATATACACAAGCGTAAAAGAATAACAATATTTAGGGAAAAATGAGTATATGCTCAAAAATTTGAATTTACATTCTTTCGATTCAGAATGAAGACATTGCACTTCTGAGCTGTAGATGAAGGAGGCCGGGAAATAGTTTTATGGATTGAAATAATTGAAAAGTATGTCCTCCTTGAAGCTTCTGCTACGACTATAACTAGTAGCTGAAGAAGCAGAGATCATCATAATCTTCTCGCACTTCTTCTCATCCGCGGCCGCTGCCTGGACATCATCGTTGAAAGAAGCTCGGGCATGATCAGCTTGTTTGTGCACCGACATATGTGAGTTGTAGCGACTTCTGACATAGTCTTCTGGAATATAAACATCCATTGCCAGATCCATGGATCAAAACCTGCAGGCTGCCGCTGGCTGTGATAAAAGCTCAATTAATTAAGAACAACAGATATTCAGGAGGAAGGAAGATTGAAATAGGAGGAGGAAATCGAATGATGTTCAACTGAATAATGGGGGTACTGTCAGGTTTAAGTAGAGAAAGTAAAAGTAGTGGGCGGGAACTGAAAAACCAGGTGATTGTAGGCAGGATGTAGCCTACAAGTAATTAAACTTGGGAAACAAGCAATTATTCTTGAAACCTGAGCGCCCGCGGATTGTCGAGGAAACCGTGGGGTTTAAACCATTAGTCTAACGTTTAGAATACTTCGAAATTAAACGGTGGGCTTACTAAACCTGCAGTTAAAAGGTTACCCTACCTGTTAATGAATGAATCATTTCATTCAATGTGCTTTAAAGTCAATGAGTCAATTTTAGAAGGGAAGTTTGGGATGGTATGTTGGTGAAAACGGTGGAGACTTAATGAACTTGTATTTATTTTAAGGTTTATTTATAATTTTTTAATTAATAAAAAATTAAAAAACTAATCTATATATAAGTATATTAAATAATTATGTCTTAGGTGTTTTCTCAATAAAAGAAGCTGTCCCAAAAGATTTCTCGTCTTTCTGGCCATTAACATTCTGACATGTGTCTCTTGGTTATTGGCGAGTTTAATCATTAAACTTTTCGGTTGTTGTATCCCGTAATTTGACAAGGGATGGAAGAAGGCGGCATGGAGTTGATCGGTTGGTTTTTTGTGTTAAGATTTTTTCTCTGTGTTCGTATTATTTCTGCCAAGTCCATGCTTGTTTTAAACTCGCTTTGCGTTCTTTTTTTTGGTCTGGCTCTACATTTGGCAAAGATTAAAGAACCGGAGAGAAAATTTAAGTTATTGCAGCACGTACCAAATTCAAAACTCACATATACAATATTTTTTATCGCAACGAAAATATAAAATTGTCAAATTGAGACCTGTCAAGTTCAGACCTCATTGATTTTTTCACGACTATTTTTTTCACGTAGTTTACATAGGTTTTTCACACCAATTTGGGATACGCCAACGTCAAAAGTCGGAAATACTATGTTCGACGTTTATTTATTTGAAAATAGGAAACTGCGGAGATCGGAAATGTCGCAAATCGCATGTTGCGGAATCCGAAATTGGACCATATGGTGTTTCTGCAACCGTACCGATAATTGTCGATTTTTAATTTTGTTACATCACGTTGTGGTTAAATTTCGCGGTTCTTATATCCCGTAATCGGGCATGGATGCAGCATGGACTTTAGGTGCGGAAAGTGACTTGCCATTGTTTTTTTCACGGCTATTTTTTTCACGCAGTTTACACAGGTTTTTCACACAGACTTGGGATACGCCAACGTCAAAAGTCGAAAATACTATGTTCGACGTTTATTTATTTGAAAATTGGAAACTTCGGAGATCGAAAATGTCGCAAGTCGCATGTTGTGGAATCTGAAATTGGACTATATGGTGTTTCTGCAATCGTATCGGTAATTGCCGATTTTTAATTTTGTTACGTCATGTCGTGGTTAAATTTCGCAGTTCTTATATCCCGTAATCAGGCAGGGACGCAACATGGACTTTAGGTGCGAAAAATGGCGGCATGGAGTTGATCGATTAAGTACACGTTCTGAAAACGATCAAGCTTTATTCTGTTTGTTCGTATGGATTTGATCGGTACCGTCTTTTTTTCGCCAGGTGGATTGCATGTTTTCATGACACTTCTATCTGTTTCTGTGCCTCAATGGATTGATTGACTCAATGGATTGATTTTCAATTACGGATCCTTCTTTCCAGTTGGTGTTTATCGTGTTTTTCCGACATGTGGCTTCCATGTTTTCACTACACTACTATATGTTGTCCTAAACGACCGGTGCTGGAAGTTATTTTCAATTGAGGATTTCAGAGAATTTTGCAGTTGATTTCTCTCAATTTGGAATAGCTCTAGTGAAGATTTTCTGAGTTTTAGTTTATTTGGGTTTATGCTATGTTTTTCTGTAGCACTTTTGTGCGTTTAGAATCTCAGTTTGGCGTCAATTTGGTCATGGTTTTGTTTGACTGCTGGTTCAGGTGATGAAATACACTTTGCCCATGTCTTTTCATTCACATTAATGCTTCATCAATGCATTGTTGTTCCATTAATGCAATAAACTTTGTCATTTGTGATAAACATGGGGATGTGTCTTCAATTTTCGTCATCTAATGACGATCTACAAGATCTTCTTACAATATTTCATTTATCGCATTCGCTGCTACACCGCCTTTGCTTTCCACATATAAAGAGGCCTTCAGGTAATCACTATTTCTTACTATTTGTTGTGTTCCATCTATGCTATGAATTTCCGTCATAAGATTTTGAAGTTTGCTAAATTTGCTAAATTTGCAGGTATTCCTTAGTTCTTCATTTAGTCTACTTATTAGA
This sequence comes from Pseudotsuga menziesii, assembly GCA_001517045.1. NCBI lineage: Eukaryota > Viridiplantae > Streptophyta > Pinopsida > Pinales > Pinaceae > Pseudotsuga > Pseudotsuga menziesii. Next base: position 27,833 of record LPNX011112317.1, read on the forward strand.
TGGTGAAACACTGTTGCTGCGTTTTAATTGAATGTGACTCTTGCTTTTTTGCAAAAAGATTGTGACATGTATTGGTTATGTCATGCATGTCAATAAAATCTTAGGTATAAGTTTTTTGCCTAATTTAAAATGTTCCTTATGAGATGGTGAAACACCCTTCCTTTGTTTCAATTGATTCTTAAAATAGGCATAAACTTATCGGAGAAATAACTTTAGCGAAAACAATAAGAACAGGGAAAATAAAGCGTGAAAATCGGGATTTGGAAATCCAAAATATTTGAAATAGGAATACCGACATTTTCCTATTTGAGCACATACGATTTCTTGTTATGTTGCAAAATTTGATATCAAAATATAGCATGTTCCTTATTGCTACAAATTACAACATAGATTTCCAAAAACCGAAGTGTCGGAAATTGGAAATAGGAACATGGACATCTTTGTATTTGAACACATAGGATTTATGTATATGTCGCAAAATATGATCATTTTTAATCTCGCTAAACTTGCACGTATTGCTTACTTCTTCATTTAGTCTGCTTATTAGATGGTGAAACACAGTTGCTGTGTTTTAATTGAATGTGACTCTTGCTTTGTTGTTGTGTTTTAATTGAATGTCATGCATATGAATAAAATGTTAGGTATTAGTTTTTTGCCTAATTTAAAATGTTCCTTATGAGATGGTGAAACACCCTTCCTGTGTTTTTATTGATTTTTACCATGGAAATGCAATTTTGTTGATTTCAAAGTAATTACATCTTCAAATAGAAGATCATCGATTTCCTATTTTCGATTTTCGGATATCGGAAACGATTTCCGATATTTCCGATATTTTTTAATATTTATATAAATATATGGAAATAAATTATCCATGGAGTTTGCTGAGTTTGCAAAATCATCCATGCTGTATGTTGATAAATTAAATTAAGAATGTACCTATTAACCAAACTATAAGATATTGTGGCATAGTATATGATCCCACTGGTATTAACTAATAACTATTTGAACAATAATTACTATTGATAAACTATAGTAATTATCTCAATATGGCTTCTTTTGATATAAATTTATACTTATGACTAATTAGTACCTAATTGTATTTTATAGTGTGTCAATTATTACATTATCAGGTTATAAATATTAATATAATAACTAATGGATTCGATCCCCAAACAGATGATACCCTATACCAACTCCATCAGAAACTCCAACTTACAGGTTCAGTGGTCGTTGAACGAAAATAAGGACGGGTAAATTTTATTACGTGGAAGACGCAATTATGCAATTAATAACTTAGGGATATAATATTAAAATCAGAAATAGGATATAAGTAATATCTTAACCATTAAAATCTTAACTTTTCTCTTGTGCCACAATCTCCGGAAATGTTAGCATTTCCAACTTCCTGATTTCCGAGTAACATTTGTATATAACATTAAAAAACAAAATGAAAATATTTAAATATTTATTGTATATAAAATTTTAAAAAAAAATGCAAATGTTTAAGTAATATTTGTATATAACATTAAAAAAGCATTAACTTTTCTCTTGTGCCACAATCTCCGAAAAACTTAGCTTTTCGAGCTTCCCGATTTCTGAGTAATATTTGTATATAACATTAAAGAAATTTTTTTAAAAGTTTAAATAATATTTGTATATAACATTAAAAAAAAACAAGGTGCAAAACAACACAACCAGCAAAAAATGTAGAGCCAAACGAAAAATCGTAAACATAAAACATAAATTTACCAATTCCGAAATGTTAGAAATTTACAATAGGAACATGGACTTGTTCGTATTTGAACACGTACAATTTCCGGAATCGGAAATATTGGTTATTCGAAAACATAGAACATACAATTTCTGCAATCGTTAATGTCGCAAAATCGAAAAATATGCTTTTCCTTGTTCGCAAAATGTAAAAAAACTAAAAATGTATTTGAGTTCAAATGTTATTTATTCAAATGTATCTATGGATCGAAAATCGAGAAATAAGATAAAAATAAATGAGACAAATACTTTTCTGATTTCCACATTCGAAAATCGGAAATGAGACCAATACCCTTGCGAGAAAAAATGCTATGAGTTTTTTCATTTAGGATCTTTGATTTGTTTGAGCCTGAGTTTAAATTAGGTTAAATTGGGCATTTTCAATTCTAAATGTCAGAAATCCAAAATAGGAACATCAACATGTTTGTATTTGAACACATCGGATTTCAAGATATGTTGCAAAATCGGAAATCGGAACATAGCATGTTCCTTATTGGAAAACATAAGACATACATTTCCGCATTCCAAAATGTCGACAATCAGCAATACAAAAATGGACATGTTCGTATTTCAACACATACGATTTCTACTCGATACATTTATAGCTCAAACAGATTGAAACTACAACAATTAAATATGTTAATGAATAACAACAACCAGAATAAAGGAATATGTTACTGCAAAGAATTTTGTTTTTATATATCCATTTTATACTGGACAAATGATTACGTTACATTCCATTTTTTTTTTCATTCTCTGTTTCATTTCGCAGGAAAAAATAACCATTACGTAATGGAGACTATCGTAACTGAAGATTCTATTTCACTATTGCTACATGGTGTTGTCAACCTTTCTTGGATGGTATAGGTCTCTGCATTAAACCAAGTGAATTCACTCAACTCATCATCTATTCGGTTCCAAATCTCTATTTTGGATAGCCTTCACAAGCATGAGCTACTTCTTCCAGTTATATATAGTCACCTTGTAGAAAATGGACAACTAAAACAAGGAACTATAATCAAAATTACCCAATGTTCATGTAACATTGTATGTAATATAACGTACATTCAATTTCCTCTCAATCAGTTTCACACTGTTCATGCATTCAATGTTTGTCTCACATTCACGTCTACTATACTTCATCTCACAGGACTATCACATTGATTGCACTCGAGGTTGTCAAAGTGCACGCAGAAATTATTGGAGATCCTGCACCTTACCACTTACCTGTAGTGTCACATCCCTGATTTTGACCCCGTTTGCATGATGTATATAATGTAATTAATCATGGTGAGGAGCTCAAGGCAAAAGCCCCACCATTGATTTGGTTGTGTATGTTTCGGCATGGGGATAGTTGTCAATGGTATGTCGTGCTATCCGGCACATTATTGTTGGCATCATGTAAATACTCACATCAAATAAAATAAACTACAACCAACTACGGCAGTGCAACGTTGAATGAAAAGGGCATGGTTCCAAAGGATAAGGGGTGGGGGATGTCAAACCTTGGTCTATGGGGGAAAAACCCATGTTTTGCCACCTTTGTTTCGTTTTCCACCTTTCTTGTCTTACCCAACCTCTCCAACCTCTTCAATGTCTTGACTTTGTTAGTTGGGGGCAGTTATTGCATGAGGAAACGTGGGCATGGGAAAACGTGGGTTTTGGCAAGCTGCTGTCAGTTTGGACAGTACGCATGCCCAGTGGAGAACCTTCGTTTCTCTCACGCCTGGTCTCCACTCTTCTCCGTTCCCCATTCCTCACGTTCTGCTATTCCTCCACACGCAGAGAAGGTTCGGCTTTCTCACGTGCCTGGTCTTCAACTCCACCCACGACTCCATTCTCGCCTTCCTGTTTGTCCCCCTCACATGGAGTGGTGGTCTGTTCATCTTCCTCACGCAGAGGTCTGTTCGTTCTCCCGATGGCCTGTCGATTCGTGCACAGAGGTGAGGCTGTTTCCCCTCACGCACAGGATGGAATCCTCATGCAAGGGTCGGGTATGTTTTCCTGTGTGTTTTGCTGTTGGGTGCAAGCTCTTCCTCACGCATAGACCATTGAGGTCGATTTCCCATGTGAGAGCTGTGCTCACTGTCTTTGTTTTGGGGCTGTTGTCTTCCCCACGTTTTTGGTTGTCTGTCCATTCACGTGCATAAGCGGAGCTGTCCTCCTCACGCACAGGCTGAGAGTATGTAGTTCCTTTCCCGGTGGGGAACTGGGTAAGTCTTTCCGTTTTCGTAATTGTCAAGGACGGACTGCTGTTTGCCTTATGTGGTGATTCGGGTATGCTGTTGGTTCCACCCACGATTTGGGTTGTTGTGGTTCTTTCCACGTTTTCTGAGTGCTGTTGATTTTCCCTTCTGTGGGCTGCGTCTTCTTCTCTGTTTTGGGACCGTGCATAGTTGCCATCATTCCCATTGTGTGTTGGGCTGTTGAATCGCCCTGGTTTTGGGTTGCTATTTGGTTGTTGAGGCTGCCGAAGTCTTTTGGGTGTTGGCTGACAGTGGATTGCCACATCCATTGGCTGAGTTTCCCATGGCTATGTTGGGAGTGTTGTTTATTATCCACTGTGGGTTGTGAATTGTTGCCATCGTTTCTATTACGGTTTTGGGTTGCTGAAGTACCCTGGTTTTGGGTTGCAGCTGAGTTGTTTTGGCCACGTTAGGGCCAAGAACAACTTCGAATTGCCCTGTGGGCCTGAGCTGTGTCTCATTTTTGTTTGGGGTTGCCACCCTGTTGTTATGCCTTCTTCACAGGACTGTGAAGGGATTGTGTTGCTGCGGGTATGCAGTGGTTGACCCTTGGAATGTGCTGGCTTGGCCAATCTGTTGAAGGCTTGTTAAACCCAGCTGTGTTGGTTTGGCTGTTTGGTGCCCCTTGGCTATGTGTAAACCTGCAATTGACCCTTAATCCTTGAGGAATCATGCCCAGCTCGGGGGTGGCAGCGTTGCCGAGAGATTGATGAGCACGCTGGCCTATGGTTGGGTGGAACGTTGCAGCAATGTAGCTGGTTGCAGGATTCTTCATCAAAAGATAAGTATTGCTGCTAGTTCATCTCTGCAGTTTATATCTATTGTATATGGAATTATGATGAACATGTTTATGCTGGAAATGTATGTGTGTTGCTTCTACTGAATGTTGATTCATTCTGCATCTGTGTATGCTTGTAAGTCTTAATTCCAACATTGTTTTCTTTTGATTATGTTCATGGGGCGGTTTTCCCAGCTCTCTTTGGTGTTCGTCGTGTCCTCTTCGCTGGTATGAGGGATGGGGACGTGACATGTAGCTTCTTCTTCTCAAAGTAGTTGTTCTGTTCCACTAAACACTAGCTCAATAAATCAAAATCCCGGCTTAGCTGGATTGACTATCCCATGCACATCACTCTCCTCTTCTACCAAAGTTTGGAACATTCAAGGCCGAGTTACTGCCAAAACAAACATACATGAATATGGCAACCAACAAGGATCTGGAAAAATGTTTGGTTTTGACCTTGTTGATGCTTCACACAATAAAATACATATATTTGTGTTCAATGAATTGGAACTCTCTTTGTACGACGAAATAGAAATTTGTATAGTGTACATTGTATCAAATGGCATAGTTAAAGCATCCAATCCAATTTTTAACCATTTGAAAAGCCATAATGAGATTGTTCTAGGTTCCACTTCAACCATTCAAGCATGCTTAGATGAATATCCCTTAATACCTTTATGTTTCTTTAACTTTAAAACTATTAAGGAGATTCAAACTATACCAGTAAATTCCATGGTTGACCTTGCTGGAATTGTCATTTCAGTTTCACCTACATCCACAATACGAAAACGAGATGGTGTTGAAACTGTTAAGTGAGCCATTGGACTTCATGACATGCCAGGGTACAATATTGACATAACACTTTGGGGAGAGCATTCCCAAATTCAAGGAGCTGAGCTTGCTAGCCTTCACGGTTTACCTACTCCTCTAGTAGTAGTGATCAAGGGCGGCCGTGTTACAGATTTTAATGGAAAATCTGTTGGCACTATTTAGAACTCTACTATATTTATAAGCCCAAATATTGAACAAACATCAATTCTCCAAATATGGTTTAACGACAATGGATTTCGTTCAGCATCTCCGTCTTTGAGTCGCAAATTCAGTGCCTCTAATTCTGCTTGTCGAAAAGTCATTACCATCAATGAGCTACAAACTCTTCAGGCATCTGAAAAATCTGTTTGGTATTCTCTTTCTACAACCATCACAAATGTTAACATGGATGGCTTTCATTTCCTTGCATGCCCTCTTTTTGTTGATGGTATACAATGCATGGAAAAGATTGCCGACAAAGTTGGAGAAATTTGGCATTGTGGTAAATGTGATGGGGAGTTTGCTAAATGTGACTACCGATATATCCTAAAGGTTGAATTGGAAGATGTAACTGGAAATATTCATGGTGTGATCGCTTTTGATGATGCTACAAACCAACTCATGGGCATCTCAGCAAAAGATTTATTTCTTCTTGAAACTGAATCAACATCAATTGCTGAAATAGTCCAAATAATCTGCAAGAAACAATTACTTCTTACTGTTTCAATAAGAATAGAGAAGTTCTGTGGAAATGCATGCCTAAAATTTGTAATTGTGATGGTTGAAAATACATCATCAACAACTTCACTAGATACATAAATATATAAGTTTGTTCAACTTGATATATAGGCATATTCTTTATTGTCTGTAATGAATGTTTTGATGATCTTAGGAAAAGACACATGTGTCTTCTATCAACTGAATCAGCATCAATTGTTGAAATTGGACACCTAAAGTTTGTAATTGTCATGGTTGAAAATACCTCATCAACAACTTCACCACGAATGAATCATATTTCCGATTCCAGAAATCCTATGTTTTCCAATAACAAACACCCTAAGTTCCGATTTTGCAAAATATGTGCTTGTTGTTATTAATTTCTCAAAATTTAATAACTATGTTTTCCAATAAGGAACACCCTATATCCCGATTTCCGATTCCCCAATTTCCAAAATTACATTTATATATAAATAATAACTTATGTCTGCCTACCTCTTCATTTACTCGTTTTAGATAATGAACTTAGCCTAAATCTACAAGGATACTACAAATTTTTGCTAATATCTTTTTCATTATCATTCTCCAGTAGTGGTCAATTAAAAATTGTTGTTTGAATCTTGTCAGGTCAATATATAGAATCAAACCAAGCTTAGACACCAAATTTCTGCAAAATTTACAAATAGACTGATGAAAAATAATAGAGAGCAAATAAAATAGGCACGAACTTAGCGGAGGAATAACTTAAGCGAAAAATTGGTTTCCAAAATCTCGGAAATAGGAAGTATCGAATATTGGGACTAGGAATATGGACATGTTCGTATTTTAACACATAGGATTTCTGTATATGTCGCGGAATCAGAAACATGGTCATAACATGTTTGTTATTTTCACATGTAAATTTTCTAGAATCTGAAATGTCAGTTATTGGAAAGCATATGACATAGAATTTCTACAATCCTAAATGTTGATACTTGTGGATTCCGTTTGAGATACAGATTCGAAACCGAATAAATTATGAGTTGAATAAGTTCACTCTAATAAATGATCCTCACAAGATCTTGTCTGAGCTGTACATGCTTAGCAGAATTCTCTGCTGGACTGTGAAGCTCTACTTCATCCGTTTTGAATGAGTTTGTATTCAGCCCAACATTTTGTCTGCCCTAAAGATTTCCGAGTTCCTATTTCCAATTTCTGATTATCAAATATGGGAAACCAGAAACCAGAGAAAATATCGGAAACCAAACACTCGTACACTCATGTTTCAGTTGAAATAATTTGTTGGCTTCCCGATCTTCGATACATGATATTTTGAGACAGTTACGATTGATCTCATGTAAATTACATTATGGTTAATTTGGTTATTATTTATTTATTCTTGATTACCTACATGCAATGAGTTAATATTTTCTTTTTGTCTTTTGCTTTATACCAATTAAATTTGCAGTTAACATTTTTACAATTTTGTTGTAGGCATTATGCCAACTCATGACAATGAACAAGCCCATGCATGAAGAAGAATTGTATATGCAGAGAACAGAGACAAAAACAACAAGAGACAACGTCTTCTTTACAGAGCTGCACGACTACCTGTGGATATGTCTTGTCTAGTTTCTCTTCCCGAAACTTTCAATAGACCTTCACCTCAACCATCTATGGTAAATCCATCAAGCAATCGCCTCGATGATGCACATCAACGATTTCGTAAAAAAATGGACCAACTACATGATATGCATGTCTACTCAATTTGCAAACAATGTTATCCTGGAATTGTAGTGAAAAAAATCCATGATGCATATACTTGTTCTCGTTGTTTTCTAGAACAAAAAGGCCATCGCTTTTCATTCGAAAAAAATATGGATCAAGGCATCCAACCACCTGTACTCGAAACACTTACACAGGTTGAAGAAATGTTGATTAGTTGTGCTAACCCATTTTTACAAGTTACACATGCTCATGGTGGTCAATATAAATATTTTGGACATACTATTTGTTTCCCCCAGGACATTTCCAATATTACCAAATCCCTGCCCCATTTAATATCAGAACTTGACATCCTTGTTGTTCGCATATGAAACTCTACAAACAATCCATATGAGCTGTTTATTAGTCATACGCATGTTCTTTCTACCCTTGAATACAAAATGGCAAATGACCTATACTACAAGGATGTACAAGTCAACTTAGTTGCATTATCTTCATTGCCTCTTGTCTCAACAGACATTTCACCTTGGATTCCACATGTTAATAACAATTATACATTATCTCATCGGCAAATCTTGTCCTCTACAGTTGAACCGCCAAATTCATTTCAACCCTTTGAAATCGAATCCTCCTCATTTATTTCAACACAACCTAATGCTAGAACTGAAGTTGAAGAAATTAGATAGTTGTTACATATACCAAATACTCCACTAGAACCTTCAATTGATTGGCCTCCTATAGGCATTTCACCTATCAATGAGTACAACACAGAAGGATTTCTTTCCATGGCTTTTCCAACTTTGTTCCCCACAGGTGCAACAATGATTAAACAACCACACATTCATGAGGTTGATATGTACGAATATGCACTTCACCTAATTCAATATCATGACAACAAATTTGGGAAACATCCTCAATTCTGCTACTACATATACAATGTAATTATGTGTCATTAGAGTAATTCTACAGCCTCTATTTTAGTCAAAACTAATCTTGAAGATACACTACCTCCGACAATTCTTGAACTTGTTAACCAATTGCAAGACATGCCTAATCAGAAAATTGGTGAGTGGGTCACAAGGTTTGGATCTTCATTACGTGGAACACGTTCATATTGGAACAAAAGTAGAGCTAAACTAACTAATATGATCAATCAACAAGGTACACCAACTTTCCTCTTTACCCTTAGTGCAGCTGATACAAAATGGCTAGATTTGCATGCTCTAATGCCTACTGCATGTTCTATCGGTTTATCTCAAGAATACCAATGCATAGTTCACAACATCATATCAAATCCACATATTACATCAAAATACATGGACAATAGATTCAAGACATTCCTTCAAGAGGTACTTGAAAAAGGTTTTCATATAACAAATTCTTGGTGCAGGTCTTTTACCATCTCTTCATTCTTATTTTTCTCTTCGTATTTTTCACTTTATACATTTTGATTTCTAATATATTCATTTTCCTTCGATGCAAGTATGAATGGAAACATAGAGGATCGACACACATTCATGGTTTTATTTGGTTGGAATATGCACCAAATATGGACACTTTAGATTGGGAAGATATTGTTGCAGTTGAAGCTGCAAATTTTTTTTTGACACACATGTTACAGCTTGGAATCCTCGTGATACGCACTTGTCAACATATGAGTTGCACCATTCTATAGAAAATTATCCATGCAGTCTTGCATCACCATCCATATTTGCATCAAACTACTTAGTTGACTATGAAGAACTTGTAAATTTTGTTCAAAGACACACTAGATGCTCGGAATCAACTTTCCTTCACAAAAAGGAACATTAGTGAAATGTCGCTATGGTTTTCCATATGAGCTGCAAGATACTATTCATTATTCATTGATGCAAATGGACGTAAAACATACAATCCTGTAATAAATGATTCTCTTCTCAATATTCACAACCCTATCATGCTTTCTATATGGAGAGCTAATGCTGATTTCCACCTTGTTCTTTGTAAACATGTTGTCCTCAAATACATCTCAAAGTATGCATAAAAAATGGATCCAAAATCAGAAAGATACCATGCAATTCTCTCTCACCCTTCACATGCAGCACCAAGTGATGGTCCCATTCTTCAGCCAATCAAACAATTGATTTCCCAAATAGTTGTAGAATGAGACATTAGTGCACAAGAGACATGTCACATGCTACAAAAACTCCCACTTGTTCTTTGTAGCCTTTCACTTCTTTTCGCTCAATGTGAGTCAAAGTGTCTTCCGACGTGTTTGTAATAGCACTAATAACATCCCTCCAACTCTGCCCTTTATATTTCCATACATGCAAAGACCACTAGCTCTTGAACATCTAACCCTACTTAAAGCTGCTTGTTCTTGGTCTTTCTTTGCTAATAGGAAAACAATCCATGGAAACAAAACTTGCATCACAAAATTGTTAGAGTCTATCCACAATTCCTTTCCATTACTTCCTTTGACTCTTCATCTTTTGAACCATTTTGTTGGAGCGAACTTCTTCTATACAAAGATTTTCGTTCCATCCCTCAGGATATTGGAACAACAACTTTTGAAATTATTTCTCACTGGCAACAGATTAAAGGCACATATATTATCTGGCATGTTGAACTTGCACAAGAAGAACCCTGTACACCTTTATCCAATGATTCAAAATTCGATGCTATAAACTTTCCCTTGTCCAATAACATGGATGAATGGGAACTTCTATCTCAAATGCGACTGGGCAACAACATTCAAATTGATGGTCTTGAAATGCTTGGACATTGTGATTTTGACAAACTTCACGATTAGACACATAACAATATAACCAATGAATTGCATCCTACAACAACATCATTTATTGACCTCAATCGCTTGTCCACACAGCTACATGAAGAAAACCTATCGTTGTCCAATTCACCTAATTCCTTATCTCCCACACAACGCATGGCATTTGATGTTGTCATTTCTCATTTTAGAAACACTACATCTGCTCCATCACTGAAAATGGTGATTCAAGGTACTGCAGGAATTGGGAAATCTTACCTAATATCTTGCTTAAAATCTGCACTACAAACTCCATGTGAACAAAGTGCGTACTTCTTCTCCTTGCTCCAACTATTGTTGCTGCTTTTAATATACATGCATCTACAATACATTCTGCTCTTCGAATACCAATTGGTGAAATGTAACCCCTTGAAGGCCAATCCCTTTCAAAACTTCAAGAAGAACTCTGGCATATTCGCTATATTCTCATAGATGAAATGAGCTTTATTGGACCAAAAATGTTGACTCAGATTGATGCACGATTACGTCAATCTTTACCCTCAAATTGTACAATGCCATTTGGTGGTTGTTCCATAATCCTTGTTGGTGACTTTGGATAATTGCCTCTTGTAAAGGACATCCCGACGTATGCAGGATCATCCATTGGAATATCTTTGTGGCGTACATTTGATACTTTTATCAAGCTAGAAACAATTTTTTGACAACAAGGAAATAACCCTTCGCAAACTGCCTTTCGACAACTCTTGCTAAACCTTCAAAATGGAACACCAACTGTTGAATACTGGGCACTCCTAATGACAAGAACAAGTTCATGCCTTTCAGATGTGGAAAAATCCTCTTTTCAATAATCTATCCAGTTATATCCCACCAATATCTCTGTACCACTGCACAATAAACACACGCTGAAACAACTTAATATGCCAATTGCACATTGCTTCGCAGAACAAAGGAACAAACATGGCCGAGGATCCATTGACGACGAGCAATTTCCATTAAAGGTCCTTCTTCCTATTGGTCAACAAGTCATGTTAACTGCTAATTTATGGGTTCAATCAAGACTTGTTAGCGGCTCACTTGGAAAAGTCATTGACATTGTATACAAGTCCAATGAACAACCTCCTAGCTTACCATCTTTTGTTGTTGTTGAATTCCTCTATTACAAAGGACCCTTATGGGATGTTTTAAATCCTAGTTATGTTCCAATGTCTCCTATAACAAGGGGATCCTGCAGGAAACTACCACTTCGTATGGCATGGGGTTTAACAATTCATAAAGCCCAAGGTATGACCCTACAAAATGTTACAATAGATATTGGAAACACTGATAGACAAGGACTCACAGTCACTGCAATATCAGGAGTTACATCTCTTTTAGGCCTTCTCATTTCTCCAACTTTCTCTTTTTCCAGATACTCTCGAATGCAAGACAATCCATTTGTCCAACGTAGGAAACAAGAGGAAATCTTAATTGCTTCAAAGTCTTTACAAGCAAATTGGGGTTGAACCTTCTCATTATTTGCTCTACAAATGTATGGTTTTTACCACTTGTTAATCTAAAACATCATTGTAGTTGTGTCGACCTAACTTGTATACTCCATCAAATGCGCTTCGAATAGCTGCAAATGCATAGCACATTTCTCTACTGCACTGTGAATCTCTACTTCAGACATATACACTTCAGGTGGATTCCGATATTTCCGATTTCTGATTATTGGTTATCGCAAACTGGAAATTCTATTTTTTGTTAAGGTTATTTGGGGTATCCACTATTTCTGATTTCTGATATTTCCGATATAGGAAACCAGATACTCAATTTTTTGTTGAAATTATTTGTTGACTTTCACGTTTCCGATTTTCAACATTTCACATATCAGAATTTCGAAATTCACCAAATTATTTCAACAAAAACGTTAATCTGAGGTTTCCGATATCCAAACTATTGGAAATCACAAATGAAAAATACCCCAAATCCGTTTAAATTTGTTTTTATCCATCTCTTTTTATTTCTAACTTCATTTTTTTATTGCTTTTATTTCAGTTTGTTTTTATCAATTGATTTATATTATCTCAATTATTACGATTTATATCAATGGATAAAAACACAGATTGATATAAGGAATCAATTGATATAAAACAATAAGAAATCATATATTAATGTGTTATACGAAAATATTAAAACTGTAACTTTCTTCAAATTTTACAGGAAATATGACAATTATTATATATGATGAAATAATTAACGTATAACAATTTTAGATCAACTCTTATTTCCTTAAATGAGCTTTAAATAAACAATAACTTTTTATTTTTAGATTTCAATTTTTCAATTTCCGAAACACAAAATCGAATTTCCGAAATTCAAAATAAAAAATCGCAAAGTCAAAATTTACTTATGGGTATTTGTCTAATTTGCAATTTCTCATTTATGATATTTCCCATATTGGAAATGTGAGACTCAAGTTATTGTTCAAATGATTTTAAAATTTTCCATTTGCAAAACATGATAGCCAATTTCCAATCTTCAAACAAAGATAAGTCATAAAGGTTTAGTTTCGAAAGCACAGTTCTTTTCCGCATTCACGATTTTCAATTTTTGATATCTCGGATATCGAACAAAACAGACACAATTTTTTTGCTCAAATGATTTGAAATGTTAACATTCCAGTTATTTCTATGTCAAATTTTGTAAGCAAAAATCTTTGCAAAATATTTACAAAATGTTTAATTTTTTAGTAACATGTTTACAAAATGTTTATGTTGTAATTTTCAAAATCAAAGCATATTTTTCGGAAAAACATCTGAATATATAAAAAGAAATAGCTGGGGGACCATGATAAGAGACCTGTCTTGAATATACCAATGAGCGATTTCCTATTTCTAATATCGTACAATGCAGACTCAATTTTTTGTTGAAATGATATATTCAGAAACCGCAAACTCAAATTTATGTTAGGGTATTACCCTTATTTGTGATTTCCTATTCCCAATATCTCGGATATTCGCATGTTGACAATGGAAAATCTATTCGCATAGAATGTTATCTCCTATTAAATTAACTTTCAATTCCAATCTGGAGAAGGATAACACTCCTCTTTTATTCTCCTCTCATTCTTGAATTTGATAAAAATAACACTCTCGAACACATAATATCATTTGGACCTCATTCATATATATAAATGTTGTTCTTCCTATTTCTATAAATGTTAATTCGAAAATCTCCGGATTCGAAAATGTCGAATTCTATTTCCTTTTTTATTTCACACATTACTAAACATTTTATTCCCATTCTCCAATTTCAAAAACATAATACGCAATATCCTAAAACCGATATTGGAAAACACAAAAGTTAAATTTCTCTTAAGGTATTTCCCTTATCCGCGATTTCCTATTCCCGATATTTTGGATATTGAAGAACGAACACTCATTTTTTTGCTCAAATGATTTGAAATCTTAACATTCGACTGATTTCTATGTCAAATGTTGTAAATGAAAATGTTTACAAAATATATACAAAATGTTTCATTCTTCAGAAGCATATTTTTCTTAAAAACATTTGCATATATAATAAAAACAAATAACTAGTAGGACCATGATAAGACAACTCTCCTGAATATACCTACACTAATTCATTATGGAGAAATCTCAAAATCATGAGGAGTAATGACTTTGAAATCCAATGTGCACAATGATGAGACTCCTCTTTAATGCCATCATAACGCCGCCCATTTCTGCTCTAAATTCATCATATTAATCCCAGAAGTGACTGTTACCCTCACTTCTTGTTAGCCTTAAATTATCTCATAGTGTATGAACTCCACATTTGTCACATGATCAATGCCTTCTTATAATGGTATAATTTTTTTGTTGTTGCTTAATGATTAAATATATAAAAAATCTTCGTTAATCATTAAATTATCGTAAATATCACACACTCCAAACACGGAATGTTTGAATTATATGTAAACTTCATATTTTTTAACATGAATATTTGTTATTACATCTTTAAATAAATATCATATACCCAAATCAAGATAATCACACATATTAAATCTTTAAACTTTAAATTTATTAAGAGAAATAAACGAAATAAAACCAAGTTTACAACCCAAAGCTTCGCCATAAGTTCTACGACAATAATAGAAACAATCAAAATAAAGCAATGAAAAATAACAAAGAGTGAATTTAAAATATGCATAAACTTAGGAAAGGAATAACTTCTGTGAACATTATACCAACAGTGAAAAGAAAACATGAAAATCAATTTCATATACCGACAAAATCCATTTTACTACAAATCAGACCATATGGCCTTTCGAAACATGAGTAGTTTATAATTTCAACACGTACAATATTCGAAATCCTCATTGTCGAAAATCAATAACAAGAACATATGTGATATATGTTAATCAATAAGAACAAGCACATATTGAACATGAAGAAAACAAAAAAACATGTACACCTCAATGCGATGTTCCAATTTCCGATTCCCCAATTCGAATTTGCGACATTTTCGATCTTAAAAGTTCTCTCTTCTCAAATAAGCAAAAACCAAAGTTCCATAAATTCTGAAATCGAAAGTCACAAAATATTAAAGAAAATTTATATTTATAATCAATTGAATAAAGTGTTATAACAACCACTATAATCCCTTAAAAGAAAAAAAATTACAGTTCAACTGTACCAAGCATAAAAACAATACAGAAAATGAATGCTGCGGCCTAAGTAAAGGTTATAGAAAATTACAAAAATATTCAAATGAGCCACAATAACCCATGTGATATATGGGGGGCTACATACAAAATTACTATCAACACATGTTTACGAAGAGACCTTGAAAGCTAAATAAGATAATAAACTTAGAGGTAAACAAAAGGAAGCAAAAGTGAAAAAAAAACAAAGAGAAATAAGATCATGAGTTAGCACCACTCGTAGTGACAGTCGAATCCTGTGTGTTCTATGTTTCCTCAGCCATAAGAGAAGGCCCACACACTTGCTCATCTAAAAATGGTAGACTGTGCTTCAAAGGAAAAATAGTCTCTTTCCCTAGAGAGGCATTCATTTTCCCCACAGAAGCATCTGCTTTCCCCGCAGAAGCATCACATTCATCACCTCCTTTGAAAAGATCACCAATTGTAACATGAACTATATATACAGTGAGTATCGTAGGAGCGGGGTCGAAATTCATTTATGGAGCCATAGAGACATTTTTGCTTCCTCTATCGCCCAAGGAATCGACTCCCACAACTAATTTTTTCCACATGTCCATCATATCTCTCTCCATGATAAGCATATCTAACTCCAGCATTTTCGATGTAGCCTATGAAATTGCCAACTTACTGTTATCCCATTTCCCTATCATTTCTTCCATGAGTAACCCCATCATGTTTTTAACGATCCAATAGTGATTCAGGCTTACCCCATCAATATCGCAAGAAATACACTCATTTACCAGCCTTCTGTCCCAGTCATCTATTATGGACTTAACTTGTGGAGAAATATCGTTGTTGTAACCATCTACCTTTGTCATACGCGCCCCTCATTTCCCACGACCGGCACGGCGAGATGTGGCACGCTGCTTGGACATAGTATGCTCGTTTAGATTCAAAAGAAAACGGAACAAAGAAAGACAGAAAGGTTCTGCAACAAAAACACAGAATAACAACAATAAACCAAGACCAATCACTTAGGCAAGAAATAGCTGAACCGAATCACCACGCTAAAACCAACAGGAGGCCATTAATGGAGAAAAAACATTGATGTACTGCATCGAGTTACTGGCCAAGCGAAATTGTACTGTAACGACATAACGAAATGACCATTGTGTTAAATCATCTCTTAACTTGATAGCTACAATGTCCTCAATTGAAGTTTATACGTGCTCAAAAAGCTTCGTCGACAGCAATAATTTAATTCCGTCTTAGACAAAATGAAAGTAGAAATGTCAGTACCGAATCAATTTTAATCCCAGTATTAAAAATCAACTCATCAGGAAGTTGTCCACCCTGCATAAAAATACCCGCTCCATTAATGCGTAATGAGTACAACATCAATCTGCGATAATTAAATTATAAATTTTAATTTACTGTATAAATTAAAATTTATAATTCTTTAAAATATTATATTTTAAATCACTTTTTAAATCATTTCTACAAATAAAAATAATTCATATAATTTCGAAAATCGATACCAAATTTCCGAAATCGGATATTGAGTACCCGAAATTCCAGTTTTTCTTAAGGTTATTACTTCTATCAAACATTTGCGATTCGCGATAATTAAATCCGAAATATCGGAAATCCAATATAACATTAAACATTACAACTAAAAAAACCGATATTTCCACTTTCTAATATCCAAAATCGAAAATCGCAAATCTACGAAATTATTTCAACAAATACTGTACAATATAAAAATAACCTTAACAAAATTGAATTTTCCAATTTTCTATACCGAGAAATCTCTGAAGTTTTCTATTTTCGAATAAATAAATGTCTAAGATAGTATTTCCAATTCCCAATAGCTGAAAATCGCAAAATAGAAAAAATAACATTGGCGACCTTTAAATAATCGAGCCATTTCTTTAAGTCTAATATGCAAAACTGTTTTGAGTTCAATTTAGAGTGTCTTTCAGGTCATGACACCAGCACCCTGAAACCTAATTGTATTTCATTAACATATTCCAAAACAAGTTACAAAGTTAAAATTACTTTCAACAAACATGCAAATCAAAATTAACATATTCCTAATTAATGTACAAGCATGTGAAACAAATTTACTTATTTCAACTTAATTTATATCACCTTAGCATTTAAGTGTTGAAGATATACAAATTGCAAAACAATTGTTTCTTGCACTTACACAATAACTCCAAATTCACACCAAAATGTGCAATTGCACAAATAAATAGTTTCTAGCTTTGATCAAGGGAAGACACCCATTTGGAAAATATATCTAGAATGTCATTAACTTCTTGAAAATGAGCATTTCTCAATTGAATATCATTCTTGCAAATTTGGGACAAAATTTCCACCCTTGTCATTTTTTTCCATTCTTTGATGAACAATTGTATCCGAGCTATGGAGGCATGGGGAACTTCTATCCATTTCTCCATGTCTCGCATCGTTAACTGACTAATTTGTTGAATAAACTCTTTGCTATGATCAAACTGCTTTTCCACTTTTTCCAAATGAACTTTAGGACAAACTGCCTCACTCAGAGGTTCCAAAATAGGTAAACTCAAATAGGTTAGAAAATTGTTTGAAGCAAGGCACCTGTTTTTACAAACCTTTTTCCCTGGATTGACTACAACTTCAACTGAATCGCACATAGCCTCCCATGTCTCAATGCAAACTTTAGTTTTCTTGAGCTCTAACTTGTCTAATATTCACAAGCCATCAGGTCCTTCCTTAATATGATTTTTCTAACCTCTTACATGCTCTAAACCAGTGCATGCTACTCTCATCCGATAATGGTGATCCTCAAGAGTTTTAGAATGCTTGATAAACTTCTCGTACAGGCCTTGCATCTCATCAAAACAACTATACAAATCTATCACATTCTATCGAAATTCTTCCTTTATTTGACAGAGTACGTGTTTAAAATCCTCAGGTCTCACATCGACAAAAGAACAACCTTTTGAGGCCAAATGGACATGTTTCAATTCTTGATTGAAAAGAACAATTTGTTCTGCTTGTTGCTGATTAGCAACCTCTAAATCCTGAAGCTGATGCTTCCCTTCTTAAACTTTCTTTTTCCATCTCTCTTTTTCTCTGCATGTTCTTGTTTCAACTTCCCAATCTGTTGTTCATGCCTTTGTTTTTTTCTGCTAACTCACGTTTCACCTTCTCTAATTCTTTTTGTTTTTCACCAAGAGCCAAACTTAATTGTGAAACACATTGAAAATTAGCTCCACCAAAAAATCCCATGGCAACTGTTGTGTCCACTACCCCTTGTTGCATATCACTTGCGTTTGCCTTCCATATGACCTCACCAATAGCAAGAACATTTATGCCTAAACTTTGTCTGGCTTTCTTGGCTTCCCTTTTAACCACAGCTTTATACTTTTTACTCCAATAATATTTGCCAAAGGATACAACTGCATCTTCTCCAAAATCTTCCATAACTTCAGAAGATGAAATGCTTTGCTAGTGGATGCTAACCAAAGGATCACTTTGTGTTTGATTGAAAGGAATATCTACGCTAAGAGGGAGAGTATTCATATGACAAGAAACAGAGGTAAGAGCGAGTGATGTAAAAGAATCACATATAGAAGGAAGACTCATACTGACATAAGGAATTTCATCCTGGCATGTAGTGATAAGATGAGCTGATAGAAAAGAAGAAGCAGAACTATGAATAGCTGAGTCAACTGAACTGGTGAACATGATAACAGTAGCTGCCATTATTGATGACAAATTTTCCTCGAAAAAAGAATGTTGGAAAGATGATGTACCTAACATACTTGAAAACCTTTGGATATTGGGGATATATGACACAACGGTAGTCATAACAGCCTCAGTGTCTTCTTCCACGTTCACATCATGAATCTCAATATGAGATGACGATAAACAAATAACATTTTGCACAAAATATTCTTGTACAACTGTATTTGACATCAAACATTCTTGAATAAGCCTCTCCTCCTTGCGAATTGTGATAGAAGAAATCATCTTTTCATTTGTCCATGCTTCTGGAAATTGAGCATGTTCAGAAACTACTATAGTCTTCAGCCTTTTAGGATTTACTTCAGTTAACTTTGTCTCAGATTGCAATTGAGACCCGACTTTTTCAAAATTTCTTTTGAGTTATGCCCCTTTCTCTGACATATCTTAGATTGCTGTAAGAGAGGGGCTCAATGGGCCTTCAAGAACACCCGTCCCCTTATTGTCAGATTGAGCACCAACAACAGCAACAGACCTTGCTGCATGTTCTCTCGCTTCTTCTTCTCACTTCTCATTCTCAAATAGGTACAATTCTAACCATAGTTTTTCAAAATTTCTTTTGAGTTCAACACCTTTCTCCAGTGTATCTTCCATTTTGCAAAGAGAGGGGATAGATGGGCCTTGAAGGACACATTTTCCCATTTCCGATTTATTTTCTCTTTCTAGCATAATTCTTCTTTTAAGATCCTTTTCATATGTGTACTGATGCGACTTTGTCCCTGGATCACGGATTTTACAAATTCCCTTCTGAAAAGTGGAAGCTCCTCACATCATGGAATCATCGGGTTCATTTTCATGAACATATTGAAATTTGGCATGCTCATGAGCAAATAGATTATGCAAAAACCGCACCGGATCATGCATTCTTTTGAATACCTCTCCCAAGCTCATAATAGAAATATCCTTTCCCAACAAACACGCATGACCAACATTCTATATCTTAAGATTGCCAAGATTCACAAGAAATTTAGGCCACGCCTTATTCTTATGTTTGGTCAACTTGGAAAAATCCCCATTAATTACAGTCTGATAGGAAAATTCTTGAAGCACCATTTGATCCAGAACAATTATCTAAAGCAAGTGCACTATATTGCTTCCCCAAATCCTTATGTAAGAGAAGTATTCTCCTACATATCAGTCGCCATACTCAGAAATGAGTTCCCTAGCTTTTTCAGAAAATGTAGGAGCATCAACTTTAAAAATTTTACAGTACATTGACCCAAGAAATAGGTCACAGAGATCATAAACACGAGGTATGAAATTGTCGTCCCACATATCAGTGCAATATATACGAACAGGTGGACATTTCTCCTTCCAATCCCAATTTAGCTCTGGGAAACAAGAACACGCACAGAATGCATCCATAACGAACTCTGACATGTAGAAAGATGGTTTTCGGTTAGCCGAGGTTCTCTGATATTTTTCAATTCCCCCCCGTAAATCGTAAACAGATTTTGTGCCTAGTAGAATGAATCACCTGTAAGCAAAACATGGTTCGCCATAGGGACCCATTTATTTTTGAATAAGGAACAGTTAGGTAAGCCATATAACCTGAAAAACATGGCCTCTAGCAAGGAGAAAGGCTCTCTGAACCAAGAAACTGGATATACTGAAAGTGAAATAGGAATCACTAGTGTTGGGTCTTCCAGCCAACATTTCACCACTTGTTCGTAATTCGATTTGGAAAGGAATTCGTCAAAAAGTTTCGCCAAGAAAAACTGCTTCGAATTTTTCAAACCATAATCCCTAGCAAACACTTTTGGACCAAATGAATCAATAGAGACACTGTCAATATCATTAAACATTCATTGGTTAAGGTCAACATGATCGAATTCCCACTTAATAGGGTCCGTGTAAGGCATAAAAGGAGATCTCGCCGCAATGCAATGGAGCTGAGAATTGTGTATGTTCATGTAAAAATGTTGGTCATTAGTAACAGAGGAAAAATCATCACTGTCAAAAATAGAATAAATTTTGGACCAGTCCACATATGAGGACTCAGACACATACCCACTCGTGTCAGTGAAAACACCAGCATTGGGATATTTGATTTTCTACTCCTGAAGAGTCGTTTTAGGTCTACTATTCCTGGTCGTAGCATATACCTTCTCTGATTGAATTTTAACAACCATGTCTAAAAATGTTTTTTTGTATAAACTTACAGGACAAAGAAAGGTCACCGAGTAAAAACTTACAAGACAAAGAAAGGTCACCGAGTAAAAACTTACAGGACAAAATCACGATTCTACGCGATCAGACACGGGAAATCCACAGTAAAAAACTCTGCCTATACTGAAATATCTTAAAGTTAAATTCTTTAAAAAGCCATCTACAAGGGAAAAATAATCCTGACCGTATATTTCTTATGGATCAACGGATAAGTTCAACCAAACAACAAACATTTACATTTCCGATTTCACATTTACATTTCCAATTTTTAGGTTATTTCACCTTTCCACTCTTTTTAATATCATGTTCTTTTCTTTAATATTCACTTAACCACACTATCCATTTTTTGTTTTTTATATTGATTGTACGGAAATTAAAGTTTAAATTAGATAATACTTAAATATGATATATATTACTTGTTCACTGCCATGCTAATTCCTTTCCCTTGTCCCATACATTTTCGAATTCATAAATGTCCTATCATGATATTTATACGTCGAAAATAAGAAATTTAGACAAATCGCAAATCGAGAAACAATCATTCAGTCAAAAACCATGTGGGATCTCTGCTTTCCGATATGGAAAATAAAAAGTCTAAAATTGGACAAATGAACTTTATTAAAATATAAAACGATATCTGAAATATAGGAAATTGGAAATCAAGAAGCCAGGAAATTATTTGAAAAAAAACCTAACTCTGATATCCAATTCCCCAATCTTCCGATTTCGATTGGGGGTTTCGAAATTCAAAAATCTTGGAGTTGATTGTACGGAAGATCAAATTCTTAAATGTGCTATCATAATATTCATACGTTGGAAATAAAAATGAACGCTGCCACTACTGCTTTTAATATACATTAATTACCTTCTTGGACTTGTGCTTAGCATGTGGAAAAGAAAAAGTCTACAATCGGACAAATGAACATTATTAAAATATAAAATGATATTCCCTGTTTCCAATATCCGAAATATATGGAATCGGAAAAATCTCAGAGTTGAATTAAGCTATACAACCCTATGGAAATGCATAATGTCGCAAATCTGAAACACACATCTTGTGAAATTTAAATTCGTCTATACGTTGTTTCTAATGCAAAAAAATAGGGCATTGAAAACTTTAAATTTCAAGTTTCAGTTTTTTTTACTTAGAAATTAAAGTTTAAATTAGATAATGCTTAAATAGGAAACAAATTACTTGTTGACTACGATGCTAATCCCTTCCCCTTGTCCCATACATTTCCCAATTCATAAATGTCCTATCATAATATTTATATGTTGGAAATAGGAAATTTAGACAAATCGCAAATCGGGAAACAATCATTGAGTCAAAAACCATGTGGGATCTCTGCTTTCCGATATGGAAAAGAAAAAGTATACAAATATCGCACAAATGAACGTTATTAAAATATAAAACGTTTCACACATCTCGACATGTGGGAATCGGAAAAATCTCAGAGTTGAATTACACTATACAACCCTATGGAAATGCATAATGTCGAAAATCCGAAACACACATCTTGTGAAATTTTAGATTCAACCAAACATTGAAAACGTTTCAAGTTTCAGTTTCTTTTACTTAATAAAACTCAATTTTAAGCAAAGCTTAAAAATGCACAGGTTTGAAATTTTAATACCAACACATCAATTTTATTTACTCAAAATGTCTTAACCTAAAATTTCAAAACTCAATATTAATATGCAGTCTCCCAACGTAAGTCACAAAAGTTGGGTTGTGGAAAGACAGAATATTTTTACCCTCTTTGCATTTTTTACACCTC
This sequence comes from Pseudotsuga menziesii, assembly GCA_001517045.1. NCBI lineage: Eukaryota > Viridiplantae > Streptophyta > Pinopsida > Pinales > Pinaceae > Pseudotsuga > Pseudotsuga menziesii. Next base: position 51,015 of record LPNX011112317.1, read on the forward strand.
TTGGTGCAAATGCTAGTATATAATTTACATTTATTTTTATTAACCATAAAGCTTCGAGGTTGTAATTAAACGTACAAACCCCAATAAAATAAAAAAGTCAAAATTCCTCTTAATTCAGCCAAACTAAGTCAAGTTTTTCCAACTTCTTTAGAACTGATAAAAAAAACTCACATGGCTAAAACTGAGTCCTTTTTTAGTCACTAGTTTACTTTCCAGGAAAATTGATTATAATATTGATTTTTCATGAATTCATTGCATCAAAATCATAAAAATGATTTTTTCTTTATCAAACATTAATCATTCTATTATTATATTACTGGGAAAAGTTTAATTACACACCAACTTAAATGTGACAGTTAAAAAATATTATTGTACTTAAATGTTAGACTCAAAAAATACTACTAAAAACTACTATTTTGTTTATCAAATTTTGGTATTATCTTAATTATCAGAGCATGTAGAGTTATGATGGTATTATATTAACTACTTCAAAGACTGAATTGGCTTAGAACACACTAACTTCAAATTACATACATGGTGACATAGACACAAATTTTGTGTTTGTCTTTAGATAGTGAAGATTGTAATAGACAACAAACAAAAGTTTCTCTATTCCTAGAAATTGCTTTTAGGCACAAAGAAAGAGCATACACTTGAAACTACACACTTAATACACTTGAGATATTTTATTTTGATGTACAAGATCGCAAGATGTATGAGCACATAGGCCTTATAGAAACCTCAAATAAGGAAATAAACTTTCACACTCCAAAACTCTACGATGTCAAATGACAGCTAAAGGGATTTATTTATAATAACTTAGCCGGTTTAACCGATGACTTATGATTGACGACTATAGGTAGTAAAGGATATTTGGGGCATTAGTGGAGACTACCACTAATGTTATCTCGTCCCTTAAGTGGTCCATTTAGATATACGAGGACCCAATAATCCAAATATGGCCAACCAATTGACACAGAGAGATTTAAGGAATATTTTACTTAGTGGAGCATTACACAGCCCATGATACTGCCAATTAATCATACAGGATAGATACATTAGGGGACATAACCATCAATGTTAGGTTTTCCACATGTACAACCACCAAAGGTGTTACTATTGTCATCATTGTCAGAAGAGTAATATTTTGGAAATTCGCTTCTAAATTTTGCATCTCGAAACAAGCAAGAAAAAAACAAAAAACAAAAAAGAAACATTGGTCAACATCTAATCCCAACATGATACAATTAGGACCATGAGAGTATTTTCCGACAAAATTTGATTCCACTATAATTTAGTAGAACTTGATTTGTTACTTGGCCAGCCAATTTTCCATTGTGATAATGTTGGATGTATTTTTTAGTGATATAGACAAGAAGATCCAATGGGTTAGATTTCCCTCCTATGTGCATTAATTTAAATTTAAACCACATGTGCTTTTGGTAGGAAATGATCATATGCTTGCAGGTGTAGGATAAAGTTTTCTCGCCATTGCGCCCAATCTTTTTTGGGACAAAAATTGTTAAGGAAAATGTATGTCCATTCCAACCATTGCTGCTAAACCAAAGTGCTCGGATCTCCACAGATAATTGTTTCTCCTTGTTCTCTACAAAATTGGAGTATTAGTTGGTAACTGATCCAAGTCAAATATTCGGGTCCAAGATCAACATAAAAGAGTTCTTGGTCATTGGTATTTGCAACGTCGATCTAGACTTCACTTAATTCTCTGAGTTGTAGATAAGCTTCTTACATTCCGAAAAAATGTTGATTCCTCCCATCTTTCCAAAATTTCAATCTTCATGGGTGACGTCTGAATATGCTTGATGAGAGATATAACCAATTGTTTATTAGTTTCTTTCTTATTGGAATACTCAAGGAATTCTAATATTTGATATTTTTCAATGGGTCTTTGAATATTCTTCTCCTTTTTGAGCTTCCTTCTTCACGAAGAATTCATTTTCCTTTTCTATTTGCATCTCCCGTAGAGAACATGTTGAGGTTGAAGTCTTCCTTGGTCAACTTATTAGAAACACAGTTTAAATAACTAGGCTTATATATATTTCAAAATCAAAGTTTTGTAACCAAATGAACCATTTTAGAATCCTTGAATTATTTTCATCCATTAAATTCTCATTCTTAAAAATTCCAAGCATGAACTTTAAGTTGGTTCTGATTATAAATTTCATAGGTTTTAGATACAATACAAAGTGATTGATTGTTTTCTTTACACAAGGATTTCCTTATGGCTTGAAGGGTAATTCTATTATGCACCCTTCAAATATCCTGAGGCATAACCACATATTTCTTCATGATCTCCATGCTTCTCTATGAGGACACCTCCCCAGGCCTTATTAGAGGCATTTGTTTCAATTACAAGGCCATCGGTGCCTTGAGGTAGAGATAACATAGGAAGTTGTTTAACTTTTTATTTGATTCTCCTCACCGCTTTAGTCATTTCACTACTCCATTTTGGGGTACTCTTTTCCAAACATTGTTGCAATACAAGTATATTTTGAGACTGGCCTTTGTAGAAAGGTGTGATGTAGTTCAAAATTCCCAAGAATCTCTAGAGTTGGACTTTTTCCAAAATCTAGTCTAGAAAATGGAAAAACACCATCAAGACATGTTCTTGAAGAGTAACCCGACCTTTACTAATCTTCTACCTAGGAATTCAATTTCAATCTTTCCAAACTCCATCTTGATTTTTGAAAGCACCAAACCATGCTAAAATACTAGTTTGTAGAATTCCAACAAATGCTTCAATTGTTCTTGCGAATTCCTTGAACATATTATTATGCCATCGATGTAAACTAATGCCCATTTGTTTTCTCTAAAAATATCTTCCATTATTTTTTTAAATTCAGACGGGGCATTGTTGATACCAAAAGGTAAGACTTTCCACTGGTCATTAGAGGAAATTTCAACTCAAAATGAGCCTCCTAAGGAAAATTAATAAAATAATAGTTAAAATAATAAAATAATACTTATTAATTTTGGAGGAAGAAAAGAAAAAAACTATTTTTTTGTTCGTATTTTCGACATATCTCCCTGTGCTTTTACTCAAATTTCGATCAAGAGAGCTCATTGGATGCGGAATTAAATTATGCATCCAACGCGTACCCACTCAGCATACTTTTGATGGGCCCCGCTACCCGAAAAACAAGAAATACCTAAAAAATGTCATGATGGTGTCATCATGACATTTTTTCAGGTATTTATTGTTTTTTGGGCAGAGGGTCCCGTCAAAAGTATGCCAAGTGGGTACTTGTTGGATGAAAAATTTAATTCCGCATCCAACGATCTCTCTCGATCGAAATTTGAGTAAAAGCATGGGGAGATATCTCGAAAATACGAACAAAAAAAGTAGTTTTTTTTATGATACCTATCCCCAAATTTATATTAAAAAATTGTTTAAGAGGTGCTCCCGTTTTGAATTTTAAAGCATTTTGACTGGCTGATACATGATGACATGGAATTTGTATTATTTTTGGAAGGCCCATTTTAAATTTAAATTTCCTCTAATGTATTGATCATGCAAAACAACAAATGCAGTTTTATATCTATCTTTAGCTTCAATTCCAATTTGGTAAAAACCGGACTTCAAATAAAACTTGCTAAATATAGTACAATCTACAACTATTTGCATCAATCTTGACTTATCAGGAAGTGGGTATTTTATAGGTTGTAGAACATGATTCACAGGCTTGAAATTCAAAACTAATCTAGGTTCACTTCTTTTGATTTCATAATTATTATTTACTACAAAATATCAACACACCCATGTCCTTTTAGAAGGTTCAATGAGATATTTAGACAATAGATACTTAGTCTCATTTGCATAGAACTCTCTTTCTGATGGGGTCATTATGGTCGTTGAGGATTTCTATGGAGCTGGATTTATTGATGAATCAAAAGGTAAGGACACAAAGTACTTTTGATGAGTCTAGAAAGCATTAGGGATTTCATAGGTGCATCCTTTTTTATATTTTGTACATACTTCATTCAAAATAGTTTCCTTATGCATCTATGCATAGGCTATACATATTTCCATTTTGTAAAGATATATAAGAGCTACCGAGGCAAGACTGGACTTTTTAACTGATTCCTTACATTTGAATTTTCCTTCATAAGGCAATCAGGACATGACACTATTCGACCATTTATTGTACACTTGAAAACCATATTTTAGTCATCAATGGTGACCGGACTGACTCTATTTAAAAATTGAAATCCTAAAATGCAATCATCTCTTATGTTTTCTAATCTATTCAAAGATAAAACTTCACTAAAACCTTTGCCTTTTATGGGAAAGTCTAGAACTCTTCCAAGCAACTGTATAGGAGTTTTGTCTATGGATGTTCCATGATCTGATGCTTTCTCCCAATAGAAAGCAAGAATAGAAATTACTTTTTCCAAGTTCATATGGAAACCCGAATCTATCATGCAATCCAATTGATAAGTCTTGTATTCAGGAGGACAAAACCATGCCTTGATATACATCTTTGGGCCTGTAAATAATCCTAAAGGTGGCTCTTCAGGATTTGTTTATTCACTGTCTCTTAATTCTGGAGAAGGAATTCGAGGGCTCTTCTTCTTTGGGATTTTGAGGGCTTATGTGTAGTCTCTGCACATCTCATTATCAAAAGACTAATATTTTTCTCATAGAATTACTTCCAACATTCTCTTTCATTCTTATGTTTTATGATAGTTCTTCTGAGAGTATTTTGTTCTTCTTGATATGAATTCTCAAAAGGTTTTCTTTATCCGTTTTGAACTTCTGTCGGTTTTCATGTTATTCTAGATAGTGCATGTAGAGATCAAAAAGATTATAGAAGGTTGTATTTGATTTAATGGTTTGAGAAGAGGATTATGTTACCTATTATTTCTTTTCTTTGGCCTTGAGTTGAGACATCAATTGCTTGTTTTCATCCTTAAGTTATTTTCTGAGGACATATTGATAGACTGGAAATTAAGACAATTTTTTATCAAACTCAACCAATATTTGTTGTGGAGACATTCTGGGAGTTTTTAAGGATGAGAACATATAAAAGGCATATTCATGAGGACCATCACATCCCCCTAAATTTGCATCTTCAGTGTCTAAATCTGAGGAAGAGGACTCGGGAGGATCAAATTTATTCAGTGCAGGATAAGTAGACTTAGATTGAGAATAATCATCTTTTGATAGAATGAATACAATTTCTCCTTCGGGGTATTCACCCTAAGCACCATATGCTATATTGCACCATACTAGATCTATTTCTTCATAAAAAAGGGTGGCTAGGCATGGCTCTTTCTTCTTGGAAGGACATTTATTCTCTCAATGTCCTTTCTTTTCACATATGAATCATTTTTCTTTTCCTGCAGGGGAGTGTGAAAGTATATTATCTAAGTCGAATTTTTTGTATACTCTTTTCTCATGCCTTGCAATTTTGCACATGAAAAGTAGATATCTCAGGTGTATTGAGTGTGGAGTTATTAAGCATATGCTCTTCCTTTGCACCTAAAAGCGATATGCGGGAATAAAAAAATTGAGAAACTCTTAAGTATGTTGCATGTGACGATCTTTGCTATCCGAAGACAAATATGAATTTTGTGTTAAGGATCAATCTATATTTGAGTTCAAGTTTGTGCGTCATAAGACGATTTGGTCCTTTGAGTAGTTATCATAGAATTTATAATCTTTTCCAACAGTCTTTTTCAATGTGAAGCTTTCCTTTTCATTATGAAGATTTAGAGAGTCATTGTCACTTGTTTATTAATGTTATTTTTCCTTTTTAAGTTAGTAATAAAGGAAAGATAGTTTTGCTTTTCTACATCAAGGTTAGTAGTCTATATTTGGATTGGAGTGATGATGTTTAGGATGGACACATTGCATTTCTAGGAAGGAAAAAGGTGGCACAGATTCAACAAAAATAAAATATGTGAGTTGCATAATATGGTGTGAATACCACTAGTAGCATTATGGAGCATTGGACTTGAAGAGAGATCAAAACTAGGATAGTAAATGGGATTCCACCGGATTAAGGAGTTGAGTGGCAAAAAATGGAAGACACATTACTAAAGAGAAAGCATTTATTGATCACTTGGTAAAGAAATCACTAAGAGTAGATAATCATGTTCTACTAATTTTGAATGTACCTTCCCACCTCCAAGCACAAGAATATAAATGTAAAGTCCTAGGCATGGAAAAATGTTGTTTCCACTTGTATGGTTGTTGTCGGTTTTGTTGTTTTTGTTATTGATTCCTTGTTGATTTTATATAGTATTCATATACTCTGTCTTTTAGATGAGTGGAATGATTCCCTCCTTTAAAAATTTGGTTATGTTTATATTGTATGGTGATGATGTATTTTATTATTATTCAATGTCTATGATTATGAATATCCATGATTTACTTTAATATTTGTTGCACTCTCAGGTTATGATGATGGTTTGGTATGATCATAAATAATCAGTAAATATGATTGATAATGATTTCCAATTGACAGTCGATTACCTGCATAATAGTTAAAGTGGAAGTATGGGTAATAGTTGGGTGTTGGTCATAATAATCACACTAATATATGAGCCTTATACAATATTTGATACTAGCATAGTTCTTCAAGTCAGACATCTTAAGGAGTTGGAAGGGTTGCAGAAATGAGGAAAGTTCAAAGAATGTTGGTTAGTAGCTGAGGGAGTGGTTATTTGTAGCATATGAGAATTTAGAGAAAATATAGGATGGGTGAGTGGCATCTAAAGAGTTATAGGAGCTGCCAAAAATAGAGTAAAGAAAGGGTGTGAACATGTTCAATCAAATATACCAACAATGGTACAATTAGAATTTGTTTTCAAGGGGAATTCAAATTAAATCATGGACAAGAGCATGATCAATGAGTCACAAGTGGAAGGGACACCTCATGATGTGTTCTAGTGGTTTGAATAAGGAGAAGGAAACAAAAAAAACATGGTACAAACTAATGAAAGTAGAGTTATTCCATAACAAGAACCACCCCTTTCTAAGAATCAGTGTTACGACTCTTAACTCAACACCGTTGCTTACTAGATTCCTAGGTAATGTGAGACTTGCATAACCTATGGCTACCGCTCACAACTCTGTATAACATTGTAAAATTATATGTTTACACTGACTACCATTATTTGTGACTTATACAGGAAAATACTCATTCACATAAAACTATTTGACCATATAAGAAATTATTGAGTCATTCAAGAGGAGTTCCTTTCGGTGGAGGAGGAAAAATTTATCCCTACCATAAGAGAGGGTCGAGGAGGATATGGTAAAGGTTACAAAGGTGGATATAAAGAAGGTAGTAATTGTTTTTGTATCGGTTCCATTATATGTTATAATTGTGATGAGATAGGACATATATCTTAACAATTTCCACAACTGACGAAGAATACAATGTGGCCATTGTAGGTGTAACATACCCAAATACCTCCATGACACGGTTGAGTTGATGGGGTACTCTAATTCTTATTCTAACCATTAATTTTTGTTCTGATGCCACTATATGTCATAAAAATTCTATACTTGATACCATTTCCATATTTTTTTCCCTGGACTTTGTTATCACTGAAAATTTACCCATTGGTTGTGGAGGATAGTTCCAAGATAACATTTCAAACCAATATTTAGGAGGAAAGTTTGTTTCTTTCCTAGCAGAGAGGGATCTCTCAACAAATAGATTCAATGGACATATATATTTTTATATAAACTGAATCAATGATGGAAATAGCTAAAATAAGGGGATATCGTTGGGCATGGAGTCAAAATCATGAAATATTAAAGATAAACAGGGTTTTGGAAGTATAGTTTTTCAAAAAGGCGGGATAGCTATTATTTAATAGTCATGTTCTTGATTTTTGGTGGTAATAGAAGAAAGATGAGAAATCCATTAATTTGGGCACCAAATAAAGATGAGTCCAATATTAACTTTAGAGGAAATATGTTTGTGAATACTTGAATTCTATGAACCATAGCATATAAGCATGAATTCTAATTCAGCACAATATCATTCAAGCATGAAAAGATAACACTATGGAAGTAGATAACATGAATAACATGCATAGGAGAAAAGCAAATACATAATGTAAAAATCAACACACGAATCTCTGCTTTGAAAAGTTCTTACTTGGCTCTACAAAACTCTTTATTAAACTTGAAATTGTTCAGTACAAAATGAGTCTCACTATCATGGGTTCCAACCCCAATTACATTTGCAAAACATGTATTTATACATCAAATCTCCCTGAGTTGATACCTAACTTCTTATTTTTTTTAAATAGAAATTTGGTAAATTCCCTATTACATATGTCATACAACTACAAACTAAATCTTCCTAAACAATAGGAAATATTTTAATTCCACATTAAAGGGGACCTTGATATATCCTTGGCTCAAATTTTCTAATTGAATGTCTTTATTGATGCAACTTATACTTCATCCTCCTAAACTTTTTAATTGTCTTCCACTGATATCCAGAAGGTACCTCATGGTTAGTCATTTCTTTATCCAAAACTCTTAACTCCACATAATCCACATAAGAAATAGGAGATGACTTGGCACCTATCATTATGAATTGATCCAAAATTTCAAAGTCTATTGCAAGCTTTTCGATTATAACCTTCCATGTTAAGGATTGGGTCATATATTCAAAAAATTTATGATCCACTTGAGCTTGAACCAACATATCTCGATAATAAGACTGGGGAATTACTTTGTCCTCTTCATCCAAAAAAGAGGGAAGTCCCTTATGAAATAATTATGTAAATAAGCCTTTAAAATACTTAACTTGTTGTAACATCTAATATGATTTTGCTTGGACACTCTCAACATGATGATGTTTTCCAATATCTTTCCTTGCCCAAGGTATCATTGTGATCCCCACAGTTTTCAATTCCTCTTTTGGAATAGTATTGAGGAAATTGATGGTATCATGAGTTGTAATTGCCGACCTTTTGTCTAAAGTTTCTTTCATTAATGCACAACTCTGTCTTGCTATACTGATCACTATTTCATTATCTTTTATAAATTTTAAATATGGCCTCATTTTAGTAGCTTCAATGATAATCATCTCCCAAATTAAATGTTTGGCCCCATGTAGTGGCAATTCTCTTGAAACATTTTTTGTTAATTTTTCATTTTTCTCAAGTAACTCTTTACTTTTATTCTCAAAATTATTCATTTCTTCTTCTTTTGCTTTTACTGCTTCAATTAGCTTCTGATTTTCTACTTTTAATCCTTTGATTTCTTCTTCTTTCAAGCTGACTTGAGACATAGCTTGAGCTATATCCTTTGAGCTGGTTTCCACACTTGGCTGGCCTCTTTCATATTGTTTTTTCTTTTCCTTCTCTTCTCTTTCTTTTTCCAAAATTATTTGATTTTCATTTAAAACATCAATCTTGGATATAATGAAATCTCTTTCCTTCTCCCATTTACCTTGTTATTTAGCAAATGTCAACAACTTAGCCTTGCTATAATTCAAATCTTGGGACAAGGAATCCTTTTCTTTTTCCAAAACTGTTAATTTAGATGCCTGAATTAATTGAGTGGCTGGAAATTTTAATTTATTCTTGATCAAATGAATTGTGTTCTTTTTTCAGCCAAAAATTTATTTGTGGGTTGTCCTCTATCTAGTTCACTGTCCATAGCCAAAAGGTCACCCTGAAGCTTCTTAATCCATTTTTGGTAGGTTTATTTTCAATCTTCTCCCTCTTTAGTTGGTTTTCTAATCTTGCCAATGTAGCCTGGAACCTTGAAACCTTCAAAGTATTTTTTAACAAATTAGTATAAATTACCTCTCTAGTCTGCTCATGTAAATGAATTTTATCTGGTATTGGAATATTTTGCAAATTGATTCTCATTTCTGAAACTCTGTCATGAGAGGCCACTTCCAAGTTCCAAGTATTTTTTACATGATCTTTAATATTTATTAGTGAAACTTCTTTATCTGATATATCTCTCACTTAAGGAAAAATATTCAAAGCTTTTTCAGAAGAATATTTCTTGTCCTAGCCATATTTAGTATACAAGTCATTTCGAGACTTGCATTTATCACTAGAACTAGCCTCTCATGCCTCTGCAAAACTGTATTCTTGAATTTGGATGATTGGGCCTTGAATTTTTCCCTTTTCTTTTATCTTATTTCCTTCTATTAAACCAACTCTTTACTTGAATCAAGTCTAGGTCTTTTTGTGGAGTCGTGGTATTCATTTTCAATTACAATTTTTTCTGAAAGGCTTCTTTTATTAGTAATTTCAGCTATACTGGGTTGGTACTAACATGGAAACATATTTCATTAAGGCAGTGGGGTTTAATTGCAAAATTTTTGAACTCTCTGCACTTGGTTGATATTCCATCATATTAGCTCTTTTAGCCAATCCTTCTATTCCCTGGTGATTAGAGTCATTATTATTATTCTGCTATCTCCTTTGTGATATAAAGTTATGAGGCTCATGAGTGATATTTGATGTTTTCATGAAATTCATGTCTTGCAACAATCCTTCAATCACTAGGAGATAATTTTTATTCTTCATAATGAAAGGAACCACTTTCAATGGAAATTTAATCTTTAAAGCTTTCCTGAAATTCAAAAAATGTTCATTTTCCGCAATGATCTTCTATCTGATGAACTCCAGGGAAAAAAATCTTGGTGTCAAAAACACAGCCAAAGTATAAGGCTCATGAACAAAATCATAAACCCTGATGATAGTATGTTCCTTTAAAAGGAACCAATCACAAATTCTTGTATCAAGGCTAAATTATAACACTTCTTCCATCTCTGGTTGAACTCTGGGAAGGTTTGCTTGAAAAATAACTCTTTACAGTTCTGAAATAATGAGGTTCATATAATTGAAAGCATTATTTCTTATTTCATAGGTAAATACTATTTCTAGAAACTATATATTTTCTTCATTGAAAAACAGGAACATTATGACCAAATATGACTGATACCTGAAGTGTTTGGTCTGTAAATGAATATTTTCATCTAGGAATTCATAAAATTTAAGACATAAATGTTGACTAGGCTCAGACCCCAATTGATGCAGACTCGACCTAAACAATAAACCATATAAAGTTTTAGGCACAAATCTATCACTATCCAACCCCCAAAAATGGCATAACAAAGAAAGAACGCATTGGGATTCTTCATTGAATAGGTCAATATCTAGAGGGAAAGGTACGTTTTCAACTGAGACATCGGGTTTAAGGATTTGTAATAGGAACTCTTGTTTTACTTCTACAATAGCACGTCTGTATAACTCGATTACATTTTCTTCCATGAAATCTTCAAGTTTTGGGGAAAATGTTGCGGAACCTCTAACGAATCTTTAATAACAATGGAATTTATGGGGAAAAGGATTTTTTACTGGCTGGAGTCCATAATAACTTGCTCTGACTGATAATAGTTGGACGCACACCAAGAAACAAAGTATGGAAAATTCAGGGTTTAGTCTAGAAAAAAATAGTGGATATAGGACTTGTGAATGTCATGTACATCTATTACATGTGTTTCTAAGTTTTCTAGCTTGTTCTTTAGTTCATGAACCAAACCAAAAGAAAATATTGTGTCAAAAACACAAAAGATAATAGAATTGAATTGAGTTCGACAAAGAGAACACAAAGGTATAGCCAAGTGCGTCTGCAATTGATTTCACAAAGAGACTATAAAACAGAAAAAAAAAAAACATTTATCAAATTTCCCATTGACTTCGGATTTTTGTTCTAATTCCAAGATTCAAAATTTGAATTTTAGGTTTTCAAAATATAATCGCAGATTAACAAAATCATGCAACAAAGAAATTAGACATGATACTATGATTTTTTGATGATTATCAAGAAATTAACTTGCAATATTTAATATGGTAGGCAAAAGAAAAGTTCAAACCTACGCGAGTGTTAAAATTGGTCTAATAGCATGGAAAACCCTGAGGTTAATTCCCTATTGCATCGCACATTTGTTGATGTATTTGTAACTTTGGAATGTATTCACTTGTATATTTCATATATTGTATTTCATTGGTCCCCGATGTTCCTTTCGGGAGATTCATTAATGTAATTAAGTAATGTAAAGTCATAGAGATTAACCCTCCTTTGTGAGTCAGGGGTAAAGTCCCCACAGTTGTGGGGCACTAGGGTTATTAGACTCTCCTAGAGAAGTCGGCCTTGGTAATTTATTGTGAAGTAGGAAACTAGTATAAATAGAGAGTGAACCTCTCTATTTATGACAGACACTCACCCAACTATAGCGCATAGGTGAGAGAGAAGAAGCTTGCTCAAGTGAGAGAGAGAACAACTGTTGGAGATCATCTTTATGTCTTTGGGTTTTACTGCTGCCATTGGTGCTCATTCTATCTCTGAGGAAGTTGCGGGGCTTTTCCTTTATGGTTTCCCCAAGGATAAATATTTGTATCTATAGTATCTTGTGATTGATTCTTGTGCATGTTATTCTCTTAGATAAGATCCTAATATCATATGGTCTAATTGATAAAAGTCTAACATGGTATGAGAGCTAACCAGAGAAGAAGACACTGTGCAGCTGCGGAAGCTAGGGCTTCCTACTTTTTGGGTCTCTCTCCACAATCCATCATCAAAAGGAGGCTAGGCTGACTCTCCATTGAATGGCGCATATTTTTGTTGAAGCAGAATCTGATTATGAGCACTTTCAGTTTTTGACCTACCACTACATTGGGAAATTAGGGATTTTTACTAAAGAGGAAATTTTGAGTGAGCCCAATATAGGATTTCTCTCCTCCTCAAAATCAAATTTTAGAGACAAAAATCAAGATTTTTGGTTGGGTAGAACTCCGAGAAAGTCAAACCCTAATTTTCCCTACAACCAGAAAACCAGCACTACAGAAGATCAACTCCAGATCCAGTTTTCAAATTCTCAAATTGGTAAGATCTAAATATTTTGTATTTCCATTTGAGGTTCTCAGTTAAGATGTCTCATCACACCAAGCTTGATGAAAATCTCGAGGGAGTTGATAACTTTCGAGCCTGAAAGTATAGGATCTCCCTGGTCCTGGAAGAAAATGAGTTGGACTCTTACATCAGTGAAGAGGTTCTAGTTCCAAGAGGAGATGAGGCTAAGGCCTTACACAAAAATGAATTGGTCATGGCCAAGAGGATTATTGCTGATTCAATCAAGGATCACCTCATACCACATGTTCCCTCCCTAAAGACACCTAGAGAAATGTTTGATGCCTTGACCAAGCTATTTGAAGGGAAGAACATAAACATGAAGTTGACTTTGAGGAACCAGTTGAAGAATGTGAAGATCCAGAATGCGAAGACCATACAGTCATACTTTATAAGGGTCCCCCAGATCAAAGAACAACTTGAAGTAGTGGAGAATGCAAAAATTATGATTACCACCTTGAATGGTCTCCCTAGGTCATGGGACTCCTTCATTCAAGGAATTTGTGCTAGAAGAAAGCTAGTCACCTTCAGTAGGCTGTGGGAGGAATGCTCACAAGAATAAGCTCGAATAGTAGCTCGAGAAGAAAAGATGGGAAATGGATATCAAGCTCTCATAGTACACTCCAATAAAATCAGAATGGACTATCATCATCACAAAGGTAAGCACTCTCACCAGAAAGATAACCCTAGAAGATCTAACAGAGATCTTTCTAGTATCAGATGCTTTACATGCGATGAGAAAGGACACATCTCCAGATTTTGTCCTAGAAACAAAGGTATCTCTCACAAGAAGAAGGGAAACAAGAGAAGACATCATGATCATGCTGCAGAGGATGATTAACCTTCCAAGAAGAGAGTCAAACAAGAATTTGAAGATTCTTCAAGTGATGAAGAGTATGTTTTCATTTCTGCCCTCACAGGAATTGTCACACACGGGAGAAAGGATTGGATTATCGACAGTGGAGCTTCCAAGCATATGATGGGATTCAAATAATCATTTATGAAATTATCAGACTGTGAGTCACCCCACAAGGTGAAACTTGGGGATGGATACCAATATCCAATAAAAGGTAGTGGTGAATCCTCCGTTAGACTTTGGAAATTCTATGAAAATGAAGGATGTATTGTTTGTACCAGGACTAAAGAAGAACCTCATCTCCATCTCTGCATTGGATGCAAAAGGCATGAGGGTTGCATTTGTAGATGGCCAAGTTCTTATGTGGCCAAATGGAAAGACTATAGATGATGTCGTTGTGATTGGAGAGCAAGAGGGAGGATTATACAAGCTAAAGGGCCAACCAGAACAAGCCTTGGTCCATGACTCAGTATATCCAAATGAACTTTGGAACAGAAGGCTTGCACATGTGCACTATAGAGCACTACCACTTGCAAGTAAAGTTGTTGAAGGTCTTCCAGAAATACAAGAAAAAACATGATGGTGTTTGCAGAGGATGTGTGAAAGGAAAGAACACAAAGAAGACATTTCCAAGTAGCGAGAGCAAGGCAAAAGGAACCTTGGAAATCATCCACTCCGATGTATGCGGTCCAATGTCATCCAGTTCATTGAGTGGGTATGTATACTATGTTTCTTTCATTGATGGTTTTTCTAGGAAGACATGGATATACTTCTTGGAAAACAAAGATGAAGTATTCAGCAAGTTCAAAGAGTTCACAGCCTTGATCGAGAACCACACAGAAAAGAAAATCAAGACCTTTTGATCAGACAATGGCAGAGAATTCGCATCAAGTGAATTCAAAGAATAATGCAGAGATTCAGGGATTAATAAGGAGTTGACCACTCCATATAATCCACAACAGAATGGGGTTGCAGAAAGTAATATTAGAACGATTATGGAAGCTCTAAGGGCAATGCTTCATGATCATGAAGATCTTCCCATGCATCTATGGGTATAAATTGCTAGAACAACCGTGTATGTACAAAACCATACTCTAGATAGAGTAATCGAGAACAAGACACCTGAAGAAGTCTTCTCTGGCAAGAAACCAAAAGTCAGTCATCTTAGAATATTTGGCTGTCTAGTGTACATACACATTCAAAAAGAAAAGAGGACAAAGTTAGATCCTTCAGGGAAGAAGGGTATATTTGTGGGATATAGTGAAAGCTCGAAGGCTTTTAGAATATACTTCGCAGGATTCAAGAAGATCGACATCAATAGGGATGTAACATTTGACGAAGACTCAGCTTACAACAAATCCAAAAAGAGACCTGTTGAAGAACTTGAAGAAACAGAAGTACCCAAAGTTCAAGATACAACTATGAATGATGCAACTCAAGAAGAAGATCGAGAAAGAGAAGAACCCCATGAAGCTATAGATCCACCCCAAGAGAAGAATCATCACAAGAGGAAACCTGCATGGGTACAAGAGGCTATCCAAGGTGCAAAAAGATATGGGGCTCTAGAATAAATGCATAGAGAGAGGAAGAGAACTAGGTCCTACTCCAGATATGTAGCCCTATTATGTGACATCATCGATAAAGAACCTTCAAAATATGAAGAAGCAACAGAGAATAAATAATGGAAGGATGTTATGATCGAGGAGTACCAGTCGACCATGAAGAATGATGTCTAGGATGTTGTCCCAATACCAAAGGATAAGTCTGTTGTGACTTCCAAGTGGATCTACAAGATCAAGCATGCTGTAGATGGCATCATAGAGAAATATAAAGAAAGATTTGTGGCTTGTGGCTTCTCCTAGAAAGAAGGAATAGATTATGAAGAAAATTTTTCATCTATAGCCAGATACACTTCCATCAAATCAGTACTTTCCCTGGTTGCAGTGATGAAATGGAAGATACATCAGATGGATGTCAAGATTGATTTCTTGAATGGTGTAGTGGAAGAGGAAGTGTATGTGGAGCAGCCACTCGGTTTTGAGACACATGACAAGGAAAATCATGTGTGTAAATTGAAGAAAGCCCTGTACGGTTTGAAATAGGCACCCGGGACATGGTATGACAGGATTGAAATCTTCCTGACTAGTTTGGGATTTGATAAGAGTAAGCGGATTCCAACCTTTACTACAAGATTGAATAAGGAAACCCAGTGATACTACTACTATATGTAGATGACCTATTTGTAACAGGTGAGGATGGGTTGATTGCTGATACGAAGAGGAAGATTGCTGCCGAGTTCAAGATGAAGGACTTGGGGATGATGGACTGCTTTCTAGGAATGGAGGTGTGGCAGAATGCAAATGGAATCTCCCTGGTACAAGGGAAGAATGCAGTAGAGATCCTGAAGAGGTTCAGGATGATGGACTGCAAGGCTATGACCACACCTATGGCATCGAACCTGAAGCTATTGAGTGACGCTTCATTAGAGTCGGTTGATGCTTCGATGTATCATCAGATGATTAGGTCCTTGATGTACCTGATGAATACGAGACCAGATATTTCATTTGTTGTGAATACATTGAGCTAGTTCCTAATGGATCCTAGACATGTTCACCTGATTTCTGCAAAGCATATTCTGAGGTACCTAAAGGGTACAGTTGATTATGGGCTCAAGTATGAGGCAAATCAGAAGATTAACCTAAAAGGTTATGTTGATTCAAATTGGGTAGGAGGTTCCATTGATAGGAAGAGCACTTCGGGGTGCTTCTTCAGTATGGGATTAGGTGTGATCTCTTGGTTTAGCAAGAAGCAATCCTACGTGGAACTGAGTACAACCAAAGTAGAGTATGTCGCAAATTGTTCGGATAGTTGTGAAGTAGTATGGCTAAGGAAGCTACTGTATGATTTGTTTGATCTCCAGTTGGATGTTACTTGTATATACTGCGACAACCAAAGTTGTGTCAAGTTGTCGGAGAACCCAGTGTTCCATGACAAGTCGAAGCATATCGAGATCAAATACCACTATATCAAGGATATGGTGCACAAGGGAGTAGTGAAGCTCCAGTATGTTGCGATGGACGAACAGATAGCTGATGTATTGACTAAGCCATTATCTAGAGTTAAGTTTGAATACTTCCAGGAGAAGCTTGATTTTATTCATATAGAGGTTACTTCCAAGAAGAAGTGATGAGTCTGTGTGCCCTTCTGACATGGTGGTAGGATTGGTTCCTCCCATGGTTAGATGTAAGTGTTGTGCCCTTCTGACATGGTGGTAGGATTGGTTCCTCCCATGGTCAGATGTAAGTGATGTGCCCTTCTGACATGGTGGTAGGATTGGTTCCTCCCATGGTCAGATGTAAGTGTTGTGCCATTTTGACATGGTGGTAGGAGGGGCCTCCTGTGGTCAGATATAAGTGCAGTGGCCTACATCTAGTATAAAAAGGACTGGATCTGTAGAGACCCACATCCAGTATGAAAAAGGATTGGCTCTGTGGAAGTACATCCAGCATGAAAAAGGGTTGGCTCTGTAGTGGCCTACATCCAGTATGAAAAAGGACTAGATCTGTAGAGACCCACATCCAGTACGAAAAAGGACTAGCACTGTGGAAGTACATATAGCATGAAAAAGTGCTGGCTCTATAGTAGCCTACATCCAGTATGAAAAAGGACTAGCTATGTAGAGACCCACATCCAGTATGAAAAAGGACTAGATCTGTAGAGACCCACATCCAGTACGAAAAAGGACTAGCACTGTGGAAGTACATATAGCATGAAAAAGTGCTGGCTCTATAGTAGCCTACATCCAGTATGAAAAAGGACTAGCTATGTAGAGACCCACATCCAGTATGAAAAAGGACTAGCTCTATGGAGGTACATCCAGTATGAAAAAAGATTGGCTTTGTAGAGGCCTACATTCAGTATGAAAAAGGACTGGCTCTATAGAGGAATATCTACATGGAGGCTAGGTGTACAACCAACATGAAAAAGGGCTAGTGCTATAGAACTTATTGTGACGAGAAGAATTGAGAGACAACACCATTTGATCGAGATAGCAGAAGCAGTGATGATGATGATGATCCATAAATGATCCAGCGATGATCCATCTTTGATGATGATCCAGTGATGACCCAACTTTGATGATGATCTAGTGATGATCCGGCTTTGATGATGATCCATATTTGATGATGATCCAGAGAAGAAGAATTGTGTCAAGAGAATACCTTCCTAGTTAAGAGGGAGTGTTGATGTATTTGTAACTTCGGAATGTATTCACTTGTATATTTCATATATTGTATTGCATTGGTCCCCGATGTTCCTATTGAGAGATTCATTAATGTAATCAAGTCATGTAAAGTCATAGAGATTAACCCTCCTTTGTGAGTCGGGGGTAAAGTCCCCATAGTTGTGGGGCACTAGGGTTATTAGACTCTCCTAGAGAAGTCGGCCCTGGTAAGTTATTGTTAAGTCGAAAACTAGTATAAATAGAGAGTGAGCCTCTCTATTTATCACACACACTCACCCAGCTATAGCGCATAGGTGAGAGAGAAGAAGCTCACTCAAGTGAGAGATAGAACAACTATTGGAGATCATCTTTCTGTCTTTGGGTTTTACTGCTACCATTGGTGCTCATTCTATCTTTGAGGAAGTTGTGGGGTTTTTCCTTTATGGTTTCCCTGAGGATAAATCTTTGTGTCTATTGTCTCTTGTGACTGATTGTTGTGCATTTTATTCTCTCAGATAAGATCCTAAGATCATATTGTCCAATGGACGAGAAAACCCAAATTTCCAAGAGAAATCACAATCAGGTTTTTACATCTCCTGCATTATTTACTCTGCAATTAAAAGTGGTGTATCGTGTGTTATATTTGACATCTGAGAAAAATTGGAAGTGATGCTTGCATCGCTTTAATCTATGGGCCCATCTCATAATTTCCTGGTTGTGATGTGTATAGTTTGGTGGTTCGTTTTGCGGATGGGGATGACCTCATTGGGCATACCGAAGGGTTTAAACTAGCAAACAAATTGGCAAACATTTCGATGGCCCATTTTTCTTTTGTTTTGAAGTATTAACTTACCATGGGACCAATAGATGGTCTTTGTTGGTATGTTTTTATAGTAAATTTGACCAATTTTGTGGACCAGCGTACTGTAGTGATGACCTCTCCTTATCACTATCAAGTTAAACATCCTTTACGCATTACTGGCGAGGTAAATTTTGCATATGACGTCACCACCCACCTGATTCACGATGTGAACAACTCTTCTCTGACACTGTCCTCGATCCAAGTTTATTATATATACTACTATAACAAAAAAATACCATTAAAACAGATAGTATATAATAATAAAACAAATTTTATATTCATATAAAACACAAATTATTATATTTATATTTAAAACACAAATTAATTAAATTTTATATTAATTCTAATTTATAAAACCAAAGCCATTGATTCTCTATATGTTTGGTTAAAGGAGGAGCAAAATGAAACCCTTCATCATTGTTGAGTGATGTTGGAGATCCATCAATAACATGGAGTTCTTATTCTCAACTCAAAAGATAACCCTGTCAAGATTCGTAAGTGCTTGGAGGACATGCAATGTTGAGTTTGACACACTAAATAAATTTTTAATGCAAATGTAAATGTTCTTATTCTATTGAGACTAATAGACACATAATGTCTATAAAATGAAATCCATGAATTATAATAGAGGGGGAAATTCTATGAGAGGAAATTCCCTTTATGCTTCCTGAAGAAAAAATGGTTTTCTTGTTGGAATGAAATTGTCCTTGGTATTTTCCTATTCATTTTATTTTTTATGTTGACTACAAGTTTCATCTTTTTCATTAAATGATGTGTTATGGTGCATCATGAATTTTCCATGCAAGTTTGGTAGGTGCATTGAATACATATATTAGTATAAGACTTCATTGTTTATGTTAGTTACATGAGATGTTAGTTGTTAATTGTTTATGCTAGTTGCTTAGTATATATGTGCATAAAATACAAATATTGTCACTACGGTCACATTATGAGATTTAGCGGTTAGGGGATTTAGGGGTTATGGGGGTTAGCTAGGGTTAGGGGGTTACATTTATGTGGATTAGAGGCTTAGGGCTATAGGGGGTTAAGGTTTAAGGGATTCAGGGTTAGGCGGTTTAAGGGTTATGGGGTTAGGGTATTTAGGATTAGGGGGTTGGATATGATTCCTTTTATGATATTTATTTATGGTTGTATTCCCCTTTTCTCCCCATTTGTCTTTTTTTTTTCATTTTTGATACTATGTCTAGAGGGAACAAGGAAAATGAACAAGCATTGTATGTAGAGACCCTTATTATTATTAATTTCTTTTGCACACTGTGGAATTCATTTTGTATTATTATGTGATGTACTTATTATAAAATTGAGCACATAGATCTGTGGATCAACACACAACTCACAAGATAGATCAGGCAATTTTACTCAGAATTGAAGAATGAAACAGTGCAAAAATGGCTTGCAACTATGTAATGCTTTCATTAATCAAAATTAATTGGATAATTAATTACAATGTAATACACTACTATTAATAACTATTCAATTCGAATGTATGAGAGAGGAATTCAAATTGATTGACTCTACCTAACTACATGGATAACTAGACTTGTCTGAATTACTATCGGAGTCCAACTAGTTAGCTTTAATTGTCTAAATCAGTGCACCCGTTAGTTAGAATAAGTTAACTAGTTTAACTGAATGTGGTAGGTGAGGAATTGCGCCTTCCCACATGCAATCAATCAATGACTGGCGCTAACTAAATGTAATTGGATGTAACTGAATGCAATTGATTCCTAACTAGGCTTAACTAATCACTAACTGAGCTCAACTGAAGGAGGTTGGTTTCGACACTCCCAATGGCTCCTAAATTGTAGGTATTGGTCTAGGAGGCTCCTAAACTGATGCATGCAAGTGCAGTCAGTGGCAGTTAGCCTCAACTAGTGTTCCCCACACTCTAGTAACTGGTACATGTCACCCAGTTAGGCCATGTGGACCCAATGATGCTAGTGACTAAATATAGAGTGAAAAGACTCCTAATTTAGACATAATTGACCAAATTGGATAAGGGAGGATTATAATCCTAACACCCCCCCTAAATGCTAACTTGGAAAATTTGTGGGCCCTGGTAACTAAGACCATAGGTTACCCATTACAGCTAAAGCAAAGTAACTACTCAATGCAAGGAATCGAGGAAAAAACCACATGGGAAAAAACCCCCCCCTTTAACTAAGCAGGTAGAATCAGGATTCAAGTTAAAACAACTTGAAAATATGTTGCAGCAATCTTCATCTCTATGGTGTAGCGAAGAAGCATGCATGATGTTCTGTGCACATGTATCCTGGGGCCTGGCATGTAGGCTTCTCCATCTTCTCCCAAAATGATGATGGAAGGAAGGAGGAATATAACCTTTGCCTATTTTTGGATGAAGAGGTGTATGATCCACTCGATTATTCTAAGAGCAGTGTAGCTGATCAGACCTTTCCATGTAGCATCTCACAGGGAGCTTGTTGCATCTCTTTGAAGGAGGTGAGATTGCGTGACATAGCATAAGATTCTCTTTTTGAAATTCATGTTTTGTCTTCTATGTGTCAGATGGATTTCTAGTCATCTTCCTAGCTTTCCTGTTGGGAGTACGGGATGAATCTGGATCTGTATCACCCTAAATCTCAATATCATAGACTAATACAACTAGTTCTACAATACTAGTGGAAACTATAAATGAAGTAGTTAAAATGTTTTTACCTCCCCTTTCAAGTGGCAGCTGAGAGTGCACTGGTCCTGAAAATGGCAAGAAGTGTGAGAACTCATATTCCTTAGAGGCATGATTTTTAACACCCTTCACTATGATGTTCCCAGTAGAGGTATCTGTAATCTCCACTGATCCAGGACCAAATATCACTCGCTTTGGAGGGCCAATGTGAGTCATCTGGTATACAGATAACATATTTGCAACTAAGGAGGGCACATAAAGCACATCTTTGAACTTTCCATGTTCAAGCCTGAAAGAACCCTTCCCTTTGGCTCAAATTTGACTGTTGTTACCCATCTAAATACTAAGGCCATCAGAAGATTGTAAAGAAGAGAATGATTCTATGGATGCAACCATATTATTGGAAGCTCCTGAATCAATGAGGAAGGCATGTGTTATTGAATTTCTATCCTTCAATGCATGGCATCTCTCATCATGTTCTTCAGTTTCTTCTCTATGGTCAACCTTTCTTGTGCCAGCAGGTACAATGATGTTATGTTTCTCTAGAATATCAACCATTTCATCAATTGTTCTTCTCATACAAGAGCTTTCTAGATCAAAATACCCTTCTATAGAAAGAACAAAGGGTCTTTCCTTTTCCATTCTTCTTGCTGCGTGCTCTTTCTCCACAGGAGGCTCATTCCTTTGCTTCCCATTGCCGTTCGTATCCTTAGGTCCTCCAACAACCAATTCTTGATATTTTGAAGATCGAATTATTCATTTGTATCAACTTATCATGCTCATTAGTGAGAGACTCAACGAAGGCATTAAGAGTTGGAATCTTCCAATTTGGTGTAGAGAGCTTCTTGGAATGAAAGGATAATACAAAGACTGAGTAGCCTGCACCAAGTTTTGAGAGAATGGCAAGGATGTGTTGATCACACTCCTTCTCAACCTTGCACAGCTTCAACTGGAACACTAGGTGCTTGAATTTGGTGAAGAAATCATTCTGAGTTTCGATGTTGCCTGGGTGAAGAGAGATTAGCTCATTATTTAGCTGAAAGATCCTCAGGTCATCTTGCTTATCAAACAGGGTAGCAAGTCGATCCCAAATATCCTTGGGAGTCTTCAATCCATTGATGTGAAAGAGAAGATCTCAAGAGATTGAGAGGCATAGGCATCCATATGCTTCATCAAGCTTATTCCAATATTTTTCTTTATCAACATAATGAATTGGCTCTACCTCTGTGTCCATTGTGACTATGTAGAGTCTTTTGGAGAGAAGCTACATATCCATGTCCTCCTTCCATTGATGGTAGTTGAAAGGAGTGAGAAGCTCCATAGGAAGGGGCATTGTGCTGCTGTAGCGAATGCAGTGAAGGAAACTGAATGTTGTTGTAGTGAATGCAATGAAGGAGACTGAAAAACCTGTAAATCACACAAACAAACAAACAAAGTAAGGTCGACGGCCTGCACTTTTGCAATTTTCTTCACACCCAGCTTAGTAAATCAAGAAATCTTGATCAACAATTCCTTTGCTTAGGATTTATGTGGTAAATTCTTTGCTTCTGATGCAGTGATGGAAGGAGAAATTTTGCGCAATTTTTTTTGGATCCAAGTATGAATCTATATTAGGAGAAGTTCCTTGTCCTTCCAACACTCTGATACCATATAAAATTGAGCACATAGATCTGTGGATAAACACACAACTCACAATATATATCAGATAATTTTACTCAGAATTGAAGAATGAAACAATGCAAAAATGGCTTGCAACTTTGTAATGCTTTCATTATTCAAAAGTAATTGGATAATGCATGAGAGAGGAATTCAAATTGATTGACTCTACCTAACTGCATGGATAACTAGACATGTCTAAATCACTATCAGAGTCCAACTAGTTAGCTTCAATTGTCTAAATTAGTGCACCAGTCAGTTAGAATCAGTTAACTAGTCTAACTGAATGTGGTAGGTGAGGAATTGTGCCTTCCCACATGCAATCAATCAATGACTGGTGCTAACTGAATGTAATTGGATGTAATTGAATGTAACTAACTCCTAACTAGGCTTAACTAGTCACTAACTGAACTCAACTGAAGGAGGTTGGTTCCGACACTCCCAGTGGATCCTAAATTGTAGGGATTATTCTAGGATGCTCCTAAACTGATGCATGCAACTAGTGCAGTTAGTGGAATTTAGCCTCAACTATTGTTCCCCACACTCTAGTAACTGGTACATGTAGCTCAATTAAGCCATGTGGACCCAATGATGCTAGTGACTAAATATAGACTAAAAAGACTCCTAATTTAGACATAATTGACCAAATTGGACAAGGGAGGATTATAATCCTAACA
>LPNX011112317.1:76715-93441 GCA_001517045.1 Pseudotsuga menziesii
GGAAAAATGGGTGATATATTGAAGATGGTTTGTTGGGTTTAGATGGATATGAAGCTAAAAAATGAAACACTTTTATTGACAAGTTGAAATTGAGTTTCATTTACTTAAAGGAGGAGGAAGATACCTTGGTTTAGTCATGGAAACATATTAGAGTTTATACTACAAACCTTCAATATAAGGCCATGTTCTTGAATGAGGACTAAGAAGTAGAGTAAGTGGTGTATTTCTTTGTGAAAAAACACTACTCTAAAAACCAACTTGTTGCAGTGGATAGAACTATATAAAAAGGTGTTGACTTGAGGTATATTCAAGAAGATATCTTGGCATGGAGCACATTTATCCGGTTTATGTAAATTATTGGAGACATATCTTTAAAAATTTAAAGTTATTTTTTGTTAGCTAGTCATTTTTTTCCTACAAAACCAAATAACTTAAAAAATGAAAGTAATCACACGTTGAAATTAACATTGTTTAATATTTATATATATTATTTACATTATTAAAAACACTTAAAATCATAATATGCCTTAAAATCATTTTACCGCTCAACACCAATATGTCTATACCAATGGTGATTCTACATGGCCATTTTCCTTCATGTATTACACTTGGATTTCAACATAACCTATAGAACGTGAACGCTTCCACATACTAGAAGGATATACCCAAGATAACGATGGATTCCCTATTGCAGATCATGGTCAAGGGTTTTTATGCAATGATTTACATTGTTAAAAACACTTAAAATCATGATATGCCTTAAAATCATTCTACCGCTCAACACCAATATGTTTATACCAATGGTGATTCTACATGGCCATTTTCCTTCATGTATTACACTTGGATTTCAACATAACCTATAGAATGTGAATGTTTCCATAGACCATAAGGATATACCCGAGATAACGGTGGATGCCCTAATGCAGATCATGGTCGAGGGTTTTTATGCAATGAAGTGAAGCTTCATTCAGTTTCTGGCTTATTGAGGGAAATGGCGTCAATGCGGTTAAGAGGAGTTGAGAATATTGGATCAGAGAGTTTATAGGGAAGGGAAAGAACAGGATGAGGCCATGGCCATCGAGAATGGAACCCTTTCCCCATTATATGAATCACAAACCTACCTTACGGTAGGATTTGATGAATGGGATTAGCTAGGCACTATTTCATGACCTAGGGTTAGGGTGGAATAAAAGGGATGACGACAGACTTAACCATGTTCAAGACTGTATAGAAGGTGATGGGAGTTGGAAAAGAAATAGGTATGCTACTTACTATAGGCACATCAAAAGATGTGTTTGAAAGAAGGGAAACCCAGTTCGATTGGTTTTTAGGATACAATGTGAAAATGAACCAAGCGGTTAGGATTGCGGAATAGGGTGTGGTTGGTAGTTTTAAGGACCGAAGGATGGGTGCTAAAAATTTTCAGGAGTGATTACATCATAAATGGGATTCAAGTATAAGGTGCAGTCCTAAATACCACTTACTAGCCATAGGTTCGATGGATTTTCCCTTAGGTCTACAGAGGATGCATAGAAGATTTTGAAGTTTATCTAGAGGTGGGAATCGACCGTTTTTATCCTCAAGAGATGGAAACCATTCTTTTCTGCCAAATTGGAAAAAAACCTATATAGTCCTGGTTTTGGTGAAGTTAACAGGATTTCCTTAGGTTAACATAATGGTAGAATGTATTAAGTTTAACAATGGTATTAGTGAAAAAGAAAGTTTATAAGCTAAGCGATGAGGTAGGATGGAAAATTGGTAATTGATTCTTGAGGGATAGGGTTTTTCAGAGATGTTATATGAAATGGTAGAGGAGGTCCCAAATCAATCTTTGGATCGTGGTTGTTTTTTTAGTCTCCCATCCTGCTCAGAATCAAACTCGTGAAGAGGTCAAGGAGCTACCTTCGCAAGCCCAGGATATTGCAGAAAAGGGTATTTCTAAATCTGATCATCTTGTGTATATTTATTCAAATATGGACATGATAGGGTCTAAGATCAATAATTTACCTATTCAATTTTATGTGGATAATTTTAGTTTGGATCAGGATAAAACCCCCTTAGGTTCTGGGGGGAAACCTTGGGAGGGTAGGTTCATGTACAGTATCATACAATACAATTCTATAATTCAATTAGTAATATGTCTAGATCTAAGAAGATGCTTGAAGACACATCTAAGAAAAGTAAATGGAGTTGGAATTCAGGCAATTGTAAACATGGTGATGAGATTGGTGTCAGTGGACATAAATTGAAACTGTCAAATATTGGTATTAAGCTTCAAAATATTGGTATTGAGCTTCATGTAAAGTCTCCACTGCCTCTAGAATGGTAGCAATGTTTAGACCTTCAGTTTTGTTTCCTTCTATGTTTTTCTTGATTACCTATTGTGTTTTTCTTTTATTCATGGGTTTTTTTGTTGTTGTGGATGTGGTGGAGATGAAATAACTCAAATATCCATGCAAGCATGAAGCACGAGCTGTCCAGGGGAACTTGTGAAACTCAATGTGAGAAATAAAATCAATCCATTCATCCTTCCTTCCCATTATCTTTAAATTACTATCCCAAACTATTAAAAATAATTTATAGGAAAAGGAAATAACAGGGAGATGTTCTCTGTGACCTTCCTTATGACTAGCAAGAAATAGATTTATTGACGGATAGAGTTGTATGCATCTAAAACCCTTTTGTGATCGGTCTTATCTCAGATATCCTCACTATAATAATTATCAATAATCATGAAAGGATATGATCTCTCATGCATGTGAATAGAAGGATCCAATATCTGACGCCATTGACCTTAGCTAAAGAGGAAAGAGGGTCAGTGCCATGAATTATGTTTGAAAGGCATGTTTGAGACCGGTCCTATCTACCTCTCAGCTCTCATGCCCATCTTATTCAATTTATTAAGAACAAATATCTTTCCAGCATCATAAATCCATGGTTGTGCCATTGAAGTGGAAAAGGTCAGCTCCTAGCTCGCAGTAACATGAGAATAGCCCAACTCTCAATGTGAGAAATAAAACCAACCACCCATTGCAACAATTCCAGTGACACTACCCTCAATGCTTCCCAACATTTCCACTGGAAATATACGAGGGCGCAGAAAAATTGAATCCAATCTCTGATTTTTCATATACCAAAACTATGCAGGAAAACATTACAGGAGGGTATCCCAAGAGACACAGAAAATGCAAGGAGCCCAAAAATATGTATGCAGAAGATGGTCCTGTAACTGCTGATTTCATGAACATGCAGGCAAACATTACAAGCTTTTTGACCTGTTTGCACAGTTCGGGGAAGTGTCATATAATTCACTAGAAACAAGGCCACAAGCACCAATGTCATCCACCAGATATTGTCAATTCAAGTGGCTTGGTTTCATATATCTCTTCTGATTGTAGCGAAGGTGATTCAACAAATTTTTCATAGATGCAAGAAACAAGACCTTTTATTCCATATTTAAAAGAGACAAAAACTCATGGTTCCATCTATTAAAGGTTGAATTTCTATAGTTCCAAAATTCCTAAAATATATGCTTCAAAAACAAATGACATGTTGGTAATGGGTCTTGAAATCACAAAAGAAGTTTCAGGTCTTGACATTTCTGATGGGATTGAATCCACCCAAAACAATGTTTTTAGGAGTCACACGAAACTAGAAGTTCCCAACTCAAGTATCCATTTATCCAGCAAAATTTCTATACACAATGTTCCCACAAAGACCCCTCACATTAATTATATTTATGACTATGACAATGCCTTTTCTTATGTTCCCAAAACCTTTACTAGATAATGTAAATTATTGTACACATAGCCCCATTGGAGTACATAGTGTTTGCACTGAAAGTCCTGTAAGTTCATGTCCTTTCCAAAAACTTGGTAAATGTTATCCCCCTCTCTCTTAGTACTACTAGAAATATCTGTAATAACTTCAAAATGATTTTCCTACCTCTAGCAGTTTTTCAAGCAATTTGATAGAGCCTCTAGTTTCTGAACATGAACTCGATTACTCTTTAAGATTCCTGCAGGATATTTCCAGTACAATAAGTAAAATGTTTGATTTCTCGAAATCTATTAGCCCTAAAAAAGTGTGATTTCAAATATCATTGTCATTGATGTCTCCCTTGCTGAGAATTTGTTTGAGAAGTCTAAAAGCACTAAGAGCCATATCTCATATGCTTCTAGTCCTAAAAATTCTATGCTGGATTCTTTGAGTGATATTTCTTGTCTGGATCTTCTAAGTTCCACAAGTTTTGTTGCTAGAAATGTCTCTAGTTTTGGAATTTCCAGGACTGGTTCTCCATGTCTAAAGCATTCAAACTCCCTTAACTCAATACCAACCATCAAATTTAAAATCCATGAGCCAAATGAATCTAATGCTACAATTTTGGCATCTAAAATTCAAGGCCCAAGGATTTATTTTTCCAACGACAAAGGGAAGATAAGTTCTAGAACTGATAGTCTACATTGCTCTCCACACAGAGAAAGGGTTTATGTTTTCCCCATTTTGGGAAAACAGGCTAGAATCAAGGAGACTCGTCAATTGCAGTGCAGGATGAAGCTTGTCATCCTGTTGTCAATGGTTGTTCCAGAAGTTGTGATATCACTATCTCTAGTTCTGGAATTGTCAGGCCAAGTTCTCCTTGCTTGTATTTGGTTCCCTTTAAGTTAAGCTCCACAAGTTTGTTGATAATCATTGATTCTTGTTGTAGTTCCTCACTCAGCACCATAGAATTTCAAAACCATGAGCCAAATGGACATAATGCTACAATTCTGGTAGCTGAAATTCAGGTTCCAAGGGTTTCTCTGTCTAACAGTACGAGGAAGCAAAATTATGGAACTAATCTTACACATTCTTCTCCACACAGAAAAAGGGTTTCTATCCACCCCATTTAAGGTGAACACACTAGCAACATAGAAGGAGAATCATCAGTTACAGTGCATCTTGAAGGTTCTCATACCACTATTAATGGTTTGAAAATATCTGAGGAAAAATCTACAAATCATCCAAAATTTTCAAAAGGTTCAATAGGGGAATCTTCAAGAAGAATAAATGAAAGTCTAGTAAAATCAAGTGAGGTAACTGGAAAATATGTCCCTAGCATTCCACTTTAAGTTAAAAATGGAATTCTTGTATGAGTATTCTTTGAGTACCAATTAAGACACACTATATTTCTAGGATTCTTATGTTTTTAACAATTATGTGGGTCAATTGTTAGAATTTTAGCTTGAACTAGAGTGATTTTAATCTCATCTTGACCACTGTTCTCTGACATAGCTTGATGTTATATCAGTTATTATTTCCATATGAGTACTTTCCCAAGCTATTCAACTGGGACAATCTGGAATTTCCACCCCGTGGATTGATAAATTGTGGAAACATGTAATCTTATCCTACACCTGTGGCACTTATAATAATGCATCACTATATTACATGCTTTCTATATACTATCAGGGATTGTATGGCATCAACTTCATAGTCTCTGTGGATGGCTTTGTTAGTGTGTGGTCTCCAAATGATTTATGACATGGAATTCATGTTTTTAAACTAAATATATCATGCTAGAGATTATGCAATTTGATGTTCCTACAGTCATGTTGATTATATCCCAATCATAAAATTCCTTATTTTATTGTTAAAATAGAGCTTATATTGTCAATTTGTACATTGTTCTGTCAACAAATTCATAGCCAACATATTTTATCAGTGTTACATGAGGACGCATTCCCTAGGGTCAGACATTATACTTGTAAATAGTAATACTTTGTTGTTGAATTGAGGATGTTCAAACGTGATGCAATGTATCTTGTAATAATATAATTAATCCATTTCGATATGTATTTTCTAATATAATCCCTTTTCAGGTTAGTGCTTATTCTTCCTTTGCAAGAATGGCGACGGGAGTAGGGCGAGTAGGGCACGGTTTAGAGAATCAACGAAGAAGAATGGACCCTGCAAAAAATTAACCTTTATTCACCAACTGTACTAGATATTTTCTTGGAACTCTTGATTATATTTTCTATACAGGTGAATCCAGTGGATATTTTAATTACATTTTGTTTCGCAGATGTATTTTGATGGTAATGTCAAGTGCATGGTGTTGAAGAGAGTCATTGGATGTTCCAAGGGTTATTTTATAAAGCATTTCATTTTGGTTCTAAAAGTTGTGTGAAATGCTTAGATTTTATTTTACAAACTGAACCATGCTTGTTATATTCATTTCTTCACATGTGGATGCTAGAGATT
Organism: Pseudotsuga menziesii; assembly: GCA_001517045.1. Taxonomy (NCBI): domain Eukaryota; kingdom Viridiplantae; phylum Streptophyta; class Pinopsida; order Pinales; family Pinaceae; genus Pseudotsuga; species Pseudotsuga menziesii. The sequence continues at coordinate 82,959 of LPNX011112317.1, forward strand.
GGCACTCGTGGGTAGTTTTCACATGGTAATAAGTTGCGAAAAGTGATAATGTGGTGTAGTGTATTGTGCAACAAGAGAAACAAAAGGAAAATCCAATTTTTCTAGAGAGGCTTGGACAGACCAAGACACTTACCCGGCTTAACTTTGATTTTTGGTGGACCTACAAAATTTGGGTTAAAATTCCACTTATCCAAGCTATCAAGGATGTTCCTATATACAAAGGGTTAGAGGATATAGTCTCAAGAGATTCTTGGAAATACCTCACAGACTTCATGGTACTACAGATAAAGTCTTTACTCATTGGGTATCCATTGATTCTAGGTAGACCTTGGCTAGCAACAATTGTTTCTTACATTGCTTGCAGTTCTAGAGGCATGACTATTGCCCATGGAAAATCCCTTCAAGGTTGAATATGTACCTAAATTTTCAGGAAATTTGGGTACGAGAGACCTTAGACATAATGTTCTGGTTCCTGTGAATATCATGTTCCTCACCCAGTTGTAACCTCGTTGAACACCTGGAGACCTTAGTATATTCTGACTTGCTCACCCTATTAATACTTTAGACAAGTACTAAAGGATTTGGTGATCTGGTGTTACATGAAATTTCATAACTATTTATGACTGTAAATTTGAGCACATAGATCTGTAGACAAATACACAACTCACAAAGTAGATCTCACAATTTACTTAGCAATTGAAGAATGAAACATTGCAAAAATGGCTTGTAGCTGTGAATGCTTTCATTAATAAAAAAGTAATCCGATGATAATTACAATGAAGTAAAATGGATTTAATAGCCACATGAAATTCGAATCCACATGAGGAAATTTGAATTGATAGACTCTACTTGAATTTAAGTAACTAAGACCTTGTCTAAATCACTATCGAAGGACTCAGTAGTTAACTAACTTTGTCTAAACCATAACCGGAGTTCATCGGAGCTCTAAAACATAACTCAAGTGTTACATTCAGTGTTGACTCAGGTTAACTGACTGTGGTAGGTGAGAAATGCGCCCCACATGAGTGCAGTCAAGTAAACCTAGCACTAACTGAATGTAGAGGACTAGAAATGAATGTAACTAACTCCTAACTTAGCTCAACTAGTCATTAACTGAAGTGAACTGACCTTGGTTGGTTTCGGCACTCCCAGTGGCTTCCTAAATTGTAGGGATTGGTCTAGGAGGCTCCTAAACTGATACAATCAAGTGCAATCAGTGGCAGTGAGCCTCAATTAGTGTTCCCCACACTTTAGTAACTGAAACGTGTGCCCCAATTAGGTCAAGTGGACCCAATGGTGTTAATGACTATAAATAGACTGGATGGACTCCCGATTTAGACATGACTCCCAATTTAGACATATGACCAAATTTGGACAAGGGAGGATTAATAATCCTAACACCCCCCCTGAATGCCAACTTGGACAGACTGTGGGCCCTGGTAACTAAGACCATAGGTCACCCATTACATCAAGTAAAATAAAGTAACTGCTTAATACAAGGAGTTGGGGCAAAAACCACATGGGAAAAAAACCCTCCCTCTAGCTAAGCAGGTAGAATCAGGTCTCAAGTTTGAAAAACTTGAAAATATGTTGCTACAATATTCATCTCTGTGAGGTAGTGAAGCAGCATGCATGGTGTGCTGTGCACGTGTATTATGGGGCCTGGCATGTAGACTTCTCCTTCTTCTCCAAAAATGATGATGGGAGGAAGGAGGAATGTAACCTTTGTCTCTTGCTAAATGAAGAGGTGTATGATCATATCCATTCTTCTGAATGTAGTAAGATTGAGCCCTTGCCATATGGCATCTTACAGGGAGTCTATTGCATCTCCCTGAAGGAGGTAAGATAGCATGCCATAGTGCAAGAGTCTTTCCTTTCTGAGTGTCAGGTGAGTTTCCAGTCATGTTCCTAGCTTCCAGTTTGGAAGTAGGGACTAAATATAGATCTGAGTCACCCTGAATTTCAAGGTCATAAACTGATATAGATGGATCTGTAATACTAGTAGAAGCTGTAAAAGAAGTAGATGCAATGATTTTACCTTCCCTTGCAGGTGGCTGCTGAGAGTGCACTGGTTCTAAAGGAGGCATGAAATGTGAGAACTCATATGCTTTTGAAGAATGATTGGCAGTACCATTTGCTATGATGCTCCCAGTAGAGATATCTGTGATCTCCACTGAGTCGGGACCAAAGATCACTCGCTTTGGAGATCTAGTATGGGTCATCTGATAGACAAATAACAAGTTTGAAGCTAGGGAGGGAACAAATAGCACATCTTTGAACCTTCCATGTTCAATTTGGATAGAGCCCTTGCCCTTTGTTTTGACTTTAATGTTATTGCCCATCTAAATACTAGGACCATCAAAGGACTGAAAAGAAGAGAATGATTCTCTAGATGCGGCCATATGGTTGGAAGCTCCAAAATCAATGAGGAAGACAAGTGTTGATGTGCAACAAGCCTTCAGTGCATGTCCTTTCCTTTGGTATTCTTCTTCTTCTTCAGATTCATCCTTCCTTGCGCTAGCAGGTACATAAATGTTGTGCTTTTTCAAAAGAAGAGCCATTTCATCAAGTTGTCTTCTCATACAGGAGCTTTCTGAATGGAAGCCCCTTCCACAGTAAGATCAGAGGACCTTGCCTTTGCCATTCTTCTTGCTTCTCTTCGAACCTGAAGGTTCTTTTGACTGCTCTTTCTTCACAAGGGACTCATCTCTTTGCTTCCCTTTGTCATTCGCTACCTTATCTCCTCTTGCAACTAGATCTAGATCTCTGGGAGATTGAATGATCCCCATTTGGATCAATTTATCATTCTCAGAAATAAGAGATTGGATGAAAGCATTAAGAGTGGGCATCTTCCAATTTTGAGTAGTGAGCCTTACTATTTGGAAGGTGGATACAAAGGCTGAGTAGTCTGCATTGAGCTTTGTGAAAATATCAAGGATGAGTTGATCTTCATCCTTCTCTACTTTGCATTGCTTCAACAGATATATCAGGTTCTTGAACTTTGTGAAGAATTCATTCAGAGATTCGAAATTGGATGGATTGAGAGTAATCAAACCATTTTCTAGATGATGGATCCTCATCTCATCATGCTTATCAAATAGGGAGGCAAGCTTGTCCCAAACCAGCTTGGGAGTCTTCAATTCTAGGATGTGGAACCAAAGATCTTTAGAGACTGAGAAGAGCAAGTGTCCGTGGGCTTCATCAAGCTTGTTCATGTACTTAGCTTTGTCTTTATCTGAATCTGGCTCTTCCTCTGTTTCTTCTATGATTTTGAAGAGCCCTTTGGTGTGGAGCATTACCATCATGTTTGCCTTCCACTGGTGATATTTGAAGGGAGTGAGAGGCTCTATTGAATGAGCCATTCCGAATGTAGTAGGAAGAACTGAGATGCTGTAGCGAATGTAGTGAGAAGAAAGGGCTGATTGTAGCGAATGCTGTAAGAAAAGATGATAACCTGTCACACAATCAAACATACAAAGTAAGGTCGACAGACTGCACTTTTGGAATTTCCTTCACACCCAGCATAGTTGATCAAGAAAGCTTGATCAACAATTTCCTAACTTTCGCTTCTGGTGCAGTACTGGAAAGAGCAATTTGCCAAAAAAAATGATATGGCTGGAGATCTGAGGAGGATAGGAGTCTTGTCCACTGAGGCTTTGATACCATGTAAATTTGACCACATAGATCTGTAGACAAATACACAACTCACAAAGTATATCTCACAATTTACTCAGCAATTGAAGAATGAAACAGTGCAAAAATGGCTTGCAACTGTGAATGCTTTCATTAATAAAAAAGTAATCCAATGATAATTACAATGAAGTAAAATGGATTTAATATCCACATGAGGAAATTTGAATTGATAGACTCTACTTGAATGTAGGTAACTAAGACCTTGTCTAAATCACTATCAGAGGACTCAGTAGTTAACTGACCTTGTCTAAACCATAACCGGAGTTCATCGAAGCTCTAAAACACAACTCAAGTGTTACATTCAGTGTTGACTAAGGTTAACTGACTGTTGTAGGTGAGAAATGCACCCCACATGAGTGCAGTCAAGTAAACCTAGCGCTAACTGAATGTAGAGGACTAGAACTAAATGTAACTGACTCCTAACTTAGCTTGACTAGTCATTAACTGAAGTGAACTGACCTTGGTTGGTTTCGGCACTCCCAGTGGCTTCCGAAATTGTAGGGATTGGTCTAGGAGGCTCCTAAACTGATGCAATCAAGTGAAATCAGTGGCAGTGAGCCTCAATTAGTGTTCCCCACACTTTAGTAACTGAAACATGTGCCCCAATTAGGTCAAGTGGACCCAATGGTGTTAATGACTATAAATAGACTGGATGGACTCCCTATTTAGACATGACTCCCAATTTAGACATATGACCAAATTTGGACAAGGGAGGATTAATAATCCTAACAATGACAACATGGAATCTTTGGAGATTCCATTTGTAACTGGTTTCTTAGTTTACATCATCTGGGGATAAGATGTATTCAATGCCAATGTGTGAGGGAAATGTTATACTGCAAGACATCAAGATATCTTCCTAATGCACTTGTGACAGTTTTACAACTGCTTAATCTCACAGAAGCTTGAGTTCATCCTTTTAATGATATTTCAGAACTTTATTGTTGGCGAGGTGTATTATTGCTATAATTGGTGCTATATGTTGTTATTTTCACAAAATGGTTATTAATTTAGGATTCTTGTACTTTATGAGATATTTGTAGTTAGAGGACCTTGGGATGAGATGTGATAATGACAATATAATTCATAGAGCTAAGAGCGAGAATGATTATCTTTCTATTGGGTCTAGATTGTAGATCCATAAATTTCAGATGATGTCATGTAAGAACATTCTCTCAAAGTCCTTGGTGTTCTTCTCTATTTGTTAGTTTGGAATTTTTGTCAAGTTTTGAAAGACAATCTAGGGATGGCCACATCATGGGATGTGAAGAAAAGTAATCAAATTACTGAAATATGCAAATTATCAAGGTGTTTAGAAACTAGATATAGCATCTACATTTCAAAATTTTATTTTTTTGTAGTTTATTTATGCAACACATTTTTTAACATTGATGCTTGTTTGACCAACCTTTCTATAGGTTGAAGTTGACTTATTGCTTTCAGCACGTCAATGGTTTGAAACAAAGGAAAAACAAGCAAGCAAACAAGAGAAGAAAATAGTTGCACATACAAAGGATTTTAAAGATGCAAAGAAAAATACTCAATAGAAGCTGCCACATGTATGAATTAACATTGTTTATAGTACTGCAAATAATCTAGTTTTCCATGCCATCCTTTACATTGTTCTGATTTTATTGAAAGGAACAAAATTATCTTTGGAGTAACCCTATTGATATTTCAACATAGTGTCCACTGCTTTAGTAATGGGAAGTTATTACTTATTCGCAATAGTTCAACACAATGACTAAGGACTGGAAAGGAAACACAAATAAAGTGGCATATTTCTTATTGCAACCAATAACAGTTAGATTCACTCTCCATTAACAACCAGATTCAGTCAGGTTCATACTTTTTAGTTGAATTCATATTATTAGTGTTAATAGATTCACTCTTCTTGTAGGGTTCAGTCTCTAGGTCTTAGCTTAGATCACTAATTTACATTCTACATCTTACTTTATTTAGTAGTTTCTTTTTTGCTCTAACTTTGGCTTGGCACTATTGTACTCAGTAGTCCCATTGACCTATTTTTGTGGTCATTTGTTGGAAATTAATAAAAGTATTTTTTCTTACCTTAATCTATACCAAACTAATTTATAGCATGAAAAGGACATTTATCATTCTTGAAGTGGAGAACAAATAAGATTTTGGATTCTGTCATTTCCAAACTTTAAGCCTTTGAGATTGATACGATACATGTATGCACATGATGTTGTCAAAAACCTCATACATCATAGAGTCAAATAACTAAGCTATGTGTTTGTTTATATGAAATTAATAAGTCTAGGTATCTAGAATTGAGAAGAGTTCATGTGAACTGAGTATATACTTTGATTTCTGAAGCCAGTTGATCATGTTTGGTAGTTCAGAGAACAATGATTTCTGCTATGTGTTTTTTTTAACAATTTTGAAGAATGGAAGGAAAAGCATTTCATTTTTTGCGCCATACCAAATTCTTAAGACCATGTTTGGATGTGGATGGAGTTAATTTGATGACATTATTAGACATGCAAAATATTCAGTTAATACCATTTCTTTGAAACAAACAGGGCACAATGTTCGATTTTGAGAGAATAAGAAACAAGCTGGAGAGATATGATAGAAATGTTGTTCAAAATACTTTGAAGGCCATCAAGAAGATTGAGGAAGTTCGTGTTGGCAGGGAGGTTATATTATGGGAGAACAAGTTTGTCTCATTCTCTTGAACTTTCCTTGTAAAAGAGTCAAGGGATAATAACAGAAAATTAGCTAATTGGTTATCTTCAAATTGATGTTGCTTATAGCACATGTGTGTCCAAATGCAGTAGAATCAACATGCAATGTTTGTCTATTCTCAAATATTACCTTTGTTGTGGTGATTTTTTTACTTTCTTTATTACTTTTCATGTGGTGCACTTCTGGAGTGCCCTTGGTTCTGATAATTCTTAGTATCAGCCTAGTTGTGTCTATATCTAAGGCAAGTTGGCCAGAGATAAACTTATAAACATGATTGAATGTTTCACACTGTTTTTTCATATAAAATGTTTCAACTATAATGTTGGGCATGCTCTTATTATTTCATTCAACTCCTTTTGAAATATGTGTTGATTTTCTTTTGCTTTATTACAAGATGAAGGGAAATAACACCAAAAAAATTAAAGAGGATACTAGAGGATTGGAGTATGGCATTCATTTGGTCAAAGCTCCTCTTGATATCCAAGAATAGCCTGAGCTTACATTGTCGACGAAGGAAGAGAAGATGAAAGTTAAAGTTTCCATCTCTAAGAAACAAAAAGAGCATTCCATGGAAGAGTAAAATGTACATGTCAAGCAAAATCGAAGCATTTATCCATTTTGCAATAATACCTTGAAAATGTAATCAACTTACAATATAAATTAATTTATTTGTTTGCTAGTTTGTCTGTGACTTGTGGGGATAGTCAGTGGTCTAAGAAATTGTGATCCAGTGGCATCTAAGCAATCAAAATCAACCAAGAATCTCCCCTAGCCTGGGTCACATTAACCCTTATCATGGTTGGATTTTAAGTTTCTCCTCTCAGCTACCTTGTAGGGTTCAAACTCGGGTCATCATGTAGAACGAGGGCCATCGCAACCAACCGTTCTAGCGAGATTTGACTATAATATAAACTGTTTTCTTGTGATGTTTTATGTTTTTTTGGTCTATTGGTAGTTTGGGGATAGAGGTTGCAGCTACTCCTCAAAACAATTTATACTGTGCTTATGATTTTTAGTTTATACTGTGCTTATGATTTTCGGTTTATACCGTGATTATTTTATTTTCTTTAACTTTTATTTTATTTTATTTATATAAAAATATGAACATGGTTTCTTTCCTTGATTGTAGGTTAGTGGTTGTTTAAGTCACCTTTGAATAAAATGATCACATAAGTATTCATACTTATTGTCAGCAATCAAACTCGAAGGTATTGTTGCTAATATTTTATCTCATTTGATTTCCATTTATCTAGTGGCTAAGAGTACTTAGAGTTAATTCCCATTCTTCTTGATGTGAAATGGAATTAGTTGTATATTTATTTTTATTATTCTATATACATTTTGGGTGATGATTTGCTCCATTTTCTCATCCTTTGCTTCTATATAAACTGAAATTCTCCTTTCCATGACATCATCCACCACTATCTTCAAGTTACTTTTTAATTTTCAGTCAAATTCAGATATCTTGGCATGACTATAGGTGACTCGATACATAGTTTAACAATGGATGCATGCTTGTTATTCCTATAAATTTATGGGATTTTTGAATTTTGCATCATTCAAGCATACAAAATCATGATTATCATGAAGTTACTATAGATACATAATGGCTTACCTTGTAATAGTCCTTCAAGACTTTCAAATGCATTTATTAAGTGCAAGAAGGACTTGAAGGAGTAGTACAGGGTAAGCCATTATGGATCTATAGTAACTTGATAAAGATTATTTTGTATGTTTGAATGATGCAAAATTTGTTTGAATATCATCATTATCAAGTAATAACAACTTCTTAAAGAGTGCTAGCTTAATGGTAGAGCACCTGCTTAATTATAGGTAGGAGGTTGGTGGTTCGATTCCTCCGTTCCGTATCATAAATTTGTGACTACAAAAATGACTAAATTTGCATATATACGACTATTAGTAGTTAATTTCTCGTATCTTATAGCACGGCTAATGTTTATCCATATTTAGCTTAGTCATTAATATGTTATCATCTAGTAGTTTATTTAGTCGTATATTTGGTCATTAATTGTTGCAATCAGCGACTAAATTAATAACTAAATCATTGACTATCAATGACTAATTCAATGACTAATAATTCAATCTATTAATGACTAAGTGAAATACGACTAAGTTAATCAAGCTATAAGATAGTGGAAATTAGCTACTATTAGTCGTCGACTCAAAAATAATCGTTTATAGCCGTATTTTAGTCATTTTTTTAGTAATTAATTTCTCATTTTGTACTAGTGCATGTTTAAATGTTTGAGGGAGTTCGTTGGATGTGCTTCTTTGTCCATGTGAGGGAGTTCATTGGATGTGCTTCTTTGTCCATGTGAGGGAGTTCGTTGGATGTGCTTATTTGTCCATGTGAGGGGTTTAGTTGGAAGTGATTTTTTATCCATGTTCTTTTATAGTTGCTAAGAAAATGAGACTAAGGTATCTACACATTTGAGTGGTCAAATTTCCATGACTTCACATATATGTTAATAAGTCACAAACTTGGAACTTTGCATGCAACTTATGTGTTGTTTTATTGTAATAATTTCCAAGGCATAAGGTAACCTACAACTCATTGAGTGTCATGATGACCACATAATCCAAATGATACCGACATCTATGATGACCTTTCTAAGGTCCATTCAAGTGACTATATGATGATAAGAAATCAACAATATGTATAGTCTAAAAATTTGATGATTTGGGTTGAAATAGGTGGGCTTTTTCGGCACAATTTTGAAAAACTTTCAGTGATCATTTTCAAATTCTATGTTACAATTGTCAAGTTCTATAATTTTGGGTGCACCATGGGTTTTTTAGGGTGTTGAATCCATTTCTACCATCAAAATCGCAATTAAAACACAGTTAAATTCTGATTTTGCAAAATAAAATATGTCAAATTCAAGTAAATCATGGTTGTTCGGTCCAAATTGTCAAATTTTTAGACAACTCAACAATATAGTTGGAAAAGAGAGGCCTGCTATCCATTATTATCAAACACCTTGTGAATTCTAGATAGATTGTTGTTAGGTTGGCTACTACCAAGTGATGGCATGCAATCAATCACTAAAACATTGATTAATCAACAAATTAGAAACATATTTTATATACATAGTGACTTGAAAACTTAGAATATAATAACACATTATGAATTCAGGTCATTACTGCATATATTCCCATGTGTCCCCACACCAATCCACAAGAATATCTTATGTGTTAAAAACCAAGTCCATTACAAAATGAATATGAGAACAAGAAATTAGACAATAAATTTCTAAAAATATATGTGCAGGTGAGATACTTTCCAATGTAACCAAATGACAAATGAAATTATAAGAAGGGTGTGGTTATTTAATGATCAATCAAGTAGATAAAACTGAACCAATTATGACAAGTTTCATCTTTAATGTTGGTGTCGGGGAGTAAAAGCAATAGTCTTGTATCTCATTTAAAGTGAGTGAATTGAACACAAAAACTGTTGAGTATGCATACCCCGTACCTAATAATTTTTGTAGATAGAATCCTAGAAATAGAAAGTTGCTCAACCACATAATGCACATAAATTTTAGTAATCCGGAGTTCAATATTGCATCAAAATAGCATGTTAGTGCTAGGTCACAGATTGGCATAAAGACCAAACCATATGGCTATCAAAAAGACAAGTCTCTTAAATAATATTTCACATTGACTCTTTGAAAAATCATACCTGAAATAAGCCCCTACCAAATGAGTTTGGATGTGAAACATCCCATTTCAATGGTTGGGAAATGGTGCTATGGAAAATCCTTCTTTGACTACCAAACCAAAGAGCTTTACACTAGGACCTAACCACTTTTTTATCTTGAATATACACTAAACAGAAGATGGGAATTTCAGGATCATAAAGCAAGGAGATTTAGAAATTTCATACATTAGGATAGCATATGTTTCATACTTAGTCCTTGTCACTTAATAATAGTCTAGTAGTCAAGATCGCACATGACAACAAACTCAAATGGTTAGTCCTAAATAATAGTCTAGTAGTCAAGGAAAGACTTCATCATACATGTTTTACAAATGAAAACAATGTGATATGTCA
>LPNX011112317.1:93498-158630 GCA_001517045.1 Pseudotsuga menziesii
TAAGATAGAAACAAAAAAACACCCTTTGAGAGACTACAAGGTATCCCAAAATTTCTTAGATCACCGCAATAACCTAAATTTGCACAAAGCTTATCCCTACAAAGACGCCCATAGAAAGGGCACAACACAATGGCTGTGGGATCACCACAATAGCCTAAATTTGCACAAATTTGATCCCTACAAAGACATGCATCGAAAGGGAACAAGTTCAGATATTTGCAGACAAAAAAGCTAGTTGAGACAATCAAAATTTTACATCAACAAAGCATTAATGGCAAGCATAAGCAAAAAATCGAAGACATGCCTATATTTAAATCCGTACCGCTTCTATGAGATAATGTCTCTCAGTAGAAACCTTCTTTAGCATATGTTTCATACTTAGTCCTTGTCACTTAATAATAGTCTAGTAGTCAAGATCGCACATGACAACAAACTCAAATGGTTAGTCCTAAATAATAGTCTAGTAGTCAAGGAAAGACTTCATCATACATGTTTTACAAATGAAAACAATGTGATATGTCATAAGACAGAAACAAAAAAACACCCTTTGAGAGACTACAAGGCATCCCAAAATTTCTTAGATCACCACAATAACCTAAATTTGCACAAAGCTTATCCCTACAAATACGTCCATAGAAAGGGCACAACACAATGGCTCTAAGATCACCACAATAGCCTAAATTTGCACAAAGTTGATCCCTACAAAGACGTGCATCGAAAAGGAACAAGTTCAGATATTTGCAGACAAAAAATCTAGTTGAGACAATCAAAAATTTACATCAACAAAGCATTAATGGAAAGCATAAGCAAAAAATCGAAGACATGCCTATATTTGAATCCGTACCGCTTCTGTGAGATAATGTCTCTCAGTAGAAACCTTCTTAGAAAAAGTTCACAGTGTCTTAACATTGCTACATTTATAGCATCACAAGAACCCAAAGAAAAGTGATGAATATAAATTATATGGACTTGTATCTGCATTTTCCATCAATATAGGCAACAAAGTTTTCTTATTGACTGAGCTTATCTAAGATGTCCATACTTTTTTGGCTTTATTTTAGAGGTGTTTGAGTCTATAAATCCATTTATCATTTAAAAATACAATCTTAATAAAAGAAAAAAAATTATACAACCTAATTTTAATGATTATAACAAAAATTGAAATTTTAATATTAGAGTACATTGAAAAATGTTCATATTGATTTATCTTTATATGTCATCCAACTCTCCGAAAGTGAAATTTCTATGCACTAATAGTTCAATGTCATAAATGCAGCATAGGTTGGTTTGACCAACCATATTCTTATTAATATGCTATGCCATGGTATTTTTAAGGTTGTATATTTTATATTAGGTCATCATATGTTTAGTTATATTAATGGGAAAAGTTTAGAGATAATTTTATGTCTTCAATTATGGTTGGTGCATTATGGTAGTGTCTCGTATTTACAAGTATAGTAGTGCTTTCTCAACTTTAGTGGCACAAAATGAGGTTCTATAGGAAGACCCAATATAACCTTGGGTGGTTAATTAACATATTGTCACTATCCTTATGTTAATGGGGTTGTCCATATAGGTAGTAGTCTGCTTATGAACATAATTGTTGATTGGTTATGAGATGAGTATGTGTGATTGAACAACCTTAAAAAAATTCAAGGGATGTGTAGTGTAGGTGCATATTTGTGATAATAACCTTTAACTCATGAAGTACCCCTAACTCTCCAAAAATATAATACCAAGAATTTTCACAAAAAGAGAAATCTATCCACCCACGTGACATGTATCATATAAAATGTTCATTGCAACATTGATGCTAAACAAAATGTTTATTTGGAGAGATGATTGAATGATGGAGATGTTAGAGACATAATGATTGCACCTACAACTCATGCAACAAACACATGCACATAAAAGATGCAAATTACATATTCACCTAACCCATGCACATGAGAAATACACCTAACTTACATAATCAATGCACTTAAGTGATGCACCTAAGCCACACACATAAGTATTACAATTATGTGACATCAAGGATTTTTTTATAAAAATCATGATTTTTTTACCCCCATTACAGAGGATTTAAGTAGATTTCATGCTTTTCAAGGCTCCTACCTTGGACTTAATCAATGTCCAAATGACATAAATGCTTGATATTTTCACCATTAAAGAGATCGCTAGATCTGACATGCCATACTTGAATTTTCAAATAAGGGTTTGTAAATAGTTTTGTTGGAGAAGAGAAATGTGATAGAGAGACAAATTTTAGATACACGTAAATAAATAAAACATAGAAGAGGAAAAGAACACAAGGATAGATAATTATTCTTAGGGTCCTTGACAACATCTCTGGATTTCCTAACGTGTTGTCTGTCGCCATGCCCCAGTTTCAGAATATCAACTCGATTCCCTTTTGATGTATACGCAAATTGATCCAGGTCGTGCCCAGTTGCACGCTGGGAACAACAGACGACTGAATGAGTCGATCTCTTTTATGGCAGAAGCATATTAGAAGAACCAGCGAAGCCGGAAACACACTAGGTCGACAAGAAATATGCGCACAAACAATATGCGAGAATTTGAACCAATTTATTATTTTCGCTCCATGAAAGATGGAGGAATCAAGTTTCTACTTAGCAGAAATATGTCTATATTACATTACTGGACATGATTATATAGGATTTTGAGACGCTTGGGTGACTACCCGTTACGTTCAGTTACAAAATAAGTTATAACGGTTCAGAAGTTCAATCATCGCATTGCATGTTGGTATGTTGTATGTCGAGGCGAACCTATCAAATGAACATGTTGAGGCGGAACTGTCGAAGGTGAACCTATTGACTTCTGGTTGGATCATTCATCCTTCCTTAAGAATCAATGGTCTCCATTGTGTATTCATTCAAGTGAGGAAACTTATTGGCTACTTTAGTAGCAAAGTACCATTTTCCTTGCGAGGGGAGTTGTCTAGCGTTATCCACTTGAAACAAGGGAATGGATTTTGGCATATGTTTCGTCCCACAATGGTGTCACAAAGAAGAGGTTCGTGAAATTCTGGATGGATGTCTTCAGGTTCTGCTGTATGCAATTCGTTATGTTCCAACAATGGTGCATGGTATGGTCAAAGTAGATCTACATTGAAAACTAGATGTAGGTCAAGGCATACAGGGATGTTGAGCTGAAAATCGTTTTCTCCAATCTGTTTAAGGATACTGTATGGACCATATCACAAAGGTTTCATCTTTCTGTATGGACCAGTGAAGTGATCCTTCTTTAGATGTAACCATATGCACAGACAGTATGCAAGAATTCGAACCAATTTATTACTTCTGCTCCATGAAAGATGGAGGAATCATATTTCTATTGATCAGAAAGATGTCTATAGTACATTAGTGTACATGCTTATATAGGATGTTGAGACACTTGGGTGACTACCCTCTATGTTCAGTTACAAAATAAATTATAATGGTTCAGAAGTTCAACTGTCACAGATCATGTTGGTATGTTGTATGTCGAGGCGGACCTATCGAGGTGAACCTGTCAAATGAACATGTCGAGGCGGACCTTTCGAAGGTGAACCTGTCAGCTACTGGTTGGATCACAAAGTGAACCCTTGATATAGGGATTCCCCGTCACTTAGGATCGATTAATGCACCTCAAAGAGAGGGGATCTCTCTAGTTAGATTCCTTCACTTCATGGGTTTTCAAACTTATCAACTTGTGCATGTGTTAGAGTCCTTGGTTCATGTTTCAAGAAAGGTTGAATGGGGATGTGGCCGAAAGACTCCTAGCAATTGTGGAAAAAAACAAAGGAAAATAACCATGTATCTACCTTGTATCTATTTGGAACCTTTTCCTCCTATAATAATATTAGGTTACTATTTCCATTTGGTGTTATAGGCTCACACACATAATGCCAATAGGTGCATGTGTGGACCACTATTGGCGTTGATGGTACAATATTGGAATTCATGGTTGTAGGAACACACACAAGTCTAACATGTGTGTTATAGGGGTAGAAACATATTTCTCATGTTCTAGAATTATCTCTACATGGCATTGTCAAGAAAAAATTATTCAAGCTTGTGGGAGCACTTCCAACTTGATTCCATTATGAGGGTTTACCCTTTATATTATCATGTGTGTCCATAATCACTTTTGGTTGATCCTGATTATGAAATTAACTTCAAGTGTAGAAGTAACTAGTGCAATTATTTTGTGGATGCACTTAATAGTTTTATAGCCTAAAAGAGAAATGCCATTAAATTGGTCAATGACAATGAGCATTTTTATTCCTTAATAGAACAAGTTCATACTCTTATGTCTAGTGTCTTATTATACTTAAATTTTGGTTTGTATGATGTGGGGGTTTTATTTTATTTCTTAGTTTCAATTATAAAATAGTTGCCACTAAAATATTATTTTGTGAAAACTTCTAGCGCCACTCAAGGATTTGAAAATATCAAATGAAAATATTGTCATCTAGTAATAGAATGGAAGATATAAGTGTGTTGTTGGTATGTTCATCGGTCCCTCAAAAAAGCATTTAGCATCTAGTTGTATTTAGGTCAAGAACAAATTTCACATCAATACTAAGCGTACCTCTGTACTTCAAGGATTTTTAGCATACAAACTTGCTTTTGAAGTGACATTTTATATCCTTTGGTGGATTTCAACACCCTAAATATTTTGTAATGGAATTTCATGGAGTCTATTCTAGTAAGTAGTGTTGTTACTATTGTGAGGTCGTTCTATTACCCATAGGCATCCTTATAGATTGTCAAGTCATAATGCTTATCATGACAAAGTTGATCATATTGGCGTTGTTGATGGATAGGTTGGAAGTGTGCATCATGAAATGGTTGGTGTTGAAAGTTTGTGATCTGTCCCAGAAATGCCAAGACTGGAAATAGTATAAATACTTGATACCCAATCTTCTCATGCTTTTACATTATCCATAGGCGTTGTTCTTTAGAGAATTTAAAATCCAGATTCACGACACATAATGATAAAGTATATTATACCTTTCCATATTTGAATGGAAGGAATATTTGGTGTGGATTATAAGCAAGACTGCAAATTTCCCTTTGATCTTCCTTAAACCTCTATGTAGTACTAGAAGCATTGTCAATGATGATGGTTATGATAATGATGATGATGGTGATGATGATGATGACAATGATGACGACGACGATGATGATCTTAAGGTGCCACTTAATATAGTAACGATGCAAATCTTGAATATGATACATATATTCAACTCAAATAGATAAACACTTCGTCATCTTTTGATTTTGTTGTCATCTTTCTTCATCAAATCATATTTTGTCCACTTTAGCAACATCTCTATATAATGTTCCTAGTTTTCCACCTAGACAATTTAGCACGAGTAGAATTTAAATGTAATTTATTTGGGATGATTATGTGGACGCATTTTGCGTCCACTTTAGCATCATCCTGATATAATCCACTTAGTTTTGCACCTAGACAACCTAGCATAAGGAGAATATAAATGTAAACGATTTGGGGTGCTAAAGTGGACACAATAAATGTAATTTATTTGATGGTAATGACATTCACAACGATGTGATTATATGATGATGATGACAATGTTGTTGTTGATGATGAAAATGACAACGGTGAAGATGATGACGATGATGATGAGATGAATGATGATATAGATAATGATGATGAAGACGATGGAAATGATGAGGATGTAGACAATGATGTGATTATATGGCAATGATGATGATGATGATGATGATAGTAATGATGACAATAACAGTGACGATGACAATGAGAATGGCATGAATGATGATGATTATGATGATGATCCTTATAAGAAAGTGTTGGTAGAGGTAAATAAACCCAGTTTCACTATAAGCTCCAAGATTAAAAAGTGCTCAATCATAGTTATAAGTTATGCATGCTTAAAATTGTAACCATATCCCACTTATGATGCATGCTTTAAATGGTTACCATATCCCATATGCTTTAAATGATGACGATGATGAACTAGACGAAAATGACAGTGATATGTTTTTTATGGTGACGATGATGGAAATGATGATGGTGATCATCATCATCGTTGTCATCATCATCATTGTCATTGTCATCATGATTATCTCAATAGTCATCATCATCGTCATAATCATCATTCATGTCATCATAATCGCCATTGTCCTTGACATCATCATCATGATTATTGACATTGTCATCATTTATTCATCATTACATTTGGCATAAGAAATAACATCTACTGAAAAGATGTGATTAGTGGAAAAGGGTCATGGAAGACGCATACGATTTATGTATGAGAAATAGCAACTTTATTTTTTAAGATGATCAACATAATCATTCTCATTGTATTCATCATCATGTCATTTTCATCATCACCATCATCATCATTCATTTCATTTCCATCATAATCATCGTCAACTTCGTCATTGTCATTATCATCATCATAATTGCCATCATCATCATCATAATTGTCATCATCATCATTCTCATCGTTCTCCTCATTATCAACAACATTATCATCATCATGATTTCCATCTTCAATATCATAATCATTATCTTCATTTTCATCTTCAACATTTGGCCGCAAAACTAGATGCAAAAGTGGATAAAAGCATGGATGCAAAAAGGATGCAAACATGGATGAAACAAAAGTAGGCGCATAATGGGGTGCACCAAAAGTGGATGAAAAAAAGGATGCAATCGTGGAAGCAAAACATGATGAAAAAAGTGAAGCAAAAGTGGATGCAACCATGGATGTAAAATATGATGCAAAATTGATGTGAAAGTGGATGTAACAAAAGTAGATGCAAAGCTTGATACAAAATTAGACGTAACACCCAACGCAAAACCCGATGCAAAAGTGGATGCATAAAGGGATGCAATAACTGATGTAAATTTGGATGCAAAAAAGATGCAAACGTGGATGCAAAATTGGGTGGAAAAGCAGGCACAAAAATGGGTGTGAATTGGGATGCGACAAAAGTGGATGCAATAGTGTATTAAAAAAAAGACGTAAACCTGGATGCAAAATGGGATACAAAAAAGGATGAAAAAGTGGGTGAAAAAGTGGACAAAAAAATGGATGTGAAAGTGGTTACAAAAGTGGGTGAAACAAAACTAGATGCAAAATTAGACTCAGAACAAGATGTAAAGTTTGATGCAAAACTTGGCGCACGAGGGAATGCAAAAAAAGAAGTAGAAGTGGATGCAAAAGAGGATGTAAAAAATGATGCAAAAGTGGATGAAAACATGGGAGTAAAAATGGCGGCAAACATGGATGTAAAAGGGGGCACAACAAGAATAGATGTACAAACTAGGCGCAAACATGGGCGCAAAACCTGGCTCATAACAAGGTGCAAAACCTAATGCAAATTACGCCATAATTTGCACTAGATTTAGAAGAAGGACACAGAAAACGCCTACAATAGTACCAACTCATGAAATTGTGCCATTTTTCCAAAAGATGAAGAAAGATACATTGAAAGATGGTTTAGATGCAAAAAGGTAGCAAAAAGAAACATTAATCACAGGGTTTTGTTGTACTATTCTATTGCACATATGCAGAAGATAATAACTCTGTAGAAGGCCCAACAGCCGCAGTGTTGGAACCTATGCTTTGATACCACTTGTAATGTCCCCGGGAGCTATCAAGGGGTTTGAGGGAAATATCATTATCTCTCCAAGGATGATTAGATAATTTTACCACAACGGATTAGTTAAACAAATATAAAGTTTCATTTTTCAAGATTTAATCACAACAAAGTCCCTTTAATAACAATAAATTAAAATAATTTCAATAACTATTCCAACGTGTGATACAAGGGTTGAGAAGGATTAATAACACATTATAGCAACATTACATATCCATTCCAATCCAATTCAGACGTAAATTCCACCTCTAAAGACCATTTATTCTTAATCGTGATTAACTAGTAATTAATGTTCTGATACGATACTTAATGACACTTATCGCACAAAAGTCGGTACTTAATATAATTTAATTTGTTTATCACTTAAACATTGTTTATCAAGTCCAATGGTTAATCAACACTCGATAACATGTAAATTAGGCCTAATTACCATTTTCCGATTAATTAAGTTCAATACTAACAAATGTTCAATCACTACAACTAGTTAAGTGAAGGTATAAATCTGAAAAATAACATTCTACATCACAATTAAAGCACCAATAACATGGCATATGGTTGTACATTCATCTTTTACCAAAAACATAGATTCAAATCCAAAAACTATTTACCAATTTCATTGCAATGTACCTAGTTTCCAATTTAACTTTTCAAATTCAAAAAAAAAAATATGACTATTGTAGCTCATGGAAAGAATAAGAGGGGTCACTTAAAGTCATATGGTTGTATCTTTCTATCCATATAGAGTCCATTAAACAACTCACAAAACAAGTTAATTCTACTCAATTGACTAGTAATTATAAGAGTCACTAGAATAATTAAATCCATAACTCATAGAACTATTCAAATGAAATTATAACTATAAATAACATGTTTTATCAGTCATAACAAATTTATATCTCATTCTAACATTTTGTCAAACACTTCATTGGAAAGTCACAAATCTACCCAAAACAATTCCATTGAAGGAGTTAGAAATTGGAAATTGATTTAGAATTTCAGTAAACATTTCCCCAGCACTACCAAAAGATTTATCCTCACATTCTCACACAAATTTAAATATTATTTATTATACATAAGCATAAAAGCAACACTCAGGAATTTTCATAAACAATTCATGTGCTAAGTCTCCAAACTATGATAAATAGTCCGATCTAAGAACTAGTTTTCCAATAAAATGTAGAAGCGTCAAAGAGAAGTGTCTTAAACCATTATGAGGTTACTATACCATAAAAATACACGTTATATAATGAATGGGGGAATAAATATCAGTTTTGTAGCAGAGGTATAAAATAATTATTTCCTCAAACAAATTGTGCACAAAATTTCAAAAACTAGTTTCCAATTCCTTCATAAAATTTACTTGCATAAATAGATTTAATTTTGTGAGAATTTTTTTTCACAAATAACTCATGCGTTTCATCAAACATTTCATATGCAACCATCTATAAATAAAATCAGAGCCAACTAAATTAGATAAACTTGAGATAAATCACTTATCTTATCAATGGGTAAAGCATAATCAGGACCACATTTCACCTAGCCTTTGGCACTACCAAGCCAGATTTCATTTTGAACTTTGACAGGAGACTCACAAGCTAAGGCCACAAATCTACAAAATAAGTGCACTAAAAAATAGTTCAAGTATCAGTTTGATAATCCCAGACTCGAGTAAACTGTGGGTTTTAAACCGTGAGTAACTTTTAAAATACTTCGAAATTAAACGGTGGGTGTGCTTGTTTGTTTAGGAAACCATGAGAACCGGCATTTAAAAGGTTAGCGTACCTGGTAATTCATTTCTTTGTGCTTTAAAGTCAATGTCAATTTCAGGAGGGAAGTGAAGTTTAATGGTATATTGGTGAAAACAGTGGGGAGTTTATTGATTTGGTATTTATTTTTAGGTTTATTCATGATTTTATTGATCTAGTCTTTATTTTTAAGGTTCATCTGTGATTAATTTTTTTTCTATACAAAAGAAAAGAAAATAGTATTTAAATAATTTTTTTAATTTAAGATGTTTCATTTATATAATAAAATTTACTTACTTCAATTTTTTTTACAGTACAAGATTCACTTAAAAATACAAATCATCGTTCAAACTTCCATATTATAATTGTCTATAAAGCTTCGAGGTTGTAATTAAACGGGCAAACCCAACAAAGTCAAAAGTCAAAATTCGTTCTCATTCCAAGAAACTAAGTCATGTTTTTCCCACCTCTTTAGAACCCAAAAAAACACTCACATGCCAAAATTTTTACGTCACTAGTTTACATTCCCGGAAAATTGATTATAATATTAATTTTTCATCAATTCATTGCATCATAATCATGAAAATTGAATCTTCTTTATCAAACATTGATCATTCCGTTGTTATTATATTGGTGGGAAAAGTTTCATTACACAACAACTTAAATGTTAGACTCAAACAATACTATTGCACTTAAATGGTAGAATACAAAAATACTACTTTATTTACCAAAATTTGGTATTATCTTAAATGTTAGACAAAAAAAAATTCTAACATTCTATTTACCAAATTTGGTATTATCTTAGTCATTAAAACATAGTTATGATGATATTATACCAACTACTTCAAAGACTGAATTGGCTTAGGACATATTAACTTCAACTTAGATACACCGTGACTTATACATAAACTTTTTATTTGTCATAAATGACAAGATTGTAATAGACAACATACAAAAGTTTTTCAAGTTTTTTTAGGCACACAGGAAGAGCATACACTTTAACTCCACACTCAATACACTTGAGATATGTGCTTTTGATGCACGAGCACATAGGCCTTACACATACCTCAACTTAGGCAATAGACTTTCACACTCCAAAACTCTCTAATGCCAAATGAGAGCTAAAGGGATTTATTTATAACAACTTAGTCAGTTTAACCAATAACTTATGATTGCCAACTATAGGTCATAAAGCACATTCGGGGCATTGGTGGGGACTACCACTAATGTTATCCCATCCCTTAAGTGGTCCATTCATACATGTGGGAACCCAATAATCCAAATATGGCCAACCAAATTGACACAAAGATATTTAAGGAATATTTTACACAGTGGAGCATTACACAGCGCACGATGCTTCCAATTAATCATATGGGACAAATACATTAGTGGCAAAAACCATCAATGTCTAGTCTGTTGCATGTACAACCACCAAAGGTGTTACTACTGTCAGCATTGTCATAAGAGTAATATTTTAGAAATTAGCTTTTCAATTTTGCATCTAAAAACAAGCAGAAAGAAAAACATTAGTCAACATCTGATCCCAACATGATTTGATTAGGACCACAACAGTATTTTCCAACCATAGTTGATTCTACTATAATTTAACGGAACCTGCTTCGTTACCTAGCCAACCAAATTTTCCATTGTGGTCACATTGGATGTATTTTTTAGTGATATCGATAGGCGGATCCAATGGGGTATATTTCCCTCCAAGGTGCATTAATTTAAATTTAAACCACTTCCGTTTTTGGTGGGCAATGATCATATGCTTGCAAGTGTAGGATAAAGTTTTCCCGCTGTTGCACCCAATCTTTTTTGGGACAAAATTTGTCAAGGAAAACTTATGTCAATTCCAACCATTGTTGTTGAACCAAAGTGGACGGATCTCCACAAATAATTGTTTCTCCTTGTTCTCTGCAAAATTGGAGAATTAGTTGGTAACTGCTCCAAGTCAAATATTTGGGTCCAAGATCAACATAAAATAGTTCTTCGTTAAGTTGCTAAGAAACTTGGGTACGGGTACGGGTATGGGGACGGGCACAGGTACGGGGACACCGCTTTTTGAAAAAGGGTACTTGCGTACGTCAGGTGTATTGTGTATATGTGTGTGTGTGTGTGTGTGTGTGTGTGTGTGTGATAGTCACATCATACATGTATATAGATTTCTTCATAAATTATGAATCATACATGTATAGATTTCTTCATAAATTATGAATCATGATTCATAATTATAAATTCGATGAGTATTTGAACAATAAACATTCAGATTGAAAATTTGAAACATAAAATCCAATAAATCATAGTCTCCATAGATATCAATTGGAAGACATGAAGTTACATAAAATTTGATAAATCACTGTACCAGGCAACTGTAACATACAATCAAGCTTAGACATGAAGGTACACTTGAAATCTTATTTTAAACACCTATTTGTGCTGCTTTTACAGGCAATTAAAAATTGCAAATTGCCAAATATATTCCCGCGTTGATGTGAGTGTATTTCTCAATATTAGAGGCATATGTATATTTTATGTGCGCATTTGGTAGTCAAATTATGTTCCATGAGTGCTAAACACAAAACCACAAAAACATTCATTGCAAATCAATGTAAAATCAATCTAGCAAATTTGGACAATATCCAGTGGAATTTGAACAATGTTGCAAAGTGTTTGACATAAGTCCTAAGCCAGACTCCATACGTAGTTAGCAAAAAATTAGTTCATATTTGGTGGGGGGTCATTACATTTTCCCCAATGGATTGCATTTTACTGAGTCGGTCATACCCAAACACGAGGTACGGCGTACCATTTCTCCTGTAAGTACCGCTTTTTTAAAATGGAGTCTCAGGTACGTGAACCCGGTATGGGGTACGACAAGAGACATATCTTATGAGTACCCAAGTACCTGGTACAGGTACCTTTTTTGGGTACGTGTACCCTATCCCTGGGTATGGGTACCCTGGCTACATAGGTTCTTGGCCATTGGTATTTGCAACGTCGATCCAAACTTCATTTCAACAAATAGGAATTTTTTGATCGGTTCAATCCAAGATTTTATAGTATATTCCTTTCGTGGCCTGCAACTGTGTTTTCTTTCTCAGTTCAATGTAGAAGACTGAGGGTTTCTAGAATACTCCTTCTTATTCTTGTCTGTGTTTGACCTGGTCATTATTTTTGAGCTTTAAAGATTCTTCTATTGCATTCTTTCCAAGTCTCCCATATGAGAAAATATAGGAGGAGATACTAGGCTCTATTCAAGATTGGATGAGTAAAATGTGCCTTTCTCCATTGTTTGATGGTAACTTAGTATGATATAATTTATATTCCTATCTGATTGATGAAAAAAGGATTGAACCTTTGTCTCATAAGTATGTCAAACATTGACATTGGTTGAGGAGATGCTCCATGTTACCCCATGGTTTTCACAAAGTGGGAATCTTGATGACCCATGAAATCCGCTTTTCCTAATTTTATCCCAAGTTAGGAGTTTTCCTTTAACTATCATCCAACTGAAGATGTATGATTGTGTCCAAAGGTTTTGTTTCCATATCATTTAATAATATATTGTATTGATTCCCTCCACTTTGGAGTAGGCTTTTTGAAGAGTAAAGTTTCACTTGCATTGTTTTCCCATATGAGTTTGTCATTTTCTTTGTATATTTTTGTCCTTCTGTGTTGTGTTGTAGAGTTTCCCATAGCAAATTCATTATGTTTCAAGTAGAGGGATGCATATTTATTTTGGTATCCATTTCCTCCATTTGTCTTCTCGTTGATGATTTTCCCAGTATTGAGCTACTTGGGTTTTCCCCACCCTTACAAATATTTCTCTACAGTTAGTCAATTCTAGGTTGTCTTTTAGCTTTAGAAATAATTTCCAAGAATCATCTCAAAAGAGTTGTAACACCCCAGTTTGGACCTCGATGCATTAAATATACATTGTAAATAATCATGGTGCGGAGCTAAAGGCCAAGGCCCCACCATCGATTTTGTTATGTTATGTTTTGGATTGGAATTGTCACCAATGGTATATCGGGACAAACGACACGTATTAAATTGTGGCATCATGTAAATGTGCATTTTAATTAAATGAACCCAACCAACTATGTTCACTGCAACCAAATTGAGAAGGGGCATGATTTTCTAAGGATAAGGAGGGGGAATGTTAAACCTTGACCCCAGAAGGGAAAAGCCACGTGTCTCCACCTTGTTTAATTTGCTCACCTTCCCTTGTCTTATCCAACTACCACCTTAAATGTTCTGTTGTTCACTGAGGCAATTATTGTTGGCAGTGGGGTGTGGCAGGACTGTCAGTCCTTGCCCACACGCACACTCCACTAAGCTGACCCTCACGCTGGCAGGAAAACCACTACGCCCACGATCCCATTCTCTCCACAACTGCACTCTCTCGTCAGTTGGGGGTTCATTCTCACACAGGGACGTTTTGTCTGTTCACCTTCTCACATGCAGGGGGTTCAGATGGTCTTCCTCACGCAGAGTTGAGTTAAGAAGGGGTGCGATTTCTTGTTTGGGGGTTCGTTCTCCCTTTTCTCTGGGATTGCTAGTCTGTGAAATGTTCTTCCTCCGGCCAGTACAGAGCATGGAGGTTCCTGTTGTATTATCGGACTGTGTATTGTCCCATCCATGACCGTGAACCGTGACTGTAGTTTCCTTTGTGAGATGTTTTCCTCCTGTTCACACAAAGAGGCTGTGACTTATCTCCTCCATTGCCGACTGTGTAAAGCTGCCGAGGCTTCAATGTTGTTTCCCATGATTGCTATCTGTGATTTCTTCACTGAACGCTGGCTGTGGTCTTGTTCACCTTTTGTTGGGCTGCGTCTCCCTTTGCGTTTTGGGCTGCTGTAGATTGCTGAGGAATTGTTTTGGCCACGATAGGGCCAAGAACGATTCAGGGATTTGTCTTCCCCTGTTCAAGCTGTGAAGTGCTTGTTTGCTGCATGAACGCAGTGGTTGGTCTTCGGACTGCATGGGAGTGGTGATGAGGGCTTGAGTTGCTTGACAAACCTGGTGTGTCTGGGAACCACACAGACAGAGCTAGAGGGCTGGCTTTCTTCTCCACAACCCCTGAATAGCATTGGAAGGGAAGTCAGGGCCTGAAGGACTGCGTAGTAGAGAAAGGACTGATTTCCTTGTGTTGGGTGTGTGTGGGTGTCGTAGAAGCCAGGCTGGTTCTGGTGTAGGTATCTTTAGCTCTTCAAGGAGCTCATCAGCTTAGCATTTAGCCTTTCCCAGCTCCTGGATGGCCTGACAAACCCAACTTTGTTGGTTTGGCTGATCCGTTGTTCACCTGATAAACCCAACTATGTTGGCTTGGCTGGACTGTGTTTTCCTCGTGGTGTTGTCATCCTTGGCTATGTGTAAGCCTACTAGTTCCTTATTCATTGGGGAATCATGCCCGACTTGGGGGTGGCAGCGTTGCTGAGAGATTAAGGAGCACGCTGGCCTATGGTTGAGTGGAACGTTGCAGCGATGTAGCTGGTTGCAGGACAGTTCTCATAAGATAAGTATTCTTGACTAATCTGTTTTGCAATCATATTTACTGTTAATGAATTATGATGATAGACATGTTGAATGTTGAATCGTATATGAATGAATGTTGTTTTGCTTCCGCTATGTATATGAACAATTATGCATCGTAGTATGTTTAATGTTTTAAGTAGCTTGCCTCATCATTATAGGTATGATCATGTTCATGGGGTTAGATGCCCGGATGTTTGGTGTTTAGTAGCGTCCTCTTGCTCGGTCGAAGGGTCGGGGACGTTACAGTGTGGTATCAGAGCATTGGTTGCAGCATGAGCCTGAATGGGCCATGAAAGGTCAGTTAACAGAGGCAGGTTGCCTACTGCCCAGAAGAAATCAGGAAAAACTCTAAACTTCAGCATAAAAGGAACACTCAGTAATTTTCACAAACAATTCATGTGCTAAGTCTCCAAACTATGCCAAACAGTGCCATCTAAAAACTAGTTTTCCAATAAAATGTAGAAGCCTCAAAGAGAAGAGTCTTAAACCATTTTGAGGTTACTGTACCATAAAAATACACATTATATAATGAATAGGGGAATAAATACCACCCAGCCTTCTACCAAGCCAGATCTCACTTTAAACTTTGACACAAGCTGAAGCCACAAATCCACAAAATAAGTGCACTCAAAAATAGTTCAAGTATCAATTTGATAATCCAAGACTCTAATAGTCCAGACCCCTAGGCCATCGAGATGTCACTAAAATAGAAGGCTATCTAAATACCATTTTATGGAATATCATGAATGTACAGTGAGTGGATTCCAGGTAGGCGATGAGATGTTTGTAAATGGATTTTATTTAATGTGGGTTGTGGCATCAATAGATCATCTCCCGTCTCAGTGATTTCAGTTATTCCAAAACCCGAACAGTCACACTCCTAAGCTCGAGTCCGAATGCAGGAGCTCTCGGTTCCCCCTATCTGATCTGAATGAAAGTACTACATTTGCAGTATAGCCTCCTCATCAAATATTGTTCCATTAATTATCTCAATCCAAGAAGAGAATTCAACATTTGGGCACAAACACAAACATAAAAGCATAACAATATTTGGGGAAAAATGAATTATATATTCTCACAAAATTGAATGTGATTTTACATTTTTCAGACATTCGACTTCTCTGCTATTTTGAGCTCTAGATGAAGGAACTCTGGATATGATCAGACAAGAGTTTAGGGATTGAAATAATTGAAAAGTATGTCGTCTTTGAAGCTGCTGCTACGACTATGACCAGTTGAAGAAAATATCATCATAATTTTATTACCCAGTCGCTGGAGCTTCTTCTCATCCGCGGCCTTGATATCGTCCAATGAAACTCGGGCATGATCAGCTTGTTTCTGCATTGACATATTTGGGTTGTAGCGGCTTCTGACATAGTCTTCTTGAATATAAACATCCATTGCCAAATCCATGGAAAACCTGCAGGCGGTTGCTGCCTGGAATTTATCAGAAATAAAGAAAAGGGCGAAGCTGTGATAAAAGATCAGTTAATTAAGAACACCTCCAGATATTCAGGATGATGCAGGAAGACTGAAATCGGAGGGATGTATGAATCAACGTTTGATGGTGAAATCGAATGAAATTCTACTGAAAATATGTGTAGGAAACGATGGGGCGTAAGGTATAAGTAGAGGAAGTAAAGTAGTGGGCGTTTGGCGTGAACTTGAAAAAGCAAAGCAGGGAATGGTAGCCGTAAAGTTGGGAACCAGTAATAAAATGTAATTAGTATTGAATGATGAGCGCCTTCCCAGTGTCCACATGCCCACGGATTGTCGAGTAAACTGTGGGTTTTAAACCGTGAGTAACTTCTAGAATACTTCGAAATTAAACGGTGGGCTTGTTTGTTTAGGAAACCATGAGAACCGGCATTTAAAAGGTTAGCGTACCTGGTAATTCATTTCATTGTACCTGGTAAGGGATTTATTTATAACAACTTCGTCAATTTAACCGATAACTTATGATTGCCAACTATAGGTCATAAAGTAGATTCGGGGGCATTGGTGGGGACTACCACTAATGTTATCGCATCCCTTAAGTAGTCCATTCATACATGTGGGGACCCAATAATCTGTACACTTAGGCAGGAAACAAAACTGATATGTATTATTAATTATTCAGCAGAGCAAAGATATACATTTAAATAAATAGATTGCCAATTACAGCGGTTACCGCTCCGTTACTAAGAACTGGTTTTATAAAACTAACTCTAAACATAAGGATTAATTAATATTCTCCCCTTCATCCGAAGGGTCATTTGACATGCCTAGTAACATTTTGAACTTTTCAAACTTTTCACGTCTCCATACTTTAATAAATATATCGGCAATTTGTTCTGAAGTAGGACAATGAGTCAAATGAATAGTTTTAGCCTCAACATGACGTTGAATCAAATGATATTTGGTGTTGATATGTTTGGTTCGATCATGGAATTTATGATTCTTAGATAATTGAATTGCGGAATTATTGTCAACAAAGAAAGGCGTTGAAGTCTTATGTTTCTCCTGCAAATCTTCAAGAATTTTTTGAAGCCAAATGATTTCTTTTGCAGCTTGAGCTGCTGCAACGTATTCAGCTTCAGTTGTGGAGTCAGCAGGAACTGATTGCTTTTGTGATCTCCATGTGATGGCTATTGATCCAAGATTCATCAAATAACCTGAAGTAGACATCCCATGCTCTTTATCTCCATCAAAATCTGAATCTGAATAACCAGTAAGACGGAAGTCTGAAACTTTAGAGTATTTGATGCCAAATGACTGAGTACCTTTTAAATATTTGAGCGCTCGTTTTGTTGCGATCCAATGACCTTCACAGGGTTGATGCATAAACTTGGAAAATATTCCAACAGCAAAAGAGATGACAGGATGAGTATTAGTAAGGTAAATCAAGCTTCCAACAAGTTGCATGTACTTTGTTGGATCTTAAAATGCACTGCCTTCACGGGAAACCAACTTTTGATTCTGCTCCATTGGACTTGAAACTGAATTACAATCCAACATCCCGAATTTACTCAATAGATCTCCAATATACTTCTTCTGTGCAATGAAGATGTACTTTGGTTTTTGATCTACTTCAATACCTAAATAATAATGAACTAATCCCAAATCCGTCATGTCAAAAACCTTTTGTAACTCCTTTTTAATAAAGACTACATAGTCATCATTATTCCCTGTGATAAGTAAATCATCAACATAGACAACTAAATATACAATTGATCACCCAACTTTCTTAACAAACAAAGTTGCATCATCTAGATTGAGATGCTTATAATTTAATTTGAGAAGATGCTCAGTTAACTTCTCATACCATGCTCGGGGTGCCTGTTTCAAACCATATAAAGACTTCACCAATTTACATACCTTCTCTTATTTTCCTTTAACAGAAAAACCTTCCGGCTAAAACATATAAACATCTTCTTTTAGATCACCATTTAAGAAAGCAGTTTTTACATCCATTTTGAGTAACAAGAGAAAACAAAATTCTAATAGTGCCCCATTTTGCATTAGGAGAAAATGTCTCTGTGTAATCAATACCTTCTTTTTGAGCATACCCCTTGGACACAAATCTTGCATTGTACTTGTCAAGTGAGCCATCAGCCTTATATTTAGTTTTATAAACCCACTTACAACCAATTGGTTTGATGCCAATAGGAGGGTCCACCAACCTCCAAGTGCCATTTTTAATAAGAGCATCATATTCTTTTGCCATAGCATCTTTCCACTCATTACAACTAGCAGCTTCCTCAAAAGTAGCAGGCTTATTAATAGCAATAGAAAAATTTAAATTAAATTCATCAAACCTTTTTGAAATTGTCTTTGTTCGTGTTGATCTACGAACAGATTGTTGTGGTGATGGCTGAATAGTTTCTTCAATTTCTGATGGCTAAATAATTTCTTCAATTTCTGATTCTGCATTATTATCAATTAGTTTTCCTTCTACAGAATCATTATTGTCATCTAATTTTCCTTCGTTCTGAGGTGTTGATACATAAGGAAAATTAATTGAAGGGAAATCTACAAACTGATCTAGAATCTGTATCCCCCCTTCAGGATGGGGAAGTTCATTATCCCATTCATAATAAAACTTATTGGAATGGAATTTATCCAAATGACTGAGTTGTCGATCAACAATAGAAGCATCTTTATCAAATTCAAGAAAAACTACATCTCTTGAAACAATAAATTTCTCATTCTCCTCATCATACAATCTGTAAGCTTTGGAAGTATTAGAATATCCCCAAAAAAGACATTTGCGACTCTTGGCACCCAATTTGTTACGTTGTTGTGTAGGAATAAAAGCAAAGCAAGGAGAACCAAAAACTCTAAAATGTTGAATAGTAGGAAGACGATTATACCACATTTCATAAGGAGACTTATTATTGATGGCAGTAGAAGGACACCGATTACGAATATAAACTGCACAAAGTACTGCTTCTCCCCAAAACATCAACTTGACATTTTGAAAAAACATCATTGACCGTACCATATTAAGCAAAGTTCTATTCATGCGTTCTGCCACACCATTTTGTTGTGGTGAATAAGGAACGGTGGTTTGATGTTTAATACCATTATCTTGTAAGTATTTTCCAAATTCAGTAGATGTGTATTCACCGCCATTATCTGATCGAAGAGTGCCAATATTAAGTTGAGTTTCATTTGTAATCCATAAATGAAAATTCTTAAAAGATGCAAAAACTTGAGATTTCTCTTTCAAAAAGTAAACCCAAACCATCCTGGTGTAGTCATCAATAAAAGTTAGCAGATATTTGTTACCATTGGTAGATGGAACAGGCACGGGCCCACATAAATCTGTATGTATAAGTCCTAACTTCCTAGAGGATCTGGAAGAAGACTTATAAAAAGGATGCTTACAATGCTTGCCTAAAATACAAGCATTACATGGAGACAATTTTCTTGGAATAGTAGGCAATCCTTGAATACCCTGTTGTTTCATAATCCTGATACTATGATAATTGATATGTACAAAACGGGCGTGCCACAATAAACTGGAAGACAGAGTATCACTATGCTAAGCCAAAAGAGTTGAATTGGATGAAAAAATGATGTTCCTTTTAGTTTTAAAAGTTTGTCTTCTTCAACACCAGTCATAACAATCACATCACATCATTAGATGTTCTTCGTATTTCAACTATACCATCAAACACATGTATAGAATTTCCTTACTGCCTAACTTGTATGAGAGACATTAAATTTATTTTTATTTGAGGAATATAAAGAACATCATGCAAAATATAATTAGCAAATCCGGGTAACTTAAGTTGAATAAATCCAATTCCTGAGGGCTTCAACTATGACTTATCAGCAAAATAAACTATCCCATCAATTTGATCACTAAATGTCTCAAAACAATCTCTTCTGTAGGTCATATGACATGTGGCTCCAGTATCTAAAATCCAAGTGTCTTCCCAAGAAGCAAAAGAAGTGCTAAAAACTTCATTGATGCTAAGATTAGAATGTGCAACTATATAGTGAGCAGATTCAGGCAATTTTCCTTTTTCTGGAGGCTGTTGCTCTTTCTTTTCATTAATATTTTCCCAAAGAATGCGACAATAACTGGAAGCATGACCAATTTTTCCATATCTATAGCATTTAACAGATTGCCTATCATTAACAGATTTTTGTCTTCTGTCATCTTGATGATGATTACCCCCCTCTAAATGTTCTCCTACCACAACCTCTGCTGCTATGATGATCAAATCTAGTAGACTCCCCTCTAGGATTCTGTTCTTTCTGAGCAAGACATAGAGTCTCAACAGTAGAATTTGAAAGAGATTCCTTCTTCCCAAAGGCTTTTTCTCTTCCAGTTATTTTGTCTACAAGTACATCAAAAGTCATGGCTTTCATCTGTCCACTCGCTTGAAGCGATTCTAAGTAATTTGAATAGGTAGGATACATGACTTTAATGAAGGCGGTGAGATTTAGATCAACTTTGACACCAGTTGATTCAATATCATGAAAAATGGCTTTAATTTCAGAAGCTAACTTCATGGGATCATTGTCTTTTAATTCAAGATTAAATAGCTTCACCATCAATTGTATAATTTCCAGTTCTGAATGGGAATCATAAAGACTTTTTAATTTCTTTAACACTGAAAATGTTGTGGTGCTGGAAAGGATATGTCGGCTTACCTCTTCAGTGATGGAAGCAGAAATTAAAGCATATGCCTTTTTATCCTTACTCATCCAAATAGCAAGTTGTTTGTCATCTGTAAGCATTTCTGGGTCATTATCATCCTTGCCTTCCTTATCAACCTTGCCTTCACAAACTTCTTCCCATAAATCATTAAAAATCAGAGTGTTCTTGATTTTCCAAAACCATTCTTGGTAGTTTGTTTTTCTGGAAAGCACTACTCCCACAATTGATATCGGTGAATGCATCTTATTTTCACAAAAAAAAATGAAACTTCACAGTCTTACCAGACTTTCAGTTTCGCTCAGAATTTCTGAATACCCAAATTTCAGAATGCAGAATGTGTCTTGGCCATTGTCTTAGTCGGCTCTCCTCTACTCTCTCGGTGGGCTGCTCTCTCACCTCACCAGCACGCAGTGCTCTCTCGGTAGGATTCTCTCTCACCTCTGCTCTGTCAACTCACCAGCACAAGCGAGTGGGTTCTTCAGGCTGGCTGCTCTTCACTAGCGTGGGTTCTTCAGTCTCTCGGCGGGGTGATTCTTCTCTCTGTACACCAGCATTAGCACACATTCCTTCTCTTTGATGGATCGGGCTACTCTGCATGTAGGTTGGTCTTCAGCAGTGGTTTCCTGCACGTGTGATTCCAGCACAGAGCAATTTCAAGCTGGCTGCTCTGATACCACTGTACACTTGAGGCAAGAAACAAAACTAATATGTATTATTAATTATTCAACAGAGCAAAGATATACATTTAAATAAATAGATTGCTAGTTACAGCGGTTACTGCTCGGTTACTAAGAACCAGTTTTATAAAACTAACTCTAAACATAAGGATTAGTTAACATAATCCAAATATGGCCAACCAAATTGACACAAAGATATTTAAGGAATATTTTACACAGTGGAGCATTACACAGCCCACGATGCTTCCAATTAATCATATGGGACAGATACATTAGCGGCAAAAACCATCAATGTCTGGTCTGTCGCATGTACAACCACCAAAGGTGTTACTACTGTCAACACTATCATAATAGTAATATTTTGGAAATTAGCTTTTCAATTTTGCATCTGAAAACAAGCAGAAAGAAAAACATTAGTCAACATCTGAACCCAACATGATTTGATTAGGACCACAATAGTATTTTCCAACCAAAGTTGATTCTACTATAATTTAGTGGAACTTCCTTCGTTACCTAGCCAACCAATTTTCCATTGTGGTCACATTGGATGTATTTTTTAGTGATATCGATAGGCGGATCCAATGGGGTATATTTCCCTCCAAGGTGCATTAATTTAAATTTAAACCACTTCTATTTTTGGTGGGCAATGATCATATGCTTGCAGGTGTAGGATAAAGTTTTCCCACCGTTGCACCCAATCTTTTTTGGGACAAAATTTGTCAAGGAAAACTAATGTCAATTCCAACCATTGTTGTTGAACCAAGTGGACGGATCTCCACAAATAATTGTTTCTCCTTGTTCTCTGCAAAATTGGAGAATTAGTTGGTAACTGCTCCAAGTCAAATATTTGGGTCCAAGATCAACATAAAATAGTTCTTCACTAAGTTGCCAAGAAACTTGGGTACGGGTACGCGTATGGGGATGGGTACAGGTACGGGGATGCCCCTTTTGGAAAAAGGGTAGTTGGGCACGTCAGGGGTATTGTATATATATGTGTGTGTGTGTGGCATAGTCACATCATACATGTATATAGATTTCTTCATAAATTATGAATCATGATTCATAATTATAAATTCAATGAGTATTTGAACAATGAACATTCACATTGAAAATTTGAAACATAAAATACGATAAATCATAGACTCGATAGATATCAACTGGAAGACATGAAGTTACATAAAATTTGATAAATCATTGTACCAGGAAACTGTAACATACAATCAAGCTTAGACATGAAGGTACACTTGAAATCTTATTTTAAACACCTATTTGTATTGCTTTTACATGCAATAAAAAATTGCAAATTGCCAAATATATTCCTGCGTTGATGTGAGTGTATCTCTCAGTATTAGAGGCATATGTATATTTTTATGTGCGCATTTGGTAGTCAAATTATGTTCCATGAGTGCTAAACACAAAACCACACAAACATTCATTGCAAATCAATGTAAAATCAATCTAGCAAATTTGGACAATATCCAGTGGAATTTGAACAATGTAAAGTGTTTGACATAAGTCCTAAGCTAGACTCCGTACGTATTTAGCAAAAAATTAGTTCAGATTTGGTGGGGGATCATTACATTTTCCCCAACGGATTGCATTTTACTGAGTCGGTCGTACCCAAACATGGGGTACGATGTACCATTTCTCCTGTAAGTACCACTTTTTTAAAATGGAGTCTCGGGTACGTGAACCCAGTATGGGGTACGACAGGAGACATATCTTACAAGTACCCAAGTACCTGGTATAGGTACCCTTTTTGGGTACATGTACCCTATCCCTGGGTACAGGAACCTTGGCTACATAGGTTCTTGGCCATTGGTATTTGCAACGTCGATCCAGACTTCATTTCAACAGATAGGAATTTTTTGATCGGTTGAATCCGAGATTTTAGAGTATATTCCTTTTGTGGCCTGCAACTGTGTTTTCTTTCTTAGTTCAATGTAGAAGACTGAGGGTTTCTTGAATATTCCTTCTTATTCTTGTTTGTGCTTGACCTGGTCATTATTTTTGAGCTTTAAAGATTCTTCTGTTGCATTCTTTCCAAGTCTCCCATATGAGAAAATATAGGAGGAGATACTAGGCTCGATTCAAGATTGGATGAGTAAAATGTGCCTTTCTCCATTGTTTGATGGTAACTTAGTATGATATAATTTATATTCCTATCTGATTGATGAAAAAATGATTGAACCTTTGTCTCATAAGTATGTCAAACATTGACATTGGTTGAGGAGATGCTCCATGTTTCTCCCATGGTTTTCACAGAGTGGGAGTCTTGATGACCCATGAAATCCCCTTTTCCTAATTTCATCCCAAGTTAGGAGTTTTCCTTTAACTACCATCCAACTGAAGATGTCATAACCCCAAAATTTCACAAAAATTTAAAATTTTTAATGGAATATAAAATGTCTAAATTCGCAGTTTAATAACTGCATTTTAATGTAATATAAAATGTCTAAAGTCGCAGTTTAATAACTGCTAGTGGTTAGCAGAAAATGAAACAGTTAACAATATGTAGTGATTATCTTCAAACACATAAAAACTAATACCACTTTAATTTTGATAAGTTATATAAATGACCTGTATTCAGTTGATTCTAGCTGTATTGATGATTTGCTTTTGTCAAGTAGGTGAGAAGTTATGTTCTAAAATGGGGCTTACTTAGCAATTGCTAACTCAGTTGGATTTCTGGTTCTTACAGGTTCAACAGGTAAACTTTTGAACAAGTAGGAGTTTATTTTTGCATTAAGTCAAGAAATACTTCTTTAGCATAATAAAAATGCAAGTGTGTAAATTGATTAATAGAAAGTAAGGCTACGATGAGGTAAAGTAACTTCCTTTGTTGTTTTTGGATCTATGACAGTATTTTAAGTTAGTCGTAAAAACCAATATCCTTAACATATTAGTGTCTTTTACCAACATGAGTTCTACTTAAGTTTTCTTTCTGATGTTATATGCCAAGTTACTTACAAATTCTACTGATGAGCATAGGGCTCATAATTTAACATGGAAACACTTCACTAAAGCATGAATTTACTGTTATTGCTATGTCTAATACTCAATGTACTGCTTTATAAGCATGAATATAATTCTAAGACCCTCAAGGAAAAAGTATACAATAGAACACATAGCTCCATTTTTAATTTTGCTTTAGTAGTGAAGAATATCAGCGTGTTTATTGTATACAGTTATAATTATCTTCTTGCACTACTAGACATCGAGCTATAATTTTTTATTTCCAAATTCACCATGTCATATGTGTTATTGTAATATTACATTACCATATCATTACTAATATTACCAAGTAATTTTGTTTTTCTTTTACCTTAGGTAGTCTTACTACTTTGTAATTACCAAGGTGTAGTCTAATTATTG
This sequence comes from Pseudotsuga menziesii, assembly GCA_001517045.1. NCBI lineage: Eukaryota > Viridiplantae > Streptophyta > Pinopsida > Pinales > Pinaceae > Pseudotsuga > Pseudotsuga menziesii. The sequence continues at coordinate 118,658 of LPNX011112317.1, forward strand.
GTTTGTTTTATTATGAGTTTGGTTCTTTATAGAAAGCAAAAGAACACTAACTCCAAAGAAATTTTCAAACCAAAGCACTGTCGACTTTATGCAATTGTAAGAATTATACTAGGGTGGAAATACTACCTAACATCTACTTACATAAAGTTGAACTATAGATAAATGACTTCATTAGTTTTGTTCTTACATAAAACTAGTTCCCAAACAATGCTTAAACATCGAAAACAAGGTTATATGAAGAGCATTTAGAGGTAAACAAGACTAAAGGTCAAAGTCCTAAGTTCAAAATTGATCACGATATATGATTTTACCAAATGGTCGATTGCAATATCATCCAACAAGATTGGCAATAATATGTGTTTTCACTCGACAGTGTAGGTTTGACTATACGGATCAACCCACTTCTGATTAAAAATTTTGATGGCCATGTGGATGTGTCTCCATCATGCATTGGTTGAATTAAAACGCAATTGGAAACCCTATGCTCTTCATTTCTCTTTGAGGGTTTTGCTTTGCGCTGTGAGAGTTTCTTCGCGGCCATGAGAGGCTTACTGGTTTATCGTTTGATAGCTCCATTGTGTGTAGTATAGTGCTGCATCATTCATGCAAGTGTTAAGGAATTCATAGTTTGTAATTTGGTTTCTTTCTGGATATTATTGGAACACCATGAGAGTGTTTTCTTAACTCTATCAGTAATTTTGAGAATAGGACATAGCGTTACCCTTGTCTCTGCTCGTAACTTGCTCCATCGTTGGTGAAATCTAGAATAAGAACCTCGCTGCTTCTGTCACAGGATTGGCACGAGGGTTTTGTTTCTTCCTGGTGTAGTTCCTCGAACTGGTTCAGTCTCCTTTTCGGCTCCAAACTTATTATTTGCAGGTAATAAGCTTACCCTGCACTCATTCCTTTCAATACTTCCTAGGTGAGGTTTTAATACAATGACTACAATTTCTAACTATCGAATTCAGTCTTGTTCTTGCAGATTACAGTTACGGCTTTAGACTTGAAGGAAACCTCTCCAGTGTTGGTTAACTTCTTGCCTTGCAAATGGGTAAGCCCCAGTCTCATCGTGGCATCTCCCTACTTGCAATGGTCGTTGGAAGGAGTTTACTGTTGGAAGGAAGCATGGCTTTGGTTCCTTCAAAGGTTTAAATGCTTAGTTTTTGTTATTACTCGGTTTTTTGTTTTTAAAAACCATTGCATGTTGTTGGGTAGCTCCAGCTCTTAAGCCGTGATATGTATGTAGTTTCTTTGGTTATGTAAAAGATATTTCAGCCTTACGGCTTGATAATACCATACTCTGGTTTTAAGATAAAAACGGTTTTTCCTATACTCATGGTTTTTAAATGACTCCTGTTTCGATTACTCTAGTTTGTTCTAATCGATCTTTTAAATGATAATACTATAAATAGGGTTTTCTTCTTCATTTGTCAGTTAAGTAATTTATTGTTAAGGATAAACATTTATAAGTGAAATAGTTTTAAGATGAAGACTGTGGAACAGTCTTAATGTAAAATTTATAAATTGTATACTATCAGTCCAGAAATATATTAGTTAGGGTTTAATGGAAAAAACCCTTGTGTAAATGTATTCTTATATAAATTATTATTTGGGGCTCTATTTCTCGTTTGCTTCAGTTTCGCTATTACAGGTGGACTGTTGTTTCATTATCATGTTAATGAAGTTTTTAATTTACTGATAATAGGTATATAAATACATTTTAAAGTTTAGGGATAAGATTGTAGTTAGTCTAATGCACAGTTTATAGTTTTCTTATTATTTTTAAATCTCAGTTAGCAATGTAGCTAGATGTATTTTAGACAGAATTAACTTGTATTTGAATAGATTAGTCGAAAGGGTTTCGACTTTTAGTTTTTTTTTACAGGTATAAACCTGTCTGGTTTTTAAATTTTAAAAATGCATAATTATATATAATTCTTAATTATTCTGTTTATTATTTATAATACATTTATCTTTATCTACTACTCTGTAATTTATAATTATTTAGAGCTCTGTAGAGAATAGAATGTTAACTCTAGAACTCTGTTTATTTTACATAAATAAAGGGTTTATAAACATAACCCTAACCTGGTTTTTATTAAGTAATAGTTTAAGATTAACTTAATATTTTAAAAGAAGAACTGTTTAGTTTTTAACTTGTTTCTAGACTTTCTTGAAGATTAGTTATTATCTCCTATAAAATTTTATTTCCTATCTGTATACTATTACTGTAATGCTAGTGTAATATACTATTTTTTTTTCCTGCATTTTCATTTAGTTAAACTAAGTAAAACAGTAAATATAAACAAACATAACACTACTATTTCATTGCATTTCAAACAATGAAATAAAATTTACTCTGTTTACCTACAGATACAAAATCATATCTACTAATTCCATTCTCTTAAGGATTATTTCATTTATTTAAAACATTCTAACTGTGCTAGAGTACTACCTAGTTTCCAGGTGTGGAAAAACACAACCTAGAAATTTAATTTCTTTCTATTTCATTACTTCCCTAAACCATTTTCATTGCTATAGATAATCAAATAAGAATACTAAATCTAACATTTCACAAACTCTGAAGTTTAAGATTTATATAGCAGATAAATTAAGATTTATTTAACTAAGACATTAAAATAAAATAACATAGAACCTGTTGAGGACAAGACGACAACAGCTTTAGGAGGTTGTTCCTCCCTACCAATCTCCTGGAAAGTGCTCAAACAACGCTTCTTCGGGACCCCCGAGCCTGTTCCTGGTCTTCTTGGCTAAAAACTGGGTGGAGAATGCAACTCTAGAACCCTCTGTCACCTGACTAGTTCAATACCTCAGTAAAACAATCTGCTCTTAGCAATATGATCTTCAGCTTAAAAGCTGCAACAAGATCAATCAGCAGTTATCCCCTCAAACACTTTCCAATTTCTCCTCCATTGAATTTCTCTGAAGTAAATTCATTCACCCTGAATGATCACTTCTCTAGAATGAGCAGCCTCAGCTCTCTTCAATGGGAAATTTTATAGAGATGCCTAGGTCTTTTGGGTCAGTTTTCATTAATTGAGCCACCTGCTTCGATTCCACTTTCTTGGGGAATCATGACCACAAATATAGGGAGGTTGCCACCTGCAACAGTTGGAAGTGGTTTAAGGATACTGCCACATGTCAGTTTGCTCTCCACCCAGTGTTCTCCACCAATTTGACTAGTAAACACTCTTTTAACAGCTCTCCTAAGCTATTGTCTCCTCATTTATTTATTTATAAATAAAATATTCTGAATTTACATTAAATATCTTTAACCCCACTGGGTCATCAATTACAACTTAGCATAAAATTTAACATATTGTTCCCCAATAATATAAAATTGTTTTAGCAAAATTGGGGCATGTGACATACACACCCCCTTAAATTATAACATCGTCCTCGATGTTATTTATTCCTCGTCCTCAGAATTCCCCTAGAACAGAATTGGATATGCATCCTGCATATGACTTTCTAATTCCCATGTGGCTTCCTCTGGACTAAGGTGCTTCCATTGCACCTTCACCTAACCAATGGTGCGGTTCCGAAGTGTGATCTCCCTCCGCTCGAGGATATAGTCTGGTTCCACTAGAAAATCTCCTTCGAGTTCCACTTGTACATCATTCCAGTTAACAACATGAGTAGCATCATGAACATATTTCTTTAATACAGAAATGTGAAAAACATTGTGAACTCCTAAATTCGGTGGTAAGGCTAACTGATAGGCTACCTGTCCAATCCTGGATAGTATTTCAAAAGGACCACAACAACAAGGTGCTAGTTTGGCACAACTACCCAACCTCAAAGAGCTCTTTTTGGGTCTTACCTTAATGAACACATGTTCACCTACCTGAAACTCTTTTGGAGTTCTTTTAAGGTCTGCTTGACTTTTCTGTCGATCTTACGCGATTTTCAGATTACCTTGTACCTGTTTTACAATTTCTTCCATTTCTTTCAATAATTCAGGACCTAATACTAATCTTTCCACTAGATTGCTCCAAGAGATAGGAGTGTTACACTTCCTTCCATACAAGATTTCGAAAGGACTAAATCTGACTGAAGCTTGATAATTATTATTGTAAGCAAATTCTACCAGGTGTAAATAATCTTCCCATTTACCTGGCTAATCCTTTAGATACATTCTTACTAAATCTTCTAGTACTTGATTTACTCTTTCAGTCTGTCCATCAGTTTGAGGATGGAACGAGGTACTAAAATTGTGTAGTATTTAATCATTTAAACAGAGATCTCCAAAAGTTACCTATAAATTTAGGGTCTCGATCTGTGATTATAACTTTTGGTATTCCATGCAGTCGAAAAATTTGCATTAAAAAGATGTCAACTATGTTTGCAGCTTTATAAGTAGTTTTTAGAAGTATAAAATGGGCTGCTTTACTCAATTTGTCAACCACTACCATTATAGAATCATTTAAATTCTGATTTTTAGGAAGTCCATTAACAAAATCAAGACTAATTATGTCCAATTTCTAGCTAGGAATGGGAAATGGTTGAAGTAATCCAACTGGAAGTTGATGTTAAGTTTTTACTTGCTGACATTCAAAATATCTAGCGATATATTCTGTCAGTTCAGTTTTCATGTTTGGCCAAAAATATTCTTTTCTTAACATAGTTATAGTCTTCTGATAACCCAGATGGCCTGAGTAAGGAGTTTTATGGATTTCGTCTAAATTAATAACTTAACTTTAGGTACATTAGGTACATACATTCTGTCTTTATACAGCAAAAATCCTTTTTCATTCAAGCTGTACCATGTACTTAAACTTTTTATTGGATTTTCTTTTGCTGTTGCTTGTAATTTTTGGTAATTTTCATCTTGTTCCAACCCTACTTTAAGCTGTTCTTCCATATCTGTTGTATAAGTGCTGATAACTGCTGTAAAGTTCAGCTTTGCATTTCTACTTAATGCATCAGCAACTTTATTTTCTTTCTCTTTAATGTGTTGAATTTCGAAATCATACTCACTTAGAAAATCTAGCCACCTAGCTTTTCTAACATTCAGGTTAGGTTGATCTAACAGATATTTTATTCCTTTATTATCTATTAGAATAAATTTTCTTCTAATCAAATGATGATGCCACATCTTTAAAGCATGTATGACAACAACTAATTCCAAGTCATAAGTTGCATAATTCTTTTCATGAATTTTTAATTTCCTAGACTCATAAGCGATAACATGTCCTTCTTGAGTATTCCTGGGAGCGACTCCTCGATCGACCGGGCGCCTCTGCGAGCTAGGGTTCGTCTTCGCTGAGGGCTTCAGCCGCCTGCCGTCCCTCCAGCTTCTCCCGCGACCTCCAGCTCGAATCTGTTCCTGTTCCCAGCGCAGAGACTGCAATGGCGGCCACGTTTGCATGCGGATCTGGCGCCTCTCCTGCGCCGGCTTCTCCTGTTCGCCCTCCGCCTCCAGTTCACCCTCCGCCTGTAGTTGCTGCCGCCAACTCTGTGGCTGTCCCGTTCAGCGTCGGCCCTCCTCCTCCTGCTCCGATTTCTGGCTCCCTTTCTCTCAAGGACGTGACCTCTCAACGGAGGGATTGCCCTTCTTTCATAGAAGTGGCCTCTCGACGGGTGGAGCCCTCTGTTCAGCCTGCTGCGATTCCGGAAGCCCCAGCGATCTCCATCCAGATGCCGAAAGAAGCCCTGGATTTTGCTTCTGAGTTAAGCAAGACATCCTTGGTTTGCAGATTCAATGGCTTCTAGCCTAGCCTGGCAGACCTCCGAACCTGGATCTCTTCTGCTTGGTCCCCTCTGATTGATGGTGAGGTTGTTGCTTGCCCTTGTGCCAAGGGTTTCTTCGTGGCCATTTTTGAATCCGATAAAGATAGATTCAAGGTTTCTAGCTCCGGGCCGTGGTTCTGGGGCAGAGCAGGGATGTCCATGAAGCCATGGACCCCTGACTTTGACCCAACCACGGCCTCCATCTCCTCCGCTCCGGTCTGGGTGAGACTCCCCTCTCTTCCCCTGCATTTCTGGGAGGATAAATCTCTTCAGTCTATTGGAAACGGTCTTGGGAAATTTCTCTGCAATAGTCCAGATGAGAGTATAGACCGAACCACGTTTGCAAGGATCTGTGTAGAAATGGACTTCCACAATGGATTCCCAGCAGAAATCCATCTCCTCGGCAATGGCTACTCTTGGACCCAGAAGGTCGACTACGAGAATATCTGCTTCAGATGCAGGGTCTGCTTTGAAACAGGGCATATAGCCCGTAACTGCGAGAAATCATCTGGAAAAAGAAGATTGCCCCGAAGCCGAAGGCCCACTTGGTGGAAAGAAGCTCCTCCGGAGAAGCAAGCTGAAGGGAAGACCCCGGCATCAGTCCCAGAAAAAGAAGTCGAATCCGCCCCCAAAGAACTTGCTCAGGGGACAGATCCAGTAGAAATACCTCCGCCCACGTCGCCAAAGCCATCCCAGCAAGTCTCAAGCTGGGCAGATATGGTCGATATCGAAGAAACACAAGGTCAGACGGAAAACCATGATCAAGGCCAAAGCAGCGAATGGCATACCGTATCAAAAAAAAAAAAAAAACCTATCCAACATCGGACAGATGTAATGACTCGAAGCCGAACAGGCTCGCTGAAATAGCTATCTTCAAGTAGCATTTAAGTTTGTTGCATGTTTACACGGTGATTGAATTCTGAGTGACTAAAGCTCTCTCTTTTGATGTAATGAGCCCAGTGGCTTGCCACTGTTTTTAATACCAAATATTCCCAATGTTATTGTCTAAAAAAAAACATGTCCTTCTTGAGTCAATACTCTGCCTAAACCATCATTGCAGGCGTTAGTACACACTATAAAATCTTTATTTGGATCAGCTATTCTTAAAATAGGTGCGCTGGTTAATAAGATTTTTAACTTTTTAAAACTATCCTCGCACTTCTGATTCCAATCAAATTTATTTCCCTTTTTCTGCAAGGAGGTTATCGGATTTGCGATTCTCGAAAACCCTTCAATGAACCTTCAGTAATAACCGGTAATTCCCATGAAGGATCGAACATCAGTTACGTCTTTAGGAACTGGCCAATCTTCAATCACCTTTATCTTTTCGGGATCCACCGAAATTCCTTCCTTAGTCACCACATGAACTAAGTACTGGATTTTATCCTTAAAGAAGACGCATTTACTAAACTTTGCAAAGAGTTGATGATCTTGTAACTCTTGCAAGACAATTTTTAAATGTTCCTTATGTTATTCTTCAGATTTCGAATAGATTAATATGTCATCGATAAACATGACCACAAACTTATCCAGATATTTATGCATTACATTATTCATTCGACACATAAAAACAGCTGGAGCGTTAGTAAGTCCGAATGGCATGACGACAAACTCATAATGGCCATATCGAGTCCTAAAAGTTATTTTTAAGATGTCTTCATCTTTAATTCTAACTTGGTGATATCCAGACCTTAAATCAATTTTTGAAAACACCGTGGCTCCATGTAGTTGATCAAACAAATCATCTATGCGAGGTAACGGGTATCTCTTTTTAATAGTCATTTTATTTAACTGACGATAATCTATGCAAAGTTGTAGAGTCTCGTCATTTTTCTTAACAAAAATGACAGGTGCCCCCCTAGGGAGACACACTGGGTCTAATATATTTCTTGTCAATAAGTTCTTTTAATTGTGACTTAAGTTCATTAAGTTCAAGTATGTTCATCCGATAAGGGGCCTTTGAGCTGGGTACTACACTAGGTACCAGCTCAATGGTAAAATCTAGTTCCCTTTTCAGAGCCAGTTTCGGAATTTCTTCCGAAAATACATCTGCATACTCTTTTAAAACTGGTATATCCTCCAATTTTAATTTATCGATGTTGTTTAAATTTTTTCATTGGTTACTATTACTGCATAATCCTTACAACCTTTCCTAACAGCTCTCTTAAGCTGCAGAGCAGAAATCTGCCTTACAATTGTTTTTCTAGGGGTTCCCTTTACACTTATTGGTTTTCCATATTTATTTATACAAGTAAAGGTTTTGTCATCGCAATTCAAAATCATCCTATGTTGCTCTAACCAATCCATACCGATTAGTATGTCATAAGAACCCAGAGGTAGTACATCAAGCTTTTTAAAAGTTTTGAATTGATCCATAATTACTGCACAATTCTTTACAAAACTAGTTACCTTCCTCTTTGCACTAGTAGCTAACTGAACCAACCAAGAACTTACAAAATTTTCAATAGGCAGTTTACATTTTTCTACCAAATTAGGTGAAATATAACTTAAACTAGCTCCTGGATCAATTAAAATAGATATGGGTGTTTGGTTTATCTTACCTTCTACTTCCACCATGGAAGTTTGATAGTCTGCTTGCCGATTTTCCAAAGCTGCATTAATCCAGGGCATAGTCCTCGCTAAATCTCCAACAGTCATCTCCTCATGTATTGTATGGATATTACTGACAGTCTTTTTCCGATTAGGACAGACTGAGGAATAATGTGGACCATTGCACTCCCAACACTTTAGGGGTTCTTTTTGTTCAAGGTTCTTTGTGTAATTACTATGATTATTAGCATACTCTTTACTCTTTTGATTGTTCTGATTGTTATGTGAGTTATTCTTATTCCCTTGGAAATTCTTATTAGAAAATTTTCTGGCCTTATTACTTTTAGAATTTCAATTGGGCACAAACTCTTTCTTGTTTTGATCATAATTATTATTCTTTTTGGCCTTCTAGCTAGCCATACTCTCCTTTTTCCATTTATGTTCATAACAGAAATTGGCTTTCCTCATAGCTTCTTCCAGATTTTTTGGATTGTCATACTCAATCCTATCATTTATGTGATAAGGTAAACAACTGAGGAACCACTGTACCTTCAGTTTTTCATCCACAAGGTATGGCACATACCTAAGCAGACTTAAAAATTTACTGTTCAAATCTTTCATAGTCATTGTACTTAGTTTTAGCTCATAGAATTCTTTAGCCCTTTCTTCATAGTACTGTTCAGATAAGAATTTCTTTTTAAAGTACTTCTTGAAGGTACTCCAATTTATGTTTTTCTCTCGTATTCCTTTCACTCTCTTTAAATCTTGCCACCATATATCAGCTTTCCCTGAAAGATTATAGATAGCCATTCTAGCCTTTAATTGGTTAGAATAGTTATAAATCTGGAAGTACTTCCTCATCCCGGATAACCAGGATTCTGCTTCCTCCCCCTTTTTAGTTTTCCCATTAAATGTTAGTGGTTTGATCTTTTTAAACTCTCCAGAAATTTCTTCATAAGGTTTATATTTTCTCTTTCTAGTGTGGTGGTTATCCTCACTACTATCACTAGTAGAATGAGAATTACGTCGATCACCAAATACTTCGGAAGATGAGCTGCTTTCAGTTTTAGTCTGTTTAGTCTTTTTATACTTATGTTCGTAACTTATATCTTCTGAATCAGCTATTTTACCCCTTCCCTCAGTATGAAATCTTTCTATTAGGATCTGATTCAGCTCCTCCTGAGCCCTCAGAATCCTTTCATTCTCCTTTTTAACAGATTCCATTTCAAATTTTAATTCCTTTACGGTTTGTAAAAGTTCTGAGGAATTAGTGGTTATGTCTTCCTGTAAAGGTTCTCTTTGTAAATTATCTTGTTCAGTATAGGGAGATTCCTCTTCTGCATATTCCTCTAGTCTTTCCATACTTGTTGTTTAAACTTAGAAACAAATTTCTCTGTTGATAACATTAAAAGAAAACAACATCAGCAAAATGATTTAAATACACTGTTTCATATAAGCAAGTTGAGCTTCATCAAGGCCTAGTGTTTGAACCTTGTGCTCTGATACCACATGTCATAACCCCAAAATTTCACAAAAATTTAAAATTTTTAATGTAATATAAAATGTCTAAAGTCGCAGTTTAATAACTGCTAGCAGTTAGCAGAAAATGAAACAGTTAACAATATGTAGTGATTAACTTCAAACACATAAAAACTAATACCACTTTAATTTTGATAAGTTATATAAATGACCTGCATTCAATTGCTTCTAGCTGTACTGATGATTTGCTTTTGTCAAGTAAGTGAGAAGCTATGTTCTAAACTGGGGCTTACTTAGCAATTGTTAACTCAGTTGGATTTCTGGTTCTTACAGGTTCAGCAGGTAAACGTTTGAACAAGTAGGAGTTTATTTTTGCGTTAAGTCAAGAAATACTTCTTTAGCATAATAAAAATGCAAGAGTATAAATTGATTAATAGAAAGAAAGGCTACGATGAGGTAAAGTAACTTCCTTTGTTGTTTTTGGATCCATGACAGTATTTTAAGTTAGTCGTAAAGACCAATATCCTTCACATACTAGTGTCTTTTACCAGTATGAGTTCTACTTAAGTTTTCTTTCTAATGTTATATGCCAAGTTACTTACAAATTCTGCTGATGAGCATAGGGCTCATAATTTAACATGGAAACACTTTCACTGAAGCATGAATTTACTGCTATTGCTATGTCTAATACTCAATGTACTGCTTTATAAGCATGAATATAATTCTAAGACCCTCAAGAAAAAAGTATACAATAGAACACATAGCTCCATTTTTAATTCTGCTTTAGCAGTGAAGAATATCAGCCTGTTTATTGTATACAGTTATAATTATCTTCTTGCACTACTAGACATCGAGCTAAAAATTTTGATTTCCAAATTCACCATGTCACATGTGTTATTGTAATATTACATTACCATATCATTACTAATATTACTAAGTAATTTTTTTTTCTTTTACCTTAGGTACTCTTACAACTTTGTAATTACCAAGGTGTAGTCTAATTATTGGTTTGTTTTATTATGAGTTTGGTTCTTTATAGAAACCAAAAGAACACTAACTCCAAAGAAGTTTTCAAACCAAAGCACTGTCGACTTTATGCAATTGTAATAATTATACTAGGGTGGAAATACTACCTAACATCTACTTACATAAAGTTGAACCATAGAAAATGACTTCATTAGTTTTGTTCTTACATAAAACTAGTTCCCAAACAATGCTTAAACATCGAAAACAAGGTTGTATGAAGAGCATTTAGAGGTACACAAGACTAAAGGTCAAAGGCCTAAGTTCAAAATTGATCACGATATATGATTTTACCAAATGGTCGATTGCAATGTTATCCAACAAGACAAAAGATAAGATACATTTAAAACAAAACATTATCATCAGTTATATGGTATAAATGATTGGCAATAATATGTGTTTTTACCTGACAGTGTAGGTTTGACTATAGGGATCGACCCACTTCTGATTAAAAATTTCGATGGCCACGTGGATGTGTCTCCACCATGCATTGGTTGAATTAAAACGCAATTGGAAACCCTGTGCTCTTCATTTCTCTTCAAGTGTTTTGCTCTGTGCTGTGAGAGTTTCTTCGCGGCCATGAGAGGCCTGCTGGTCTATCGTTTGATAGCTCCATTGTGTGTAGTATAGTGCTGCATCATTCGTGCAAGTGTTAAGGGATTCATAGTTTGTAATTTGGTTTCTTTCTGGATGTTATTGGAACACCATGAGAGTGTTTTCTTAACTCTGTCAGTAGTTTTGAGAACTGGACATAGTGTTACCCTTGTCTCTGCTCGTGACTTGCTCCATCGTCGGTGAAATCTAGAATAAGAACCTCGCTACTTCTGTCACAGGATTGGCACGAGGGTTTCGTTTCTTCCTGGTGCAGTTCCTCGAACTGGTTTAGTCTCCTTTTCAGCTCCAAACTTCTTATTTGCAGGTAATAAGCTTACCCTGCACTCATTCCTTTCAATACTTCATAGATAAGGTTTTAATACAATGAATACAATTTCTAACTATCGAATTCTGTCTTGTTCTTGTAGATTACAGTCACTGCTTTAGACTTGAAGGAAACCTCTCCAGTGTTGGTTAACTTCATGGCTTGCAAACGGGTAAGCCTCGGTCTCGTCGTGGCACCTCCCTACTTGAAATGGTTGTTGGAAGGATTTTACTGTTGGAAGGAAGCATGGCTTTGGTTCCTTCAATGGTTTAAATGCTTAGTTTTTGTTATTAATCAGTTTTTGTTTTTAAAAACCCTTGCGTGTTGCTGGGTAGCTTTGGCTCTTAAGCCGTGATATGTATGTAGTTTTTTTTGTTATGTAAAAGAGATTTCAGCCTTACGGCTTGATAATATCATACTCTGGTTTTAAGATAAAAGGGGTTTTTCATGTACCCATGGTTTTTAAATGACTCCTATTTCAATTACTCTAGTTTGTTCTAATCGATCTTTTAAATGATAATACTGTAAATAGGGTTTTCTTCTTCATCTGTGAATTAAGTAACTTGTTGTTAATGATAAACATTTATAAGTGAAATAGTTTTAAGATGAAGACTGTCGAACAGTCATAATGTAAAATTTATAAATTTTATACTATCAGTCTAGAAATATATTAGTTAGGTTTTAATGGAGAAAACCCTTGTGTAAATGTATTCTTATATAAATTATTATTTGGGGCTCTGTTTCTCGTTTGCTTCAGTTTCGCTATTACAGGTGGACTGTTGTTTTATTATCCTGTTAATGAAGTAATAGGTATATAAATACAGTTTAGAGTTTAGGGATAAGACTGTAGTCACTCTAATGCACAGTTTATAGTTTTCTTGTTATTTTTAAATCTTCGTTAGCAATGTAACTGGATGTATTTTAGATAGAATTAACTTGTATTTGAATAGATTAGTCAAAAGGGTTTTGACCCTTAGTTTTTTTTTTACATGTATAAACCTGTGTGGTTTTTAAATTTAAAAAATGCATAATTATATATAATCCTTAATTATTCTGTTTATGATTTATAATACATTTATCTTTATCTACTACTTTGTAATTTATAATTATTTAGAGCTCTGTAGAGAATAGAATGTTAACTCTAGAACTTTGTTTATTTTACATAAATAAAGGGTTTATAAACGTAACCCTAACCTGGTTTTTATTAAGTAATAGTTTAAGATTAAGTTAATATTTTAAAAGAATAACTATTTAGTTTTTAACTTGTTTCTAGACTTTCTTGAAGATTAGTTATTATCTTCTATAAACTTTTATTTCCTATCTGTATACTATTACTATAACGCTAGTGTAATATACTATTTGTTTTTTCTACATTTTCATTTAGTTAAACTAAGTAAAACAGTAAATATAAACAAACATAACACTGCTATTTCATTGCATTTCAAACACTGAAATAAAATTTACTTTGTTTACCTACAGATACAAAATCATATCTACTAATTCCATTCTCTTAAGGATTATTTCATTTATTTAAAACATTATAACTATGCTAGAGTACGACCTGGTTTCCAGGTGTGGAAAAACACAGCCTAGAAATTTAATTTCTTTTTATTTCATTACTTCCCCAAACCATTTTCATTGCTATAAATAATCAAATAAGAATACTAAATCTAACATTTCACAAACTATGAACTTTAACATTCATATAGCAGATAAACTAAGATTTATTTAACTAAGACAGTAAAATAAAATAACATAGAACCTGTTGAGGACAAGACGACAACAGCTTTAGGAGGTCGTTCCTCCCTCCCAATCTCCTGGAAAGAGCTCAAACAACGCTTCCTCGGGACCCTCGAGCCTGTTCCTGGTCTTCTTAGCTGATAACTGGGTGGAGAATGCAACTGTAGAACTGTCTATCACCTGACTAGTTCAATACCTCAGTAAAACAATATGCTCTCAGCAGTATGATCTTCAACTTAAACACTTTCAACAAGATCAATCAGCAGCTATCCCCTCAAACACTTTCCGATTTCCCCTGATTGAATTTCTTTGAAGTAAATTCATTCACCCTGAATAATCACTTCTCTAGAATGAGCAGCCTCAGCTCTCTTCATTGGGAAATTTTATAGATATGCCTAGGTCTTCTGGGTCAGTTTTCATTAATTGAGCCACCTGCTTTGATTCCACTTTCTTGGGGTATCATGACCACAAATATAGGGAGGTTGTCACCTGCAACAATTGGAAGTGGTTTTAGGATGCTGCCACATGTCAGTTTGCTCTCCACCCAGTCTCCTCCACCAATTTGACCAGTAAACACTCTTTTAACACCTCTCCTAAGCTGTTGTCTCCTCATTTATTTATTTATAAATAAAATATTCTGAATTTACATTAAATATCCTTGACCCCACTGGGTCATCAACTACAACTTAGCATAAAATTTAACATATTGTTCCTCAATAATATAAAATTGTTTTTGCAAAATTGGGGCATGTGATAGAAGATGTATGATTTTGTCTAAAGGTTTTGTTTCCATATCATTTAATAATATATTGTATTGATTTCGTCCACTTTGGAGTAGGCTTTTTGAAGACTAAAGTTTCACTTGCATTGTTTTCCCATATGAGTTTGTCATTTTCTTTGTATATTTTTTTCCTTCTGTGTTGTCTTGTAGAGTTTCCCATAGCAAATTCATTATGTTTCAAGTAAAGGGATGCATATTTATTTTGGGATCCATTTCCTCCATTTGTCTTTTCATTGATGATTTTCCCAGTGTTGAGCTACTTGGGTTTTCCCCACCCTTACAAATATTTCTCTACAGTTAGTCAATTCTAGGTTGTCTTTTAGCTTTGGAAATAATTTCCAAGAATCATCTCAAAAGAGTGTTATCGTTCCATCCCTAATTTCCCAAAAGATGTTGTCATAAACTATAGAATGATTATTCCATGCATTGTTCCATATGAGAGATTTGTTTCTTGTCCCTTCTAGCCTTATTAGCTCCTAATTTGGAATATAGGGCACATATGTATGTCATCATAGTTTCCCCAAGTATTCTTCCTTTCTATTAACCCATCACCACCATAATCCCCCCCCATAACTTGTCTTTCAATTTCTGGATCTCTCATACCAAGTCCTCTTGCCAATTTGGGTTAGCAAACTTTTTCCCATGAGACCATGGTCCAATTTTATTTTAAGTTTGAGTCTCCCCATAAGAAGGTTCATTGAATATTTTGGATGGATTTAGGGGTTTTTAATACAAAGAATAGATTCAAAGGCATTGCTTGAAGGACTAATTTGAGAAGAGTTAGTTTACTTGGGAAGTTAAGAGTGTGAAAGTCCAACTTGCAAGTTTTTTTTCTAGAGAGGATAGAAGAGCTTCCCAGGAAACACTATGAAGGACATTTTCAATGACGGGGATACCCAGATATCTAAAGGGAAGATTACACCATTGAAAACCAAGAAGTCTATAGATGTGAAGTTGGATAGAAGGAGCAATGTTAAAGAAAAAAATTGGGAATTATCAAGGTTGATATCAATTCCTAAGGCAAAGGTCAACAAACGGAGGACTTTTAAAGGCTTTGGATTCTTTAATAGTAGTAATACCCATTGGCATTGTGTCATCAATGAATTGTTGGTGGGAAGCATGGGAGGGTTCATTGTTTATCCTAAGGCCAGATATTTCCCCAGAAATTGTATCTTTTGAGATGGATCTTCCTAGTCCTTCAACCATTAAAATAAAAAGGAAGGGTGAGAGGGGGTATCCTTTCCAAATTCCTCTATAGGAGGAGAAAGTTGGGTTTGGGGAGCCATTAATAAGAATAGAGAAAAAATCCGAAGATGAAGGGATGGGATCCAATTTGTCCAAATAGTCGAGAAACCAAAAGCAAGGAGGAGAGACTTAATGTAACTCCATTTTAGTTTGCCAAATGCTTTTGATAAGTCAAGTTTCATAATCATACCCGGTTTCTTTAGATTATTTAAGTAATGGATGTTTACATGAGTGACTATGATGTTATCCAGAAGCTATATTCCTTCAACGTAAATCAATTGTTCAACAGAGATCAGTTGGGGTATAAAAAATTTAGCCCGTTAGCAATTACTTTAGTACTAATTGTTTTGTAGATGACGCTGCAAAGAGCTATAGGTCAGAATTTGTTAAAAGAACAAGCTTGATGTTCCTTGGGTATGAGTGTGAGGAAGGTGGAGTTCAAGGCTAGAAGCAATGGTAATCTTTCCCTTATTCTTCAACAAACTTCCATACATCCCTTTTAATTACTATCCAACAACTATGAAAGAAATCTATTGCAAAACAATATAGACCTGGAGATTTCCCTTTGGGCATATTCATGATTGCTTGCTCGACTTCTCCAATAGTTATAGGTCTCATCAAGTTGTCATTTTGCTCATGTTTAATCAATTTAGGAATGTTTATTTTTATTTGTTGGATAACATCATTTTTGTCTATGTGAGGTTCCGATAGCAGATATTGGTAGTAAGTTGTGAGTTCCTTTTCCAAATCCTTCTTGGTAGTTAGGGTTTTACCTTGTTCATCAATGAGTTTACTTTTTCTATTGTTGTCATGTGTTGTATCATTGATTTCTGAAATATTTTTACGTTGTATTCTCCCTTTTTTAACTATTTTATTCTATATTTTTGTCTCCATAGAATTTCACCTTGTCTTTCTCTTTGGTCTAAGTGAGTCTATATGTCCATTTCTTGTTGTACTTTTCTTGTTGTACTTGAGTCTTTCTTATTTCCATATTCTTTTGAGCTATACAAATGTATCCAAAAACTTCCTTATTCCATTTATTAGTTTTTCTTTCAAATTCTTGAGCATTTGTTGGAATATGCACTTTATAGTTCCTTTGGTTATTTCAGCTTCCTTCGAGCAAGTTGTTATGTTTTCTTGGAATTGGGCTTGCTTGATGGTGAGTCTCCTAGACCTAGCTCAATGCTAAACATGCCAATGATATGATCCTCACGATGGCAATATTGTTGCTTGAGTGGTTGTTCCTTGACTTACTCTAGTGGCTAATTGATGTGCTCCTACTCTTTTATTATTCCAAGTATGATTCCCATTAGCATTCTCTGTGTCCACAAGATTTAGTTCATTGATGAGAGATTGAAAAGCTAAACTATCTTCATATAAATTCTTGTGGCCTCCTCTTTTTTCATATAAATTCCTATGGCCTCCTCTTTTTTCTGCTAAGGAGGTTATCATATTGAAGTCTTCTCTAGTTATCTAATATTATTTACCTACTAACAAACGGATAGTTTTGAGACTGTTTAGAACAACCATTTTTGCTGGAAGTAATTTCAATCCATAAACATTAGTTAAGTATCCATATACAGTTGATCCAATTAGATTAAATTTGGTTGAGAGGGTGTTTGAAGTTGATATAAAATTATTCATATCAATTTCATTTGGATTCCATAGAAAAGTTATTCATCCTGCATTTCCTTTGGCATCTACTATGTCTTAACATTTCCTCCATATATTCTTTGTTATTTAGTGTAGAGTAGTTTCTTGGATCATAGTGATAGATATTTTTATTCAATAATATTTTTCAGTAGAATTTTTTCTTTCTCTTTTTTTCTCTTTCCATTGACGCCTCAGACACTCTAGGTTATAATTTGCTTCTTTCTTTCTCTTTTTTTTTCTCTTTCCATTGATGCCTCAAACACTCTAGGTTATAATCTTCATAATAATTATTAGGGAGGTTGGAACTTATCTGTCACTAGCTGATATAGCCCTGAGTCAATCAATTTTATGAGTAAATCTTTTATGAGTTAATGTCCCCCTGAGTCAATCAATTTTATGAGTTAATGTCCTCAATGAATACTAGCTTTGCAAAGATGAAATGAAAGCAAACCTGACATCTATTTCTTCAATTCAATTGAAGACAACGTTATTTATGTTTGGTGAGGCCCTTTGCAATTAGAATTAAAAATTCAGTGGACAATTAAGACTTAATTGAAAGCTAAGACATTAAATTGAACAACCATTCACAACGCTCAAACAATTAAGAATATTCCATCTGTCAGTGTTTACGGGCGGACTTGTCACTGCTAATTTAAAATTGATTAAACCAATTATTCCATGTTACAGAAAGTTCAACATCATATAGTAGCGTCTACACAAGATGACATTCAGGATTTTAGCAAATATTTTCTTTAGTTGTTTTGGTAAAAACTGCCACTCTGATCATTGCACTGTGCTACTATTCATGACAGATTTGATATGTCTTAGTTATGTAAAAAGAATCTTGAATTTTAATCACTGAAAAGAAAAATATAGTCAAAGATCCAGGAAAATAATGTGTTTTTATATAAATGTATAGAATTAATAATCTAGCAATAATCATATTAATTTTATTTAAGTGTTCGAAAAAAAAGCATTATTATAAAAAGTATGTACCTAAATTTACTAAATAATCAAACACATTAAATAAAATTAATGTAGTTATTGCTAACAAATAAAAACATAAAGTTATAGCCAAAAGCATTAAGAAATAAATATTATTTAATTAAACATAATATTAAAAACCTTGACCTTCAATCACTCAAAGATCTAAAATTTGACAGAATTAATAAATTATGTTCCTGGAATTTTGGTTCATAAAATAATGCCACTTGCAGTTGCAGGGAAGAAAACCTTTTAGAATATTTTTAACCTAACCGCTTTAGCGGATGGTTAGCCGTCCAGAGCTATTATCATTTCAGGGTATTATTCACGGCGTTGAGAGCAATTTCACACTTGTAATACTTATAATTTATAAATAAACATATTGACAAATGCCAATGTCGATTAAGGTTTTATATAGGAAATGGTGATTCTTCTCTCGGCCATAACCTGACGGTATCGTCAATATTCAATTTCAAGAAACAAACCCCAAATGCAGGAAATTATTGAAACTGTTGAACCGTTGAAGGGTGCAAATGATATTAGCATTCAGCTGTAAAAGAAATGTGTATCTTGTTAGAATCCAGAAGTGCTTGTGTGATTGTTTGTTATAAATCGATATTTTTCTCATACAACTAACGCCCAATTTGACACAGTAAATATGCTTATATATGTTTTATCATTTACCCATATGGACTACCGTTATTGATTAATATAACTGTTACGAGTACTCTAGATTTTCATAATTGAATCTACACGGTAGTATAAAGCGGCTCTCACATGTTTTAACTGAGAGCTGTCACATTAATACTCACTGGCAGTATAGAATATTAATGACTGAAACTGTATACAGAACAGATCTTATATTTTAAAGAACTCATTACAGGATCAGTACCAATCCAAATGAAGAATTGCAACAATGCTTATGCAGCAATTAGTGACCAGTCATACGGTTCCCATTTGATAATCTGGGAGAAATATTATTGACTTAAAACAGGGCTAATTCAACATTCGAGTATATAAACAAGCGTAAAAGAATAACAATATTTAGGGCAAAATGAGTATATGCTCAAAAATTTGAATTTACATTTTTTCGATTCAGAATGAGGACATTACACTTCTCTGCTATTCCGAGCTGTAGATCAAGGAACTCGGGAACGAGTTTTATGGATTGAAATAATTAAAAAGTATGTCCTCCTTGAATCTGCTGCTACGACTATAACTAGTAGCTGAAGAAGCAGAGATCATCATAATCTTCTCGCACTTCTTCTCATCCGCGGCCGCAGCCTGGACATCATCGTTGAAAGAAGCGCGGGCATGATCAGCTTGTCAGTGCATCGACATATTTGGGTTGTAGCGACTTCTGACATAGTCTTCTGGAATATAAACATCCATTGCCAGATCCATGGATCAAAACCTGCAGGATGCTGCTGGCTGTGATAAAAGCTCAATTAATTAAGAACAGCAGATATTCAGGGGGGAAATCGAATTATGTTGAACAGAATAATGGGGTCAGGGGTTAAATTTGACGGGAGTATACCCGTATTTAGGTTTTTTACCCGTCAAATACGGGTGAATATGGAAAAAACCCGTCATCTAAGAAGGGCATTTTTTAAAAACAGTAGTAGTTTTGACGGGTATTTATAAAATTTGCCAGTATCTAACCTGTACACCTGAGTCGATGACTGATGCGGGCCCGGCAAATTGCAATGCAGCCCGCTGCCCGCGAGATTGAACATTCCAACTCTAACAAAATTCTATTCACATTGCAATTTGTATTATTATATTGGATGATCTCCATCACATCCTAGCACTCCACCTCCAGTGAACACTTAATGTTCATTCTACAGCATTATTCATAAATTCTTTTCAATAAATCTTTCATTAATTAATCACAATTCAAACATCCAAAAAGAATTTCTCAGACTCGATTTCGTGTTGCCTTTCGCCCACGATCTGAATTCATTTCATTGCCTTTCCTCTGTTTCGAGGTATGTTCCATAAGAACGAGGAGTTCAAAGTCCGGTGAGTCTGGACTCTGGAGTGATCCGGGGACTGGGAGCATTTAATTCTACCATTTAATTTCTACCAACCGCACCAGCTGAACGCTTGAAGCTATGAATGAAAGATTGAAACCCTTTACAGGTTTACTTTGGTCGGGACTCCAAGCATGAAATTTTGAAACCAACTCTGGTCTGGACTCGAAGCTTGAAAGTTTGAAAGGGTTACTCTGGTCAGGACTCAAGCTTGGAAGTCGCCGCGGGCCGAGAGTGCAGTTGCAGGCGGCAGGCGAATTAAGAGGTTTATGTATTTACGAGCCTACTCAGCTTCACATTTGTGTATTTAGGAGCCCGACACATTTAAATTCAAAATATTTTTGTTCCACAAGAGACGTAGCTTTTTCTCTCTCCATATAACAGAGCTGAAGCTTCGAAGGGCCATACAATATGAATGTAATGGCTGGTTCTTCTTCTTCAGCAGAGGAGGAGCCCCAGTCCTCCGGCGGGGAATAGCCAGCAGAGTCAAGCTTGCGCAACGCTGCTGCCTCCTCATATGCCCAACAAAATCATGCTCTTCTTGCAGGCGACCTTTAGTTGCCACTGCCGTCTACCAGATTGGAGGGCAAACCAACGGAAAGCCACGAGCAGAAGAAGATCATTACGACTGGTTATATTCCACCAGGGCACTCGGTTTCTCGCGTCCATAGGCCTGTTGCAACGCAACCTGATCAAGCCACAGCACCACTACCACCAGCAGGGGGAGGAGGACCACCCCCACTAGGTGGAGGCGGAGGCGGAGGTGGGGGGCCTGGGGGATTTTCAATGGTGCTGCACAATAGTGTATTTCAGGGGTCAGCCCCTACTCAACTCTCCGGTTTCGCTCCATTCCCCTACACTGTAGAGCACACACTTCGGCCTCCGCAAATGCAACAATTGACGGCATCGCAGGCCGCAGCTGCTCAGGGGCACATCAACATTGGCGTCACAATTCCCGTTAAATCGGTGCCTGCGGTAACCAAACATCCTACAGGTACCTCAAATCCCCCTTCTCTTTTTTCTCAATACAATCTGTTTGAAATGAGACTCCCAAAAAATATATTTATATAAAATGCCCTAGTAAGTAACAATCATGGCTAGTAGTTGCCCAAAAGGCTTCATCGTCGGGAATGCATGATTGGTAGTACACTAAAATTTATGAAGAGTAAAAACTGTAAATGAAAGTTACATTATCTGGAAAGGTGACTGGTATTTACTTAAATTTTGGGGTTTTTATTATTCTATCTTCGAGGAAGTGTAATCCTGAGCTCCCCTATCGATCCAACGATTCATTTACATGAGCTCTCCTTTACACCCTGTGTGATGTTGGTGTTGTCCATTGTGGCGCCTTGTTTGAGGAGAAATTGGTGTGTAGAGTTGAAGATCGAGCCGCACCTTGCTAAAAGCACGAAGATCTAGAAATACTAGGATAGAACCCTCTGTGAATGAGAAAACCATAGTTCCATGATAGATATAGCGATATACTATTCCTAATGTACTGATGGCCTAAACTCAGTTGATTAAAAGTCAATCAAGTTTCTCTGTGGAGGTGAAGCCTTAGATTCTTTGGAAACTTCAATGAAAAATGGCTATACTCGTGTCACGAATTGCATTTGAGCTGAATACCTTAGTCGAGTTAGCTGAGTTCACTGATTTACTCGCAATGAATCCCTTGTTTAATTTTCGAGTGTCTCTATTTAAGTCTCTTTTCCATGTCTACTTACATGTATATTTGTCATTGTCATATTTGTTTTGTCTAAGAAATTTCTCAGCATGTTCTTGATTTGCTTAATGTTTTGTCATCCCATAAAATTATTTGGAGAAATGGGAGATGAACCCATACTAGAATATAGTGGTGGGAACTTGATCCTTGATCAAAATTAATTGACCAATGACTGAGGTTTTTCTCTGTCCTCACTTCCGCTGTAAAATGGTTGATGGTCACTTGATGGTTCCAAACCTGAAATGACCTTCCCTTGTGGTTTTTTTGATGGAGCTGCAGCGGCAAATATATGTGGTTCAGGTCTTGTGATCTATATTAATGCTCAGCACTATTTCTGTTTCTCCATTGGTGGTGGACATGGTACTAATACTAGAGTTGAATTGTTGGCTTCTTGGGCTGTCCTCAGAATCAGCCAGATGATGGGTATCCCAATTCAGTTGATTTATGGAGACTCTTTAGTAATTATTTCTTGGCTCAATCGATCGTCAGCACTTGATGTTCCTTCTCTGATGCATTGGTGCAAAGATATAAGGCATTTGATCCGCATGGCCCCACAGGTGATCTTCAAGCACGTTTTCCGGGAGCATAACTCTCTAGCAGATGGACTTTCTAAGAAGGCACTGAATTTGGATTTGGGCCATGGTTACTTCACTGAGTTTTTGGATGGCTTGGCCATAAATGAGGGCCACTTTGTTCTTTTTTGATGCTGAGATTCTCAGCTTTTTTTGACATCAGCATTATGTGCTTTTCACATATTTTGTCTCAGTATTGAGTCCTCCCTGTTAGCAAGTTTTGCTCCTGGATTTCTTGATTGTGGATCACCTTCGATTTTCATCAGCATATCTGACCTGCTAACGCGGGAATGATGAGTAAAGTCTGCAAAGATCAAACTTTTATTCCTCTTTCTTGGATGATGCAGAATGCTTCTGTTTTTTTTCTGCTTTTTGTTGTTTGATCTGGTTGTTATCTCTGCTGATTGCTGAATGCTCAATCAAGGATGCATTGTAAAAGATGTCTTTTGATTCTACTTGAATAACAAAGACTGGTATTTTTTCTTCTGAAAACTTCACACACCCATTGCTAGGATTTAGCTTAACCCAGTTAGCAGCAGTGTTATTAAAACCAAACCGAAACCGGTAAAACCGGCCAGCTCAACCGGTTCCAGGCCCTGTGAAATTCCTAAGTTATTTCCACAAAATCCCTTACTGCTGAAAATGCAAGTTAAGAATTCTGGAGACTGGTTTTCTTACTGTATTATGATGTTTGATTTCTTCCAATGGCTGTAGGTGCACTTTAATGAACAGCAAACTAATACTCTATCTCAGCCTAAGTGAATTCAGTTTATAAACTTCATTATGCCCCCTGAATTTTCTCTAAGTATGGGTGCATGTGTTCTTACGATATTTGGTGTGTAACTCAACTTCTGATGGAGATATAAACTTGGGACAACATTCTGATTTGTAACCTTTAAGTAATATTTCTGTGTTGGTGTATCCCTTTGGACCTTTCTCAAACAAATAATAATATGCAGGAATAACTCACAGTGAACACACAAGTTTAATAATCTTCCATTTAATAGTTGTTTAAGTATGTGACGATTAGTTTTCAGTGAACTCCCTCATTAGATACTTGCTGAATATGAACATTTGTTTCAATATTTCAATTAGATATGAACTCCACACTCTTTCTCTTACAATTGTAGTTAGGGTGTAACATTAAACAATTGAATATTTTAATTTTAATTCGTTGAGATGACTGAAACAGTCAACAGATGTTTCTCTTCTAAAAAGTCTAAAACTATCTTTTTGCTTTTGGTTGAACAAAATTGACATTATGGTACCTTCTATAACCAATAACATTTACATTAAGTACAAGTTCCGAGGCTCTGCAGTGTCACCCCATTCTTAAAATTCAACATTCCTACTTTTGAAGGTTTTAATATAAAGCCCATAATATCTAGAGTACTTATGATATCCCAAATATTAGATTGTTCAAGACAAAATGCTGCCACTGCAGGGCTACAGCTTTGGAGATCACACTGTGACTAATTTAACATTAAGCTCATATGCAAATAAATCCTTTGACTTGTTTATATGAAAAATTAAAGATTCATACATAAAGTGCAGAGTCGACTGATTTAACTTTCCTTCAGATTTTAAACCAAATTAGGACAGCATAGCGTCTTACTTCTGATATGTGGCTGAGAGGACTCTGTGGTGGCAGTTTTAGCTGAGACAAGCTAATCTGGAGTCTCCTCCTCGATGTAGACTGGTCTATCTCCCAGAAGCTTGTCCATGTCACTTAATATCTTCTTTAATTTTAAATTGGCATCCTGGATGATAAGGGGAAGGTATCTAGTTATTTCTTTTATCTTTTTTAGTAACCAGAAATAATTCTGTCTGGGCTTTCTGTTTTTCCATGAATTTTCTTCAAAGTTATCTCAGCAGAGTCCCTTTTTTGTATTATCTCTAGTGTTGCATGTCTAGGCCGAGTCACTCAGAGTTGACTCATTTTTGTGCATGAACGCCATTGGTACTTTTCAATAAGGGTGATCGGTGGCTTACTTATTTTTTGACGGGTAAAAATAAATAATGAACGTCATTTTTTTGACGGGTAAACATAAATATTAAACCTCATAGGAAGGGTAGTTTCAAAAGAAACCTGTCACATAAAAATTGCTTGACGGGTAAGGGTGCCCGTCAAATTAAACCCCTGAATGGGGTATTACCGTATCAGTGAGCCTTTAATGGTGAAATCGAATGATGTTCAACTGAATAATGGGGGTACTGTCAGGTTTCAGTAGAGAAAGTAAAAGTAGTGGGCGTTAACTGAAAAACCAGGGGATTGTAGCCTGTAGGCAGCTTGTAGCCGTAAACTTGGGGAACAAGTAATTAATCTTGAAACCTGAGCCCTGCCCTGTGTCCACATCAACATGCCCGCGGATTGTCGAGTAAACCGTGGGTTTTAAACCGTGAGTCTAACGTTTAGAATACTTCGAAATTAAACGGTGGGCTTGTTTGTTGAGGCAACCATGAAAACCGGCCGTGAGTCTAACGTTTAGAACATTTCGAAATTAAACGGTGGGCTTGTTTGTGGAGGCAACCATGAAAACCGGCAAGGTATTGGAATTTTTCGTCAAGTAGTCTTTTAACCAATGGTGAATCATATTTAAAAAAAACTATGAAAACTGGTAGTTAAAACGTTAGAGTATCTGGCAATTCATTTCAGTATGCTTAAAATCGGAGTAAACTTTCTACCCGACCATTTGCACTGATAGGACGACCAACAATGCGGGTAAAAAGAATACTCCCTTAAAATCAATGTCAATTTTTGAAAGGAAGTAAAAATTGCGATGGTGTATTGGTGAAAACAATGGGACTTATTGATCTGTATTTATTTTTAGGATTGATTCAAGATTGTATTGATATTTATTTTTAAAATGTATCTATAATCATTATTTCTAAAAATTGATTTTTTTAATATAAAATAAATAAATAATATTTAAATAATTTTTTTAATTTAAGATGTTTCATTTAATAATAAATGTACAATTTCAACCATTTTTTACCATACAAGATACACTTCAAAAATACAAATAATCATTCAAACTTCCATATTATAATTTTCTATAAAGCTTCGAGGTTGTAATTAAACGGGCAAACCCAACACGGTCAAAAGTCAAAATTCGTTCCCATTCCAAGAAACTAAGTCATGTTTTTCCCACCTCTTTAGAACGCAGAAAGAAAACTCAGATGCCAAAAACTGAGACCTTTTTAAGCCACAAGTTTACATTCCCGGAAAATGGATTATAATATTAATTTTTCATGAATTTTTTTTTTTTTTTTCATAAAAAAGATCTTATATATTAAATATATAAAAAAGGTATCACCTGTATTTTACAAAATAGTGACTATATGTCAGCTGTCCAGATCATTTTATACAACTACAATTCAGCAGTGTTTCATCTTACCTCCCATATTCCCCAGTAACTTATATGTTGTCTTCACCCACCAGGTATCTATCAGTTTGATTATGTAATTTCCATTACAAAAACATCAATTGATAAATATATCCCAATATGAACCATAAGATATAACAATCTTATGCATTCATATATAAATACCAAAAAAAAAAACAATCTATCTAATATGTACCAAAAAAAACAAAAGAGGTTGGATCGCGACCTTCCCCACGTGCCACCAAAAAATGACCAACCGGCCCCGCTATTGCCATCTTAGATAAATAATCAGCATATATACATGCTGGATGTTTATCTCCTGAAATTGATCCTTCAGCTTTATTATACGGTCCATCCAATAGGTAAGATGAATCAATTCCAAATTGTAATTACCTCTGAACCATTCCACTATAATCAAGGAGTCACCAGCAATTTGGATAGCCTCAATCCCTAAAGTACGTGCCAGGTGTAGAAGACTCCATAAAGGAAGTAGTTCAGACCTCGAATTAGTACCAAAACCACAGTTCCACATGATATTATACCTGCCCAGGTGTGGTGTGATAAGGATAGCCCCAACGCCACATTTGGTTCCTCCATCCTGAGATGCTCCATCAAAGAATCCAATGGCCATGTCATGTTTAAATGATGGAGGCTGAATAATCCGGGTCTTATGAAGTCTGTTCTTCCTGGGACCCTCATACCAAATGACCTATACCTTATTAGCAATCTGTAGTGGAGAAGTATATTTGTCTCGGAAAATGATGGAGTTCCGAGCCAGCCAAATATATCTACATACATGAAATGGTAGATTCCGCAATCGAACACCCCCCGATATCCAATTAGTGAAAGCCTCGGTAGTATGATTTCCATGCCAAGTATGTCCAGCTGCAAATATATTCCCAATATGTTGCCATACCTGTATAGTGAATGTGCATTCAATCATCAAATGATTGATACATTCCACAGCCTGATGACAAAACGGACATATACCCGGTCCTTCGAAGCCTCTACGCTGTAGCGTGTTCCATGTGAGAATGCGACCAGCCAACATCAACCAAGTGAATATAACAGTATTAAGTGGAATTTGCCAATGCCAAACCTCCTTAAACCATAACGGAATAAGATCCGGAAAATTGGATATGACAGTAGATGAATATGCCAAAGCCGTCGTAATAGTCCCTGATCTAACATTCTTGCTCCAATACAGTAAATCCTTGCAGTGGTTCAAACAAAGTCCAGTATTCCTGATCAAATAGGTATAATAATTCCATTCTGTAGCCAGTGCCCCCGACAGATCGATATCCAGAGCATCCACCCACCCCATGAAGCGCCCATCACCATAGTATTTGGCTGCCTGTGCCAAAAAATAGATTCTTCTATCAAGTAAATGAGACAATAAAGGTTCTGACAGCCGAGAGGAACCAGCCATACCCAAAATGGGATCTCTACCCACTCTAATGCGCCATCCATCCCCAGGATGCCACGCCAGCCACTGTTTCAGTATAGGCATCGCCTGCAAAAGGTCCCTCCAAATATTCGAGATAGATCTCCGGTCATATTCATGAAATCTGATCCATTCTGATATCGGCCATCCCCGAATATATTTAGCAGATATCACCCGATGCCACAAGCATGGAACAAAGATACACCTCCACAGGTTTTTCGCATGAAGAGCCTTACCAAAATCTGCAATGTCCTTCAATCCCCAACCCCCACATTCTTTTGGCCTAGCCAATAGTTCCCATCGTGCCAAACTTATGGATGGCCGATCTCTGCAGCCCGACCAAATGAACCGAGTCACACAACTCTGAACCAAATTTATTTTATCATAATCATAAAATTGGATGTTTCTTTATCAAACATTAATCATTCCGTTATTATATCAATGGGAAAAGTTTCATTGCACAACTTAAATGTTAGACTCAAAAAATGCATGCTATTGTACTTAAATGATATAATAATAAATATTATTTTATTTACCAAAATTTGGTATTATCTTAAATTGTAGACAAAAAAAACTTCTATTTATTAAATTTGGTATTATTTTAATTTTTTTTAAGAAAAATAGTTTTTTTTGGTATTCATTTTGAATCAAATGTAATTGTTACATCATATAATTGAGCCTTATATCAGTACTAGGCATACCTAGAAGAGAATGGTTCAAGTCTTAATCTAGCAAGGAGATCCTGACCATAAGTGATATGGCTATATCAAAGACTCATACAACAAGATATGAGGTAGTATTAACAATCATAACTGGCTCCCACATAGTCTTCCAAAAAACAGAAGCATAGCCATCCAAACTCCTTCTAGACCTCCAATAATGTCTAATGGATATTACAAAAAGAACCCACATGTAGCTTATCCAGGGAAGAGCTCATGAGAAAGTGAAAAAATCAGAATCTATGAGGAGAACAAAGTCAACCTCAGACATCCAAAAAAAAATGTAAAATACTCATCCATCCATACTCAGGAAAACATACCAAGATGTAAAAGGAGTAGGTGAAAGATCACAGACTTAAAAGAGCTGAATCGATCCATTCCCAATAATTTCACCTTCATAGAATTCAGTGAAATATATGTGGCTAGTGGCCATGGAGAGCTCTTCCTTGGATAAGCCATCTGCCTTCTCATTGTATTCTTTGTAGACATGAAGGAAATCTAGAGAGAGAACGTAAGATTTAAGTTTTATGATATTGTAACACCATCCATCCAAATTGAGAGTTGAGAGAGCAACCCTCCCCTTGGCCCAGTTGATAATGGTTGATGAGTCCCCCAAGACATGAAGCGAAGGAATGCCAAATTCCTTTACAACATATAGTAGTGCCCAAAGAGCCAACAGTTTGGATCTGGTGTTTGTACTATGACCACACCCCATCTTTATGCAGAAAAAATGGACTTGATTGATCAACAGATGTATACTAGCACCTCCAGTCATATTAGTTGAAGCTCCATCGAAAAAACCGGAAGAATACTCAATGACAAGTGCCAAACCAATGCATCTCCGCTTGGGATTTCTTTTAGAGACCACTGGATATGTATGCAGCTAATCCACAATATTGTGACAGAGAGAATTTATATCAAGAGATTTATCCTCAAAAATAAGTTTGTTCCTAATGAGCCACAAATTCTAGGTAATGAAGAGAGGTAAGTAGAGAAATTTATTTTCTCTAATGAACCAATTTTCCATAAAAGAAGGCTCGTTCCAGTCCATTGCTAAGTGGAGGATCCTGCAAAAGTTGTTGATGATATACCTGGTGAAAGTACATGCTATGAATAGATGATTTACGTTTTCCTCTCCAATTCTACACAGGTTAATTAAGTTATCCCATGTATTTATGCGATTTTCCAAACACAACCGATTGAAACAGGTCAATTTTAAAAGGACATCACACTTCCAAATGCGTGAAAGAACACTAACAGGCGGAGCCAAGAGTAGGAATGAAGTGATGTGTTCATATGCTAACTTAGCAGTGACCATGCCCGTAGCTTTGTTATATATCCATATCATAGAGTCCTTATTATCAGTGAGTCTAATGCAACCATGAGATAATACATTCACATATTCGGTCCATTGATCCTTCTAATAGCCACCCAAGTCCAGATCCTCTGCTAATAACCAATAAGCCTATGAGGAAGTACTGACCCCCAAGTTACGGGCTTGATTGAGTGTTATAATGCCAAATTCTTTCATATACATCCTAAGATCCTCCAGGAGTACAAAGGACGTGTTCACACCAACCACAGGATCAACTCCTAACTTAATTATTTTTCCATCTCCAACTTTCCATCCCAAATTCCTGGTGATCTATGCAAGAGATCGGATGAATCCATTCCAGATGTAAGATGATCCTTGGACTGGAAAATCATGAATACGAATCCAATCATCCACAGACCAATCTTTAAGATCTTTATGTCTAATAATGTGGTTCCATATTCCCACACCATCAAGAGCCATCCAACAACTTTTCATTCTAAGAGACAAACTGACCATTCTAGGTTCTTAATATTCCAACCTCCATACTCATAAGGTTTTGAAATGGAATGCCAATCAACTAAGTGCATCTTGTGTTTCCCACCCACATTTCCCCGGAGAAAGTTGAAAATGGAGCGTCTGAGACAATGCAGAATGGATTTAGGAATCCGAGCTAGGACAAGAAAATATACTTCCAACCCCATAAGAATTGATATGACTAAGATCAACCTTCCTCCCCATGATAACAGTCTATAGGCCCAATTGCTAATCCTCTTTTCAAAACTTTTGATAATCCAACGCTAATCATTTGAGCAATAACCCAGAGGCTTGAGATGGTAGCCGAGGTACTTGAAACCAACAGTGATAGATTCCATTTTGTAAGGTAGTAAGGAGAGAATATGATCTCTAGTTGCCTCATCAACTTCACCATACAGAAAGGATGACTTCTCGTTGTTGATCTTCATACCTGTTGCCGAACATAAGAGGTCCAAGATTTTCTTATAGCCTTGCCATTCTTCATAAGTCCCCAGTCCAAACAAGATAACATCGTCCACAAAGAGGAAGTGTGTTAAAAACATGCTAGAAGAAACTTTGACCCCGATGATTTTCCCTCTTCTCTAAGCATCAGTAATGAGTAGGCTTAAACTTTCAATTATGGAAATGAAAAGAAGGGGAGAAAGAATGAACCCTTGTTTGATACCACGAGAGGCAGGAAAAAAGTTTGATGGAGTGCCATTGATTAGGACAACAAAATTTGAGGAGCTGATACACCCCATGATCCCGTTCACCTCATCCACAGGTAAACCAGTCTATAAGAGGACTAGTATGAGAAAATTCTAGTTTACATAGTCAGATGCTTTGACCAAATCCAGTTTGAGGAAAAATACCTTCTTCTTTTTCTGTTTAATGGAATGCAATATTTCCTGAGTAATTCATATAGGCTCAATAATTTGTCTATTATGGAGAAACCCAAACTGATGAGCTGAAATGGCCTTGTCCAGGAAAGGATTCAATTTAGTCGCTGCAATCTTTGAAATGATCTTGTATACCAAGTTGCAGAGAGAGATGGGACATAAATATTCAAATGTGAGTGGGATATCACATTTCAGAATGAGGGTAATGAAAGTTACATTTAAAGCGTAGATGACCTTACCCTCCAATTGAGAATGTTCCATAGCCCTTAGGATATTAGATCCCACTAGGTCAAAGAAGCTAAGAAAGAACTCCACTGGCCAACCATTAGGGCTAGGGCTCTTATCCTTTTTAAAACCTTTTAGAACATTTTCCACTTCTGAGAGAGTAATTTTTGAGAAAAAACTACCCCTTTCTTCCTCCTAAACAAAAGTGGGAAAGAGACTGATAACTTTTAGTTGATCCACAATATTTGTGTTGCCATCATCTTTAAGCAAATTCGAGAAGTGTTGAGCTCCTAGCAGTTTGAGATGGGCATCATCATCAACCATTTTCCCATCCCGATTATGCAGTGCCCAAATGGACTTGGAATTCCTTCTAGATGATGCAAAAGTGTGCAAGAATTTATTATTTGTATCCCCTTCATTGATCCAATTTATTCTACTATTGAGTCTCCAAGTTAAGACCTGGTGTGCCAATAAAGTATCCTTCCTACTCTTCAGTTGTGAAAGATGAGCTGCTTCACTGTCAGTAAGTATGTCGGAGATCCGAGTAGAAAGCAAAGTTTGTATTTCAAGATCAATGTCTAACATCTCTTTGGCTTTTGCCAACACCTGCCTTTTTTCCCAATCTTTCATAGTACTTTTGAGCCTCTTAATCTTGAAGGATAGGGAAGACATAGAGTCAAATAAGGAGTGCACATCAGTAGTCCATGAAGAGTTAACAATATCAGAAAATGTCTTTTTCAATAAGTCAAGCCCTGTTGAACTTGAAGGGGTAAGGATGGAATGAAGGCAGAAATTTCCATTCCAGGAAAATAGGAAAGTGGTTCGAGATCTCGAAGGGAGAAGCCCAAGTTCTGTAACGATTGAGGGATGGTAGCAAGTGGAGAGAGGCCAAGAATCTATCCAAATTTTTCATCACTCCTTCCAAGCCCACTCGGCCATTTCTCCAGGTAGGGTTAAGAGAGAGAGGGGCCAAATCCACCATATTAGTAGTAGTCAAGAGCTAAGCAAAGAAAGGGGCCAAAGTATCAATATGAGCTTTACTAACCTAGATTTCAGCATTTGAGAGATTAAAATTCAAATCTCCAACAAGAATGAGATTAGGGGGGTCAAAAATGCCACCAGCCAAGACATTGTTCCAGAAAAAATCTCTGTTTGAGAATGGCCCATAGCAATTCAAGATAGAGAAAACAGAGTCAAGACCCTTAAACCTAGCTTTGACCTGTATACCAAACATAGGAGTAAAAGGATTTACAACGAGTAAGTTGAGGATTCCAACCAGTATGAATACCTCTTGAGCGACCTAGTGATTAAAGGGCACAAAACTCCCAACCAGGCTTTAACTTAGAGAATAAACAAATATCCATATAATGATCACACATGGTTTCCTGAATCAAAACCATATCAGGATTCAAAGAAGAGAACAAAGACTCGAAAGCTTTTTGTTTGGTAAGCCCCCCAAACCCCCCAATATTCATTGAGAGAATATTCATGGAGCAACCAGATCAGCAGGTGGTTGTGCTCTAAGTGCCTAGGGAGAAGGGTTTGATGTTCTTATAACAACTTTAATCCTGACAAAAAGGGGACTGTAAAGGCCAGAAGCTCCAAGCTCTTCAAAAGGAACCGAAGGAGGTTTGTTTTTTCTGAACTTTCAAATAGTAACATTTTTGAATCTGATCGAGTCTAGTGGGAGAGTAGAGGGATAAACTAGTGATTTGTCAGAGAAGATCAATAGGGATGTAAGGAGAGAGGGGTCTAGGAAAGGAGGGGAAGCTATGGAACTGGACAATATGGGAGTCACGGTTGTGGGGGAGGTTCTAGGCAAGGGTGGAAAGTCCTCCAACGTAAAGGGAGGAAGAGACTCAAAGGAAGAAGAAGGGATAGGGAGGGTAGGAGGAGAGGGTAACAAGGGGGGTGAAGGAGATGAAGAGGTGTAAATACCTTCCTTTTGGGGCTCCACAGAGGAAGGAAGAAGAGATAACCTGGAAACATTCTCAATATCCTGGATATATGGTAGCTCACCTTTAGTTAGGTCATCATAAGGAGTAGGTGAGGATGAACCATACAGACCAGCAGGGGAGAGAGCTTTGGAAGGAGCATCAGGAGGAGAGACCACCAAGGGAGAACGGGAGGAGTGATCAGATGCCAAAAATCCTTTGTTCAAAGGAACACTATGGAGGAGAGGAGTGCAAGAGTTCCTCAGATGACGAGTTTCATGACAAAAAATAGATCTGAAAGACACGTTCAAGTAATCAAGCCTTTGGGAAATGACAAAATCATTACAAACTATATCAATCTCATCCAGGATACCCTTAGATACATCCAGTTCAACTAAGACTTTCGCCATCCTCCTATCGAAGATAAGGTGAAAATATTTCTCAACCGCCACGAAACGACCGAGGGTATTGGAAATACCAATCAAGAACTCCTTATTCCAAATGGGAAAGGGTAAGGCAGGCATCATCACCTAGAGGTGTCTCTTCACAACCCTCTCTATGAGCAGGTCGATGTTGGAGTGCCAGCAGCTAAGGACCAGAGAACCATTCTCAATGGTCCATAGAGAGATCAGAATACGAATAGTGTTAGATTCCTCAATAAATACAAAGACCAACCATCTATTAGCTAGCAGACTAATCGTCGGGACATAGTTAATTATAGGTTTCCAATGAACTGTAGCCACTCCGCCCATTTTTCCTTCTAGGCTATCGATAAGGGCCCTGCTACAGAGCTCGAAAACCCTGTCCATCATTACATCCCGACCCAATACATAGCTGTGTTTGGTATCAAGTGATTTCAATGCTTTAGTATTTCTAGGAGAATGGTGTGATAAGGCGGGACACGAGTGTGGGAGGCTCATTCCCCCAAAAGCGGAAGAAGTCTTGAAGGGGTTAGGGGACCCCATGACAGGTGGACGGTGAAGCCCTCAACTAAGAAGCTACCAAGCCACAAAGTGAAACAAATCCCGGAAGAAGAGCCCCTAAAACAAGGGAGAAGACACCACATAACCCCACAACAAATACTAAGGGAAGTGTGAGGCTCCATAAGACAAACAACCCAAAAACATGGGGTAGACCAGAAGTGGCAGACTGACAATCACAAAGCCACCATGCAGAAAAGGATGAACAAAAAGTCAAAATTCCCACATATTTTTACATGGTTGGTACTAATCCCTCCAATACGGAGGGTAGACTCCATGTGGGAACCAACTAACAAAGAAGGAGAGATAGAAACCTATAAAGAGACCCAGCAAAAATAGAATATCAGAAACTATAGTAATGAGTGCGATCCTAAGAAAAATACCCAAAGAAAGAAGATAAAAAAGTGCACTGCAACCGTGGAATTAAGACCAGCATGAAATCAACACCCAGTCAGAGAGAGAACCCTAAGAAGCGACCATCGGTATAGTAATTCCAGAAGAACAATGACCAACAAGTGAAAGTGCACTCAAGAATAGCGCAGGAGTAAAACCCAGATTCAAATAGAAAGAATCAGTCTACGCCATGCCATCCGAAACAAATAGCCATGATACCCGAAATAGATAACCATGCAAGAATCCGTAAGAAGCCCCCTGAGAAAGAGGCACAGTAGAGTAGTGTTGTCAGCAATCTACCAGAGAAATTACGAAACTATTGAGCCCAGAGACCGCCATGGACGACCACCAATGAAAACCCTAACCCTCCCACCATTGAAAAAACCAACAAGAAGATAATTCAAGCCATATTATTATCTTAGTTATTAGAGCATGTAGAGTTATGATGGTATTATACCAACTATTATAAGGGCTGAATCGGCTTAGGACACATTAACTTCAACTTAGATACACAGTGACTTAGAAACAAACTTTTTATTTGTATTTAGATGACAAAGATTGTAATAGGAAATAGACAAAAGTTTCTCAAGTTTTTGACTCGTGCAAATCGCTTTTAGGCATTGAGGAAGAGTATATACTTGATAACTCCACACTGAATACACTTGAGATATATGCTTTTGATGCGCGAGCACATAGGCCCTACACATACCTCAACTTACACAATAGACTTTCACACTCCAAAACTCTCTAATGCCAAATGAGAGCTAAAGGGATTTATTTGCAACAACTTAGTCAGTTTAACCGGTGACTTATGATTGACAACTATAGGTCATAAAGGATATTCATGAAATTAGTGGGGACTACCACTAATGTTATCTCATCCCATAAGTGGTCCATTAAGACATATGGAGACCCAATAATCCAAATATGGACAACCAATTGACACAAAGAGTTTTAAGGAATATTTTACACAGTGTAGCATTACACAACCCACGACACTTCCAATTAATAATATGGGACAGATACATTAGGGGACAAAACTATCAATGTCAGGTCTGCCACATGTACAACCACCAAAGGTGTTACTACTGTCAGCACTGTCAGAAGAGTAATATTTTGGAAATTCGCTTTTAAATTCTACATCTGAAAACAAGTAGAAAGAAAAACATTAGTCAACATATGATCCCAACATGATTTGATTAGGACCACAACAATATTTTCTAACCAAAATTGATTCCACTATAATTTAGTGGAACCTGCTTTGTTACCTAGCCAACCAATTTTCCATTATGGTCGCGTTGGATGTATTTTTCAGTGATATCGATAGACGGATCCAATGGAGTATATTTCCCTCCTAGGTGCATTAATTTAAATTTAAACCACATGTGCTTTTGGTGGGAAATGATCATATGCTTGCATGTGAAGGATAAAGTTTTCTCACCATTGCACCCAATCTTTTTTGGGACAAAATTTGTCAAGGAAAAATTATGTCCATTCCAACCATTGTTGCTGAACCAAAGTGGACGAATCTCCACAAATAATTATTTCTCCTTGTTCTCTGCAAAATTGGAGAATTAGTTGGTAACTGCTCCAAGTTAAATATTTGGGTCCAAGATCAACATAAAAGAGTTCTTGGCTAAGTTTCCAGGAAA
This sequence comes from Pseudotsuga menziesii, assembly GCA_001517045.1. NCBI lineage: Eukaryota > Viridiplantae > Streptophyta > Pinopsida > Pinales > Pinaceae > Pseudotsuga > Pseudotsuga menziesii. The sequence goes on from LPNX011112317.1 coordinate 154,574, forward strand.
CTTGGGTATGGGTATAGGTATGGTGATAGGTACGGGTACAAGGATGCCGCTTTTTGAAAAAAGGTACTTGGGTACGTCAAGGGTATTACATATGTGTGTGTGTGTGTGTGTGTGTGATAGTCACACCATACATGTATATAGATTTCTTCATAAATTATGAATCATGATTCATAATTATAAATTTGATGATTATTTGAACAATGAACATTTAGATTGAAAATTTGAAACATAAAAGTTGATATATCATCGACTGAGTAGATATCAATTGGAAAACATGAAGTTACATAAAATTGTATAAATCATTTGTAACAAACCTCAAATACAAGAATATATTCTCTAGGTGGGCAGTATAAAATTTCTTCTTTCATATACATTTAATCACACCAAATACGTTTAGAATCATTGTTTACTTAAGCATAACCATTCTTAAAATGATAATCTACATAATCAAACCTTTTGGAAATTTAATAAGGTACAACCATTACATTAGTCGCAAGACTATCCTTTGAATGAGATAAAGATTACATTGTAGCTCTGTCTTTTAACAAGGTATTGTACTTTATACCTGATCTCCTGTGCACAACCATTAGAAATGAGACACGATTCTCCTTAGTGGAGCAAACAATAATTTTAGATATGCTTTAGATGATAAAAGAAGCTAAATAAAAGTATGCACATATACGAATGATTTATTCTACACTATCTTTCGAGAGTTATCCCAATGCTTTTCCACCATTGGGACACAACGTCTGCAACCACCACTTGAATTCATGTAACTCAACATACATATTAGTATTATACATCAAGAACATAAGTCTCATAATAAACTTAAACAAGATAAATTAAATCCATAAACAAAGCTAACCATTACAGATACTTATTTTATCTTGGACGACTGAAAGCGTGTCTACGACTTTCCTCCCAACCATAGGCTTCGTCTAACGTATGTTTACCCGTTTAAAGCCACCCCTAGTTGGTCGAAAAATCCACTAAGGTTCGAGGTTATAAATGGAAACTATCCAAGTTTCAAGTTAAGATACTATGGTCATCAAATGGATACTTTGTCTATGAGTATGAGACTTAAAATTGTTTTAGTCGTCATAACATTTTCAAAACCATTAATCATGACTAATCCCTCATTATGTTTTTCTCACAACATAATGACATAAAAACATGCAAAATTACACCATTACAGCTTAGAATTTAAGCAACCTTATTTCTTTATAGTTTTAATATTGCTTAATCCCCACATTCCATAGTGTAATTTCATTAATAAGCAAATTAACCACCCTACCATTTAATGACACTACACTTATTTATAATTACCTATTTCATTCAACATAATGGATTCGCAACACTCTAGTAGCTTATGCATGCACTAATATAAGGACTTCCTATAACGTATATATATATAACGTTTCTCTACTATTTAATTAATCTTTTTCTCTTTTTGATAAGGCATAAAACCAATTGCATCCCTAAATCCATAATCTTACATGTCGACCCAACACATACAAAGAAGATGTAGCCATTCATATATATGTATATAAAATATTAAAACTATATTCCTTATAAGAAGTCGCATGCATCAAAATGAGATCTATAAAATCACACTTGATTTCATATCCACAAATCACATGCTTTTGAATTCAGATCCCTATGCAGTTTTAAAGTAAATCACAGTCATCCAACTAGATATTAATCCAAAATCGCAGGAAGTCAACTATAATTATCCAAAAACTGAAATCACAAGTAAACAAACCACAACCTTTCATCCATTTCTCAATTCCCTTCATCGAAGCAAATGCAGACCATAAAGAGAGGCCACGATTCTCAAATCGCTGCAGACAAAGACAAGATGTGAATTGTAAAACACAGATCCGACTGTTAAACACTAGGATATATCTACGCAGGCTTGGAACAGCTGGTAGTAATTAAACTCAGAAACAAACAATAAACAATTAAACAAGAAGGATATATCTAATTTCCATAATTTAGGTTAAATCATCTTTGACAACTATAGCCATTTCATCTCATCGATCAATAAAAACATCACTCTCATAACAGTAATGCCCTACATTATGATAAAATGACGCGTTAATCAAAATTGGTCTTGATCCCGCTTGATCTGCATTGCTGGAACATATTGGGTTCACCCTCGGTAGTGGCAAAGTGCTAACGACATGTCATCATCTTGAAATTAGCTAGGTTTCAATACAATAGTCAGTATCAATCTCGATAAGAGTTGTTGGCATTGATCATTTATCAATCAAATATAAATCCCTCCTTTTCTTGGATTTGATCCTGTGATATGCCTGTAGCATCTTAAACAACACAAAAACCAATCTCGCTGGTCTCTCAGATTCTTTTTCCCTTTAATAGAACAAACCCTAGCTGGTCGTGTCTTCACTGAAGCCTCCGCTCACCTGTGGCTTCATTTTCTTTAAAGAAAGTCAGGCACAGAGAGATATCAAAGCATGTTTGAAATACATGTGCGATGGAACCTAGATCGCAGCCTGTCTATGCAAACAGAAGAAACTAAGGTTTTTAAAGTACAGTATACAACATTTAAAATGTAAAAATCGCAGACATAAAATGCAATGCCGACATCCAAGGTTGAAACACAGGCATCCGAGGTTTTAAATCCAATACACAACTTCTAAAAAGTAAATCGCAGGAATCCAAACCTTAATCTCATAATTAGATTCCACAGCAAAGGAAAGACTCAACGTACGCAGCCCATGGATTTAGATCATACATAAATTCACAACAAAAGATAGACTCAACGCAGTCAGCCAATGGATTTAGATCTAAATACCTAGATCTCATTGTGAATCGCAGGAAATACGCGGGAAACGACTCACTTGGGCAGGTGATAGGTATGGGATCCACAACACAATATCAACATTAATCTAGATCTTATTGCAAATCACAAGAAGTGTGCAGAATCTAGATCCATACCAATAAACCTATTCAACCGCTGGAATCCATTCAACGTTTATAGCCCTTCAACATCTGCAATGCGCAAGAATTGATTTTGCAGTTTTGATCATCACCAACGAAATCTACCCTTGCTCTAAAACCAGCGTAGATCCAAATCCTGGGCTCTATCAAGCGCCTAGATGGATCAAATCTCTAACCTCTTCAATTTGAATCCAGCGAAGCCATCTCAGATTTGGTAAACCTGCCGTCCTCAAAATGGCTTCCAATAGATGATCTTCGTCAACACGAAATTGCAAGTTGGGCATAGTATTGTGCTGTCTATTGCAAAGCTTCATCACACCTTTTCCCAACAAGCCATGAATCTTCTTTTTAATCGATGGAAAACCTGACTGCAACGATTCGTAATACTTGAACCCATCATTTCCAACATATGCACTAGGAACCATCCTAATTGTGCGCACTTTGGTTATATCATGTTGACATAACCAAGAATAGTCAAGAATTAAAACATTATGCTTCTTTAAAACCATTGAAGAATTCAACCATCGTACACATATTTCTATTAGTTAATACTGGAATAATTAATTTCTTTGAAGCTTGTATGAGTGAAGCACTTACAGATGAAATCTTTAACTTCTGCTGCAATTTAGCAATGTTCATGTTTTCTGTCTGATCCCACAAATAAGAAATTATTCCTAAATCCTCAGCAATCTTTGTTCCCAATTGTATTAGGTGATTATGCATATGTATAGAGTAGAGGAGTGCATCTTATTGCAGCACAATGTGAGGATTCGATCGAACTGTTGTCTCAAATGCCTGCGGACAGTGCTCCCAATTAACATTGGCATTATTGCTCATACATCGGATTTTTTTGGAGACAATCTGCAGAATTTGAACAGGTTTAGAGTAGATGCTGCATTGAAATAAAATTTTAACTAATGTTGGTACTATCAATCTAAGCACTCTCCATAGGATATTATTCAGCAGGCATTTGGTGTTGACATCTTGATGCAGGGCTTCCTGGCTATCCTGCACAACCAAAAGAATTTCTGTTTATAATTATGTCGATTTTCTTCGGAAGATATGTTTGTGGTTGATTTTTCTATTTAGAACG
>LPNX011112317.1:160210-197811 GCA_001517045.1 Pseudotsuga menziesii
TTTCAAAAGTATTTCACAACACTTTTGTCGAAGTTATAATATCAAGCATATATAGCAATATCATTGAATAATAATATTTTGATTATGTTGTTAACTAGAACTTATGAGTCTACTAAAACCTTGCGGCATTTAGCTACTAAAATTAGTTTAGGAAGATGCTTAAGGTTTTAATAAACCAAGGGAAAAACTCTAGTGTCCATGACACTTAAGATGACACCCTTCATTTAAAGACATGGCTTCCTAGCCATTCATCCCTCCCCCTGATTCGCCCCCAATCATCATTTTTAGTCGTGCATTCTTTCAGTCTCCTAGCATTATTAATTTCATCTATAATTTGATGAGGCTAGGATTAGTACTTACAGTGTTTTTTTTTACTTACACTTTAAACCATTTTCGATTGCATGCTAAGGGTATGTTACATCATTGTACTAGGAAGCTGTAACCGACAATCAAACTTAGACATGAAGGTACACTTGAAATATTATTTTAAACACCTACTTGTACTAATGTTACATGCAATAAAAAATTGCAAATTGCCAAATATATTCCTACACTAATGTGAGTGTATTTCTGAGTATTAGATGCATATGTATATTTTTTATGTGCACATTTGGTAGTCAAATTATGTTCCATGAGTGTTGAACACAAAACCACAAAAAACATTCATTCTAAATCAATGTAAAATCAATCTATCAAATTTGGACAATATTTAGTGGAATTTGAACAATGTTGCAAAGTGTTTGAATGATAAGTCCTGAACCAGACTCCATACGTAGTTAGCAAAAATTTAGTTCATATTTGGTGGGGGGTCATTACATTTTCCCCAATGGATTGCATTTTATTGAGTCGGTCATACCCAAACACAAGGTATGACATACCATTTCGCCTGTAAGTACCCCTTTTTATAATGGAGTCTCGGGTACATGAACCCAATATGGGGTACGCCAGGAGACATACCCTACGAATACCCAAGTACCAGGTGTGGGTACGTGTACCCTATCCCCGAATATGGGTTCCCCGGCTACATATTTTCTTGGACATTGGTATTTACAACGTCGATCCATACTTCATTTAATTCTGTGAGTTGTCGATAAGCTTCTTACATTCCCAAAAATGTTGATTTCTCCCATCTTTCCAAAATTTCAATCTTCATGGGAGATGACTGGATCTGATTGATGAGTGATATAACCAATTTTTTATCAACTTCCTTCTTACTGGCATACTCAAGGAATTCTAATATTTGAGATTTTTTCAAGGGATCTTTGAAGATTATTCCCCTTTTTCAACTTCCTTCTTCATGAAGAATTCCTTTTCCTTTTCCAGTTGTAGCTCCTGCATAGAACACTTTGAGGCTGGATTCTTCCATAGTAACATATCAATAACACAGTTTAAATAACCAGGCTTATATATATTTCAAAATCAAAGTTTTGTAATCGAAATTTAAAAATCCTTGAATTATTTTCATCAATTAAATTCCTATTCTTAAATATTCCAAGCATGATCTTTAAGTCGGTTTGGGTTATAAATTTCAGAAATTTCAGAATTTGGGTTATAAATTTCAAAAGTTTTGTAATCGAAATTTCAGAATCCTTGAATTATTTTCATCAATTAAATTACTATTCTTAAATATTCCAAGCATGATCTTTAAGTCGGTTTGGGTTATAAATTTCACAGGTTTTAGATACAGTCTGAAGTGATTGATTATTTTCTTTACTGCAAGGATCTCCTTATGGATTGAAGGGTAATTCAATTATGCACCCTTAAAATATCATGAGGCATTACGACATATTTCTTCATGATCTCCATGCTTCTCTATGAGTATGCCTCCCCAAGCCTTATTGTAGGCGTTTATTTCAATGACAAGGCTTTCAGTGCCTTAAGGTAGAGATGACACACAGGAAGTTGTTTTACTTTTTCTTTGATTCTCACCATAGCTTTAGTCAATTCACTGCTCCATTTTGGGGTATTCTTTTCCAAATGTTGCTGCAATACAAGTATATTTTGAGACCGACCTTTGTAGAAATATGTGATGTAGTTCAATCTTCCCAAGAATCTTTGGAGTTGGACTTTTTCCAAAATATGATCTTGAAAATGGACAAACACCATCAATACATGTTCTTGAAGAGTAACCTGACCTTTATTAATCTTGTACCCAAGGAATTCAATTTCAGTCTTTCCAGTCTCCATATTGCTTTTTGAAAGCACCAACCCATGTTAAAAGACTAGTTTGTAGATTCTTGCAAATGCTTCAAATGTTCTTGCAAATTCTTGGAACATATTAGTATGCCATCGATGTAAAGTAATGCCCATTTATTTTCTCTAAAAATATTTTCCATTCTTTTTTGAAATTCAGATGGGGCATTGTTGATACCAAAAGGTAATACTTTCCACTGATATTGACCATGCAGAACAACAAATGCAGTTTTATATCTATCTTTAGCTTCAATTCCAATATGGCAAAAACAAGACTTCAATTCAAACTTTCCAAATATAGTACAACCTACAATTCTTTGCATCAATCTTGACTTATCAGGAAGTGGGTATTTTATAGGTTGTAGAACATAATTCACAGGCTTGAAATTCACAACGAATATAGGTTTTCCTCTTTTGACTTCAAAATTCTTATTTACTACAAATATTGACACACCTATGGGGTTTTAGAAGGTTCAACGAGATCTTTATAAAATAGATCCTCAATCTCATTTGCATATAACTCTCTTTCTGATGGGGTCAATAGGGATGTTGAGGCTTTCTAGGGAATTGGATTTATTGATGAATCAAAAGGTAACAACACAAAATACTTTTGGCGAGTCCATAATGCATCAGGGATTTTAGAGGTGCAATGTTCGTTTTCTATTTTTTCACATATTTCATTCAAAATAGTTTCCTTATGTATCTATGCATAGGCTATACATCTTTCCATTTTGTAAATATCTGCAAGAGCTACCTGGGAAAGATTGGACTTTTTAATTGGTTCCTTACATTTGAATTTTCCTTCATAAGGAAATGGATATGAAACTATTCGACCATTTATTGTACACTTGAAAACCATATTATGGTTATCAATGGTGACCAGGATGACTCTATTTAAAAATTCAAAACCGAAAATGCAATAAAATCTTATGTTGTCTAATCTATTCAAAGATAAAACTTTACTAAAACCTTTAGCTTTGATGGGAAAGTCTAGAACTCTTCCAAGCAACTGTATAGGACTTTCATCTATGGATGTTGCATGATCTGATGCTTTCTCCCAATTGAAAGCGAGAATAACACTTCCTTTTACCAAGTTCATCTGGAAACCCAAATCTACCATGCAATCCAATTTATAAGTCTCCTTATCAGGAGGACAAAACCATACCTCCATATACATCTTTGGGAATGTAAATAATCCTAAAGATGGCTCCTCGGGATTTCTTTCTTCACTATTGCTTAATTCTGGAGAAGGAATCTGGGGGCTCTTCTTCTTTGGGATCTTGAGGGATTCTGTGTAGATTTTGCACATCTCATCATCAAAAGACTAATATTTTTCTCATAGAATTACTTCCAACGTTCTCTTTAATTCTTCTATTTTCTAATAGTTCTTCTGAGAGTATTCTATTCTTCATTGGTCTAAAGTCTCAGAAGGTTTTGTTTATCTATTTTAAACTCTTATCGATCTTCATGATATTCTAGATAGTGCTTGTAGAGATCAACAAGATTATATAAGGTTGGATTCAATTTAATTCTTTGAGAAGAGGATTATGTTACCTCTTCTTTCTTTTCTTTCGCCTTGAACTAAGCCAACAATTGCTTATTTTCATCCTTAAGTTCTTTTTTGAGGACATATTAATAATCTGACAATTCAAAAAAATTATGATCAATATCAACCAATCTTTGTTGTGGAGACATTTTGGGAGTTCTTAAGGTTGAGAACATATAAAAGGCATATCGGGAGGACCATCATATCCCCTTACATTTGCATATTCATATTCTGAACATGAGGAAGAGGACTCATAAGTATCAAGTTTATTTAGTGTAGAATAAGTAGACTCAGATTGTGAATCATCATCTTCTGATGGGAGGAAGATAATTTATCCTTCAGGGTATTCACCCTGAGAACCATATTCTATATCCCACCATCCTAGATCTATTTCTTCATAAAAACTATGGCTAGGTATGGATTTTTCTTCTTCCAATATCCTTTGTTTCCACATATGAATCATTTTTCTTTTTCTGCGAGAGTGTGAAAGTCTATTACTTGAGTTGAGGTTTGTGTATCCTCTTTTCTCATGCATATTGCAATATTGCATATCTCAAGTGTATTGAGTGTGATTTATTAAGTGTATGCTCTTCCTCTATGCCTAAAAGCGATATGTAGGAATAACAAAACTTGGGAAACTCTTATGTATGTTGCATGTGACGATCTTTGTCATCTGAAGACAATTAGGAATTTTGTGTTAGGTTCAATCTATACTTGAGTTGGAGTTTGTTCATCATAAGGCGATTTGGTACTTGGAGTAGTTATCATAGAATTTATATTCTTGTCCAACATTCCTTTTCACTATTAAGCTTTAGAGAGTCATTGTCTTTGTTTAGTAATGTTAATTTACCTTTTCAAGTTAGCAATAAAAGAAAGATAGTTTTGATTTTCTACATCAAGGTTGGTGGTCTATATTTGGATTGGAGATATGATTTTTAGGTTGCATTGCATTGCTAGGAAGAACAAGGTGGTACATATTCAACAAAAATAACATATGTGAGTTGCATAAAGCAGCGTCAATACCACTAGTAACATTAAGGAGCATTGGCCTTGAAGAGATATCAAACCTAGGATAGTAAATGGGATGCCATCAGATTAAGGAGTTGAGTGATGAAATAAGGAAGACATTATACTAAAGAGGAAGCATATATTGATCGGTTGGTAAAGACATCAATAAGAGTAGAATAATCATGTTCTACTCATTTTGAATATACCTTCCCACCTCCAAGCACATGAATATAAATGTAAAGTCCTAGGCATGGAAAAAAGTTGTTGCCACTAGTGTGGTTGTTGTCATTTTTGTTGTTGTTTTTATTGATTCGTTGTTGATTTTATATAGTATTCATGTACTCTGTCTTTGAGATTAATGGAATGATGCCCTCCTTTAAAAAATTGGTTATGTTTATATTGTATAGTGATGATGTCTTTTATTATTATTCAACGTCTATGATTATGAATAGCCATGGTTTACTTTAATATTTTTTGCACTCTCAAGTTAGGATGATGGCTTGGTATGATCATAATTAATCACTAAATATGATTGATAATGATTGTCAATTGACGATTTATTACCCGCATAATAGTTAGAGTGGAAGTATGGGTAATAGTTGGGTGTTGGTCACAATAATCACACTAATATATGAGCATTGTACAATATTTTATATTAGCATAGTTCTTCGAATAAGGCGTCTTAAGGAGTTGGAAGGGTTACATAAAATAGGAAAGAATGTCGGTTAGTAGTTGAGGAAGTGGGTATTTGTAGCATATGAGAATTTAGAGAGAATATAGGATGGGGGAGTGACATCTAAAGAGTTAGAGGATATACCAAAAATAGAGTAAAGCAAGGGTGTGAACATGTTCAATCAAATAGATCGACAATGGTACAATGCGAAGTTGTTTTCAAGGGGAATTCCAATTAAACCATGGAGAAGAGCATGATCATCGAATCACAAGTGGAAGGGACACCTCATGACGTGTTCTAGTGGTTTGAACAAGGAGAAGGAAAAGAAACAAACATTGTATGACCTAATGACAGTAGAGATAGTCTAGAACAAGCACCACCCCTTGGTACGACCTAATGACGGTAGAGATGCTTACTTGATTCCTAGGTAATGTGGCCAGTGAATAATGTTAGACCTGTAGAACCTATGGACACCCGTCACAACTTTTTCTAATGTTGCAAAAATATACTTTTACTCTAAATACCATTCTTTGTGACTTATACAGGAAAATACCCATTCACATAAAACTATTGGGCCTTACAAGCTAATATTGAGTCATTCAAGAGGAGTTCCTTTTGGGTGGAGAAGGAAAAATTTAGACCTATCAAAAGAGAGGGTTGAGGCGGGTATGGTACAATATACAAAGGTGGACATAAAGTAGGTATGAATGGTGTTTGTATAGGTCTTATTATATGTTATAATTATGATGAGATAGGACGTATCTCCTAATATTTTCCACAACTGATGGAGAATACAATGTGGCCATTGTCGGAGTAACATACCCAAACACCTCCATGACATGGTTGAGGTGATGGGGTACTCTAATTCTTATTCTAACCATTAATTTTTGTTCTAATGCCACTCTATGTCATAAGATTTCTATACTTGATACCATTTCTAGATTTATTTCCATGGACTTACTATTGCATTAATTTTATTGGTGCAAGTAAATGTAAAGATATACGTATATAACAATCCATTGTATAAAATGCCCATTAGAAACTCACTCTTCATTCCCACCATGAATGCATCAAAACCATGCTCATCTATTCATGCATAGAAACATTTCTAAAAACAATAATTTAGACAAACAGATAACATAAAAAATATAAACCATCCCCTAACACTCACCCCCTATCATCTTGCAAAAAGTTTAATGAAGGATAAGGAAATCAGTTAATGTTAACTACATATGTCATCATCCCTTATCCCCTCTCACTTCCCCAACTTGTGAAATCATACCCCAATTTCTTTTTCATCCTTCTTCACTTGCAATTGTCAGGTATTTTTATATTAAAATGTAATGTACAACATTTACAATAGTCATGGTCTCTTGGACCATATATGTATGGCATCTAGACTTTGCATCATTACATACATAATCACATTTTTGGGTCAAAATGGAGTGTTATGGTAGGGACTTAGGTCATGTGACATAGGACTATCCCAATCAAATAGCTAAATGGGAGACAAAGATGAGGAATATAATAAAAAAACCTTGTAAATTATGAACCATGGAACGTAATAGCGGTAGACGACCATAAAAAATGTGGTAACAATGAGAGGAACTTAATGAGAGCTAATGACCCTCACTGAGAACCTCCCCACATAAGAAAGTTTGTTCCTATGGACTCAAGTTTGAATGTGGTGAAACATAAGGCTTATTATAAATCATGCATAGAGACATTATAGAAGGAAACCATTGTAGTAGGGAAGGATACGAGAAACAATTCAATGGCCTCAAATCTACCTAACTATCTATGGCCAAGAAGAGGAATTAAGTGATTTCAATGGGGAACCAACATGGAGACTGTGTCAACTAGGGTAATCTGTGAGTTTTTCCATTCTCTCATTAGAATGCATGATTATGGTTTTAAGCCTGCAAATAATGGCTATTAGGCTAGGTTGTTCATTTGCTAGGTATTGCTAAAACCATTATGTTATTACAAAATAGGATTCATGATGTTGTAATGCCATTATTATGATTAATGTGTATTCTTGTTGTGGGTGTAAGACTATAATGGATCTATGTGCTAGAATGGAGTAGTAGAAACTCCTTTTATTTCCACATTTTGTTTTGTACCTTTTACATGGATGGATAGTATGTTAATAACTAAATTTACTTTCTTATTAGATTAAATAAAATGCATCATATAAATATGAATATACAATGTGTATTAAGGAGTTGAGGATCATCAATATAGATTATGTAATGAGTGAATGCTAAGTTAGAATGGTAAAAAACTTAACCTATAGTTTACCTCCTTACCTATGGTCTCAAAACATGCTTTGGGTTAAACTTTCCTCTCATGAGGGTTGAAAATACAAGCACTAGACTACACCAAGACTTTGTTGGACACCTAAGTGGACCATGGTCTGCAAAAACATCCAACAACAGACTTCAATTGATATCATATGTTTTATATCTTCCTTCTTCCCTTCAATATATTACACAATGATGATTATTCATGTCAAGATCTTGTAAAAGGTTATATATTTCTCCCTTAGTTCAAGATATTGTAAAAGATTATATTTCTCTCACTTAGTTCAAGATCTTATAAAAAGTTAACTAGATCATGTAAGAAGTTGATTATTATTTTATCTTCATCACTCTCTAATGTTCCTACATTGACCAATTTTCCACCTTCCACATAAAAATAACATATCAATGCAATAACCACATGCTATAATGGTTAATGGCTAAGAGCGGGCCTAATGGGAGCATGTGTTTCCTCTTAGGAAGTCACAGGTTCAAATTGCAGAGGGGGGTAGTGTATGTACACCTATGTATACTTTAGCAGTTAAATTATTCACTTTAGTAGTTAAATTATTGCGCAGAGGGGGGCCCCTTGTCCCACAAACAAGGGGGTCTCATACACCAAATTGGTGTCTCACTTGGTGGTGACCTTAAAAATAGATTATTATTATTATTAATCCTTAGGTTGATCCTTTGCATCGATGTGTCAAAAAGTTTAAGGTTACAAGGTGCAAAGTCAAATATATTAGTGATATGATGATCCAAAATGGATCGTTATATGATTTTTCATCTATTTTGGTATTTTATGTGTGGAAAATTTGGATATTTTGGCTTGTAGGGCCCATTTTTAAGGTAGGTCCCACATTGGTGACTTGTGTCCATAAATTCCTAGAGCCTATTTGAGGCCTTAAAGACCATTTTTGGGGTAAAAACATTGTACTTCTAAATATTGTTATACACACTAAGAGATTTCCAACAACACAAAGATCACCTAAACCAAAGGTTGTATGAGGAAGTTACGCCTCCCACAAAATAACCTACCATATTCACAACCATGATAATGAGTGGATGCCACATCAAATTCCATTACCCGCACATGTGGGCCTATTGCTATGTGGATTTCCAAGAACATTATAGAGGGTCCAAAAACCTAACCCTAATTTAGTGATGAGGCATGAGAAAACCATAATGCTATCCCTATATGACTATCAAGACACTGCTACCTATTTCACTACTATGATATGAAGGGGTCTCACTCTTATTGTGTTGCTTATCGTCCCATGGTTGAGTAGAGAATTTGGGAGTGGGATATTGAAGTGGAATAGAGGAATTAGAAGACCTTGTAGCAACCATATAGGCCATAGTGTCCATGAAAACTCCATAGTGAGTGCACTTTCTTTGTATTTATATTTCATAATTGAGAAGAACATAACAATGCATAGGCTTCACATTATAGCTGGATTTTTTCTCATATTGGGGTTTCCTAGGGTACATCTTATGTCCATTGTGTGGATGGTGTGTTATTTGCTTAGCTTATATCATTCCAATTTCAATTTATTTCAACATTTAGTGGAATATGATAGCAATATTAAATCTAAAATCTAAAATAAAACATAACATAATAAGAGATTGCATAATATTGTAAGATCTATTGTATAAATTGTTTGACTAGAATATCCACATGTGTTTACACATCACATTGGTATTTGTAACACCCCAGTTTTGACCCCATGGTATTGAATTGCATATGAAATAGAATTAATAAATTGTGGTGTGGAGCTCAAGGAAAAGGCCCCTCCATGGATTTAGTATTTTATGTTTTGGAAATTAAAATCAATGTCGATGGTTTATGTGCTAGCCAGGCACAATATGTTTTGAGACATCATGTAACTATGCAATTAATAAAAATACCACGACTAGCTATGCGCCGCAACGTTAAAGAGATGGGGGCATGATTTCACAAGGAATAGGGGGGGAAGATAATCAAACCCTTGGGCCATGGGGAAAAGCCAAATGTCTAAGGGGGGAAAACCCATAAAATGGCCAACTTCCCTTTTTGTCTTTAATGCCCAGTCATCTAAAGTTGGTAAAGGAAGTTATTTCCTTGGGATGGGAAAGGTTTAGAGGTCAAATTTGAATTTGGTAAGTCACCGATTTTTGGAAAGTGTGTTTTTGACTTGTGGGGCAAGTAAAATATTGGGAAGGCATTCCCAAGCCATTATGCACCCATGCCTTTCATTTCCTCACCCATTCTAATTCACGTGGAGGCTCTCTCATGCATGTGAAACTTGTTGAGCTCTCTCCCCCTCACGATTTGTTGTTTTTCTTGATTTTCCCCATGCCCATAAATTGTTTCTGTGTTGCTGGGAAAATGGGAAGAAAGGGGACACGATTTTGGGGTTTGAGGAGGTCATTTTGCCCCTGTGAGCAAGCTGAGAGATTTCCTCACATTTTCTGCAGTTTCTCCAGTATTCCCCATGGCTGGGAAGTCGCTTTTATGCTAATGAGTGCATTGGTAGTAGGGATTCACGTTTTTGGTTTTGTTGGGGACGTCTTTTTCTCCCTCACATAGCTGGGGCCTATTGGAAGTTTTTCCCTCACGATTTATGTTGTTTCCTCATTGTGTCATACCCATAAATTCATTGGTGTGTTTATCAGTGGGTAGGGAGCCACGATTTCCCGATTTGTGGGTGAATGGAGGTTGTATTTACTCCTGTTATGCCCAGAAATGTTTTATGTGTCCTGATTTGCAATTTGGAGGTTTATGGTGGTCGAGTTTGCTCCCATATTGCCCAAGAACGATTCCTGGAATTGGATTTTCTCATGCAGGGTTGTTTTCCCCTCAACCATTTTGTTTTGGCTTCCCATGAACGTTTTGTTAATACCCTTCTATTAAATGGTTTTCTGTGTTTGATTAGCAGGTTGGCTTGGCTGGGTAAGGCCAAGGAACCATCTATTAATTGATTAACTGTGTGTTTTATGCAAAGTGTGGCTTTGCTGAGTAAGTCCAAAGAAACCCCAGGTTGTTGGGTTGCTTCCTTAATAGCCATGGAACCCAATTGTTCATTGGCTTGGCAAGACAGTCTGTGAAACCCAACTATTTGTTGGCTTGACTGTGGATGTATAGTTTTGGCTATGCGTGAACCTGTTGTTCCTTAGTGCCCTGTGGAATCATTCCCACCGCAAGGGTGGTAGTGATGCTAAGATATTGATGAGCACATTGGCCTATGGTTGGGTGGAACATTGCAGCGACGTAGCTAGTTGCAGGCCAACTTCTTTTCAAGATAAGTATTCTTTTGTATTTTATTTCTGCAACATTTGTTTTATGAATTACTACAAACATGTTGAATGCTGGAATGAATGAATGAATGCATTTCTTCTGCCGTGTATTAATGCATATGCGTATATTCTTATGCTTGTATGGATGATTTGCTTATGCTATATAATTGCAATTGTATGCATCTATGCATGTTTTTAATCCAATGCATTCTTATATTTATGATCATGAGGATAGATCGCCCATTTGAAAGCAGGAACACCTTAGTCGCTTCCTCTCCATCATCGGTAGGAGGGGTGGGGATGTGAAAGTGTGATATCAGAGCCCATGTTGCAGCTTTGGGCCTCCATGGGCCATGAAGAATCAACCTATGTGTCCAGCTGACAACAACCACAACATAAAAAAATTCAAAGTTTTTCTAAGTATTGGAGAAAAATCCTCCTTTGTCGACTGGGATGACAGAAGCAGCTGCGATAGTGTCGGTTGGGTTGGAAGATTCAAGTCGATACGTCGTCCAGGTTGATTGAAGGCGATACCACATGAATCATGGCCAAAGCACATCGAGTAATTTGGAAAATTCGCATCGGTAGCATCGGCAAGAATGTCCAAAGGGAGCCGATGAGCCGATGGTGTCGGCCAAAGAAGGGAAAATGTTTCCCGTAACGACGGAAGGCTCGGTGAGATGTTGATGATTGGAAGAAAACCAACGCGTGTCGGCCAGGAAATAAAATTGGACCCGACGCGTATCGGATAGAAGTTGAAACTTTCGTCTATGCGAAGGGGGGGGGAATAACAAATTTTGGAAAATTTCCGAAGTATTGAAATCGACGAATTTTGTCAATGGATTAGTTGAGCAAATCGAAACATAATTTGGAATTTTTTCAAAACAGCGGCAAAAACTTCAATATTTTACCGACATAATGGAAAGGATCCGGCAGAGGAAATTCTGAAGGTTTTTCGCAGCGGCCATCAGAAGAAACTTGGAATTTTTTTCGACACAGTGGAAGGATCTGTCGGATGGAAACCTGGAAATATTTTCACAACAATGGCAAGGTGGCAAGTTTCTGCGTCGGAATAAAAGTGAAATTCTTTCCACAATGGTGGCAAGGTGGGAAGTTTCTGCGTCAAAAGAAAAGTGAAATTCTTTCCGCAACGGCGATAGGGTGGAAAGTTTCTGCGTCGAAAGAAAAGTGGAATTCTTTCCGCAACAACGGAGGGCTGGCCGAGAGAAAGTCGAAAAGTTTTCCGCTATGGCGAAAGGTTGCCGATCGGACAAAATGTGAGAATTTTTCTGACATGGTGGAGGAATCGGCAGGTTTTTGCTGATCGAGTGAAAGTTCAGAATTTTTCCAACACGTCAGAAGGAGAAAGGTGAGATGAGTCGACACATTGGAAAAATTTTGGTGATTTTTTTTGAAACGAAGATTGTGACAAGTGCCAGAAAAGTGAAAAATGTAAGTGATTTTTAGCACCAGATTGTGGGAATTCCAATGATTTACAAGCCCCGTTGACCCCCATCGTCCCCCTGAGACAGTTGGTTGAAGATGATAAGAAGATGAAGGAAGAAAAAGAAATGTACAAGGGCATTTCTATAAAGAAGAATCAAGATTGTATTCTGATGGAGAGGGAGTCGCCTTGGGCTGTTATGAAATCTGAAGAAAAGAAGAAATTATGAAAGCAAAACATAATTCTGTTATAGATGAAGGGACACCATATGAAGATGGTATTGAAGCACATTTTGATGGTGTATCTATGGAGGTTTTGAAGCATAGGATGGATGCTTTGAGAAAAGACAGAATTGGAGTATTGACAGGGGAATATGTTCACTATTGTGAAGCTGAAACTGTGGGTCAGAAAGCAGGGATCATTCCTAAAACTTCCGCAGTGTTAGAAGACCACCAGGAAGGTCATAACTCAACTGTGGTGGAAGTTGAGGGTGAGATTGTTGGGCAGATTGTTCTGTTTTGATTAACCCGCTATATCACACCTGGACTTGTTGAGATGTGCACTTTGAAGAAGTCAAAGCATAAAGGATCATTGTTAGTCCAACTAGCCACTGGAACCAAGAGGAAGTCAATGAGGTGGTAAAGAAATTCGTGAGAAATTCCCATTGGTCATGGATGGATTAGCAACCCATGCAGATCTGAATGTTTTTCCACTTAGATCCTATGATATACTCATTGGAATGGACTAGTTGGAAGAACATAGAAAAAGGATTGATTGTTACAACAAGACTTTTAAAGTGATTGGATGAAGAAAGCAACCAATAGGTAGATTTCAACAATACAGCTGAATAAGTTATGTGGGAAATGTTGCAGAGTGTATGCAGCTCATGTTTTGGAGGCAACAGAGAATGATACTCCTAGGTTGGAGGGACTTCATTTGTTACCGAAATTCATGGATTCTTTTTCGATGAAGTTCTAGGGCTTCCTCCAAAGAGGGACATTGATTGAACTCATGCCAGGTAAAGCACTAGTGTCCAAGACACCCTACAGGGTGAGTACACCAGAAATGCTAAAGATGAAGATACAACTGGAAGAGTTGTAAGAAGAAAATTATATCAGGCCAAGTGTATCCACGTGGGGAGCACTGGTTTGGTTCGAGAAAGAGAAAGATAGTACACACAAGATGTGTATTGATTACAGACTATTGAACAAAGTCACTATGAAGAACAAGTATCCTTTGCCTAGGATTGATGACCTATTTGATCAAATGAGAAGATCAAAGGTGTTTTCCAAGATTGATTTAAGGTCTGGTTACCAGTAGGTAAGGATCAAGGATGAATATGTTCATAAGACAACCTTCAGAGCAAGGGTATTGCAGGAAGTTCACTGAAGAAGATTCTGCAGGTAAAGTTGAGTCTATGAATAGGCTGACGAAGCCTGCATGTGAACTTGTAGCTCCATGAGTAAATGTCCCTTGTGTGTATGGGCATACATATGAGGACTTCCTGAAGACTCGGGTAGAATGACCTAAGTAGAGCTGCATGATTGTGCCCAATGAAACCCAGGGCAGGAGGCTTCAATGTGCCATGAGAAGGGTATCATGATTGAAAATAGGTTTTGAAACTGCAGATTGCAAGTTTTCTGTTGATTATGGGAGACTGTGATCTCCTGTGATGATTCTGAATCATGCTAACCATGGATATGCTTGACTTGCATTTCTTGATTTCTGAAGTTTCTTGTTACTAACTGTGATTGTTTGGCTGATTAAAAAATGTGTCAGGAGGACATGTTGTATAAGGATGTCCAGGTTTTGGGCAGCATGTGTAAGTAAGAGATGAGTACTCCCCACTTGAAAAGAAATCCAAACAATATGAGGATGACCTCATGGTTGCAAAAATCTGATTTCTGTAAGAAGCAGAATTGTGAACTCAGATTTTTATTTGACTATCAATGATATTGATTGTTTGATATTTGGGAAATCATGTATGCATGAAATAGATTTGAAAAATCTATAATTAAAATTTTATGATGACATCTCATGTAAACTGCATACTTGTATGTAACGCAGGTGAGATAGTGAAAGTACGCCCTTGGAATACATAGCTTCTCAGAAGGATGTGTTTGGGATACATAATTCCTTGGAAGGATGTACTGGGTGTACACAACTCCTCGAAAGGATGTATTGGGTGTACATGGCTTCTTGAAGGGATGTGTTTGGAATAGGTTTGGAAACCTATGATTGAAATTTTTTTATGATGACATCTCATATAAACTGCATGCTTTTATGTGCCGCAAGTGAGATGATGAAAATATGTATTACATGTACATGGCTCCTCAAAGGGATGTATAGGGTGTACATAGCTTCTTGAAGATATGTGTTTGGAATAGGTTTGGAAACTTGTGATTGAAATTATTTTATGATGACATCTCATATAAACTGCATGCTTGTATGTAATGTAGGTGAGATGATGAAAATATGTACTGGATGTACATGGCTCTTCGGAAGGATGTACAGGGTGTACATAGCTTCTCGAAGGGATATCTTTGGAATAGGTTTGAAAACATATGATTGCAATTATTTTTATGATGACATCTCATATAAACTGCATGCTTGTATGTAACGCAGGTGAGATGATGAAAATATGTACTGGATGTACATGGCCCTTCGGAGGGATGTACTGGGTGTACATAGCTTCTCGAAGGGATGTGTTTGGAAACCTATGATTGAAATTTTATAATGACATCTGATGTAAACTTCATGTCTATATGTAACACATGTGAGATGCTGAAAACATGTACATGGAGTACATGGCTCCTCTGGAAGGATGTATTTGGGTACATAGCTTCTCCCTCCTTCTAGCTAGGCTGGTATACATCACTGGGGACGCCCAGGGTGTAAGACATTTGGTTAGACTTCTTTCCGCACACATTCACGCTGTAAGGGGACTGTCACAAGAGTGGGGGCTCCGTGAAGAGAATAACCCCTAGGTATTATGATGTCTGAAAAGGAAGCGCCTGAGCATTGGTAAGCACTTGGAGGAGGTGCTAGGACCTTAAGCTAGAGTTGTCATTAAGCACCTGAGGAGGTGTTAGGATCTGAAGCGGGGCTGACCAGATCTCAGTTGAGAGATGCTATACAGATAAGTATTGGATTACTTGGAAAATTCTGGTTGATTTTCTATAATTACACATGTACATAACGATTCAATTAAGATTTTGAAAATATTGTTAAGAAATAAATCCTATGAAAATGAATCTGATATGTGAATTAATCTGTTATGGTTCCTAGAAAGAAAGCGCCTGAGAATTGGTGAGCACTAGAAGAGGTGCTAGGCCCGTAAACTAGAGCTTCCATTGAGCACCCAAGGAGGAAACATGGGAATTGGGGAATGCCATGTGATTGGCACATCCATTTTTGGTTCAATTTTGCAGAGCACTGAGGGCGGTGCCAGTGTAGCATTTTGTTAAATTTTTGTAAATCACTGAGGACAGTGCTATTGAAGGGGGAGGGGAATGTAACACCCTGGTTTTGACCCCATGTTATTGAATTACATATGATGTAAATAACATTAATAAATCGTGGTGTGGAGCTCAAGGAAAAGGCCTTGCCATGGATTTAGTATTTTATGTTTCGGCAATTAAAATCAATGCCAACGGTTTATGTGCTAGCCAGGCACAATATGTTTTGAGACAACATGTAACTATGCAATTAATAAAAATACCACGACTAGCTATGCGCCGCAACGTTAAAGAGATGGGGGCATGATTTCACAAGGAATAAGGAGGGGGGGGAGTAATCAAACCCTTAGGCCATGGGTAAAAACCCATAAAATGGTCAACTACCCTTTTTTGTCTTTTATTCCCGGTCATCTAAAGTTGGTAAAGGAAGTTATTGCCTTGGGATGGGAAATGTATGGAGGTCAAGTTCGAATTTGGGAAGTCACCCATTTTTGGAAAGTGTGTTTTTTACTTGTGGAGCAAGTAAAATATTGGGAATGCATGCCCAAGCCATTATGCACCCATGTCTTTCACTTCCCCACCCATTCTCATTCTCGTGGAGGCTCTCTCACACAGGGGAAGCTTGCTGAGCTCTCTCTCCCGCATGATTTGTTGTTTTTCTTCATTTTCCCCATGCCCAAAATTCGTTTTATGTGTTGTTGGGAGAATGGGAAGAAAGGGGCCACAATTTTGGGGTTTGAGGAGGTCATTTTTCCCCTGTGAGCAAGATGAGAGCTTTCCTCATGTTTTCTATAGTTTCTCCAGTATTCCCCATGGTTGGAAAGTCATTTTTATGTTGCTGAGTGCATTGGCAGCAAGGATTAACATTTTTGGTGTTGTTGGGGTCGTCTTTGTCTCCCTCATGCAGCTGGGGCCTGCTGGACATTTTTCCCTCATGATTCATGTTTTTTCCTCATTGTGCCATACCCATAAATTCATCGGTGTGTTTCTCAGTGGGTAGGGAGCCACAATTTCCTGATTTGTGGGTGAATGGAGGTCGTATTTGGTTCTGTTATGCCTAGAAATGTTTTCTATGTTCTGATTTACAATTTGGAGGTTTATGGTGGTTAAGTTTGCTCCCATATTGCCCAAGAACGATTCCTAGAATTGGATTTGCTCATGCAGGGCTGTTTTCCCCTCAACCATTCTGTTTTGGATGCCCAGGAACGTTTTGTTAATACCCTTCTGTTAAATGGTTTTCCATGTTTGATTAGCAAGTTGGCTTGGATGGGTAAGTCCAAGGACCAATCTATTAATTGATTGACTGTATGTTTGATGCAAAGAGTGGCTTGGTTGATTAAGTCCGAGGAACCCCTAGGTTGTTGGGTTGCTTCCTTAATATACATGGAACCCAATTGTTCATTGGCTTCACAAGACAATCCGTTAAACCCAACTGTGTGTTGGCTTGACTGTGGATGTATAGTTTTGGATATGCGTGAGATTTTTGTTCCCTAGTGCCTTGTAGAATCATGCCCAACTTGGGGGTGGTAGTGATGCTGACAGATTGATGAGCATACTGGCCTATGGTTTGGTGGAACGTTGTAGTGACGTAGCTAGTTGCAGGCCAACTTCTTTTCCAGATAAGTATTCTTTTGTATTTTATTTCTGCAACTGTATTTGTTTTATGAATTACTACGAACATGTTGAATGCTAGAATGAATGAATGAATGCATTGCTTATGTTGTGTATTAATGCATATGTGTATATTCTTATGTTCAATACATGGAATGCTTGTATGGATGATTTGCTTCTGTTATATAATCGCAATTGTATGCATCTATGTATGTTTTTAATCCAATGCATTTTTATATTTATGATCATGAGGCTAGACCACCCATTTGACAGAAGGAACACCTTAGTCACGTCCTCTCCATCGTCGGTAGGAGGGGTGGGGACGTGACAGTATAAGAGGAATTTTCTTTGGGGTATTTGTAGGAAGTTATAGGATCCATGAATCGACATAAGAAATAAGTTTTAAAACCCTAGCCATGAAAGATGAGTATAGTAACAATCCATGGGATGAGTCAAAGGAGATAATTTTGAAGGTGTTTTGAAGTTAGAAGCACTCGTCATTTACATCTCTCACAACATGGCTATCCTCATGCCATCTCTATAGAACAAGTTTGGCCCTTTTCAAGAGTTTGGTAACTCTAACTCAAAATTTTGGGTTAGATGAGAAATATGGAGATAACAAAGGCCTAGAAAAGGTATCGAAAAAAGATCTAGTGAAAGAGAGATCAAGTCCTAGTGCAATCATTTGTTCCCATTTTATAATGTGTAAGAGAAAGTGGATATCAAACATTACCAAGGTGAGATTGATGTTGTTGAAATGAATCAATTGTTGCAACAGTTAGAAGTTTATTCTAGTGTTCATAACATAGAATAAAAGCAAATGATTTCATTTTCCCCACTAAAGTTAGAGGGACATGGTGGGAAATTCACACAGATATTCTTAAGCTAGAGGGTGATCCCCCAATAACTAAATTGAAGGTGTTTAAAACCCTCATTAATTCCAAGTTATACCATATTGGGTATGAGGAGGAGGAGTGGATCCACTGGCATTACTTCTATCAGAATCGTGTGTAGAAAGAAGTTATACAACTTGATGAGAACCTGACATTGTTCTTGGTTTTCTTACCTCTTTTTAGAAAGTGTGTATAATGGTAACACCATTTTTTATTCTGAAACTTCTTGGTCATAAAAAACTATAATTTTTATTTACAAATGAGTTTTTTCAAATTTTACAAAAAAAACATTTACTAGCTAATTATGATAAAAAAGTATATACATTTTTTTTTAACATTTATAAGCTAGTTAGATTGAAAAATATATACATTTTGGAAGTTTTTATTTAAATTTTTTTCCTACGTAAGTCATTTTTTTGGGCAAATTTGTAAAAAAAATGAGTAAATAAATACCTTTCAAACCATTTTTTTATGTATTTTCAACTATTTTATGTATAAAAATGATACTATTTAAGGTTATTTTGCATAAAGAGATGATTCACATAAACTCAACAAAAAATATATCATTTATATGTAAATAACATATTAAAAACATAATATTTATTTTCAAAATAAAATCTTAAAATAAAAACATTACAAAAATATATTATCAAAAACTTATCAAATTAAACATTTTCCTCAAAAAAAAAACTAAACGAACATTAAAAAAATATAAAACATATAATATAAAATTAAAATATATCAATCATAAAATAGAAAGCTTATAATATAAAACATATAATATATACTTAAATTAAAACATAAAAAAATAAAAAAAATAAAAACCATAATAAAAAAATTATAATAATTTTTTTTTTCAATTTTCGTGAAGGGCTTTCTTGGCTTTCTTTGATATATGGTAATGGCATGGGAAGTATAAGGGAATACTGTAAGGGAGACTCGAGTCTCGAAATCCAATCACACTCTTTTTTTCTCAGAATAAAAAAGATCATCCTTGGTATTCATATTGAATCAAAGGAAATGGTTACATATTAAGGTGATCAGAATTCAAAGGACCATCCCAATTCAAGGACAACATCAATCTGCAAAACTACACATCATCAATCCACAATCCATCAAGAAACTGATACAAGTAGGACCATAAAAAAACAAGGCAGAAGCAAGAGAGCTAATGATTATTCCCCCTGAGGACAACTTACATGCCTACAAAGAGCACAACATGAACCCAAACCCCTTAATCCTAGGAGGAACTCGAGGGATGACTAAATCAAGTATAAGAGAACTTCCATCATGAAAGAAAATAGTGCCTCACATCATCTTATAATAAAAGGAGACTAAGCTCCATCATCAGAGCTCTAAAAGAGTTGTAAATTACCTCCCCCAATACAACCATCCTCATAGATTCCATGAAAGAAAAGTGACCAGTGTCCAACTTGAGTTCCTCCTTGGATAAGACATCTGCTTTCATGTTGTGCTCTCTATATACATGCTGAAAGTACAAAAAGTGAAAAGATTCTGTAAGCTTATAGATATTGTCACACCAATGTCCAAGGTCTAAAGAAGACAAAGATGCCTTGTTATTAGCCCAATTAATCACAAGTGAGGAGTCTCCAAAAATGTAGAGGGAAGGAAGACCAATGGATTCAGCAAAAAAAAACAAGATCCAAAGTGCCAGTAATTATGCCTTGTTGTTAGTACTGTGTCCACAACCCAACTTCATACTAAAGGAATGTAGAGGACTGATGGCTAGATAAGTGCCAGCTCCCCCCATCAAACTCGTTGTTGCACCGTCAAAAAAACCATAAGGATACTTCAGAACAAGTGCAGGACCCACTATTCTCCTTTTTTTATAATACCAGCAACATGATAAGCATTCAGCAATGATAAAACATGTTGACAGGTCGAAGAGGATATGACATTTATGTTTTCGAATATGGTGAGATTTCTAGTGTTTCAAACACACCAAATGATAAACAAGGGCAGATGAGAGTTCACCAAATCACAAAGAAAATATTTTTTCAGGTTTTGTATGAGTGAACAGTTTGTCCATGGAATAACCAAACCGAATATCATACCAACCCAGCCCATAATGTTTAGTATAAAGGGACAAACCAAAAATATGTGATTGGACGATTCTTCCTCGCCTAGGCATAGGAAGCATCTATTCAGGTCATGCCATCCTTTTCTTATAAGGTTATCCCAAGTAGAGATATGATTCTCAATGGAAATCCAGAGAAAATTTTTTATATTCAAGGGAATAATACAAGCCTAGATTCTTGACATGGCAATTTTAGTTACTGGAACAGCTAGAGTAGAGACTATAAGATCATAGGTAGAGTTGGTCGTTACCTCACCATTTTTTGGATTGTGCATCCACAAAAGCTTATCCGCTTGCTTAGTAAGACTTATACCCCCTTGCATAAGATCTTTTATATAGAAATCTCATTCAACTTTGTGGAAATTGAACCCAAGAGATAGAACAATTACACTCACAAAATTGCTAATCAAACATGCAAAATTCACACCAAAGGAGACTGAAATTGGAGCATAACACTGATCTGTATTCAATAAGTGTACAATAGCCAAACTTGTGAAGTAATAGGCTGCTGCAATATATCATTACATGAGATAATCAAATGCATAAAGATGCAATTCGAAATAGTCAAAAAGTAGGCTTACGAAATCTATTCAAATCCCCCATAGGTGCATAAAGCAGTTTCCAAATCTATGAAGATGCTCACAAATTTGCTAATTCAAGTGGGAAATATAAAGACGGATGGAAGGAAAACTCATGCATGCTTTTATTTGGAGAAAAGGAAGGAGGATGATGTGGGAAAAAAATAAGTCAACTACACCTAGTCTATCTTTTCCTTTTGCCTTAAATCAGAATAAAACAAGGCAACTTTTCAGAATAAGCAGATATGCGCTTTGGAGGATCTGGAATAAAGAATACATGCTAAATTTGGTTTCCAGGATTTTTTCCAAGCGCTCCATGACTCATTTTTAGCATGTGTTGAATTCCAGGACTTGTAAAGGGAAACTAGCATAGAATGGAATCTAGGAAACTAGGTAATAAAACAAAAATAATTAAAATTAATGTCTAAGGTAGGTAACTATGGCTTGATTATTCTAACACCCCCCCTTAAGCCTGAATCTATGAGTAAATATCAGAAAACTATAGGGCCTAGCAACAAGGCTTAGTCACCCTTTACATACTGCTTGTCCATACAACCAAGGAAAGAGGCAAAAACCCAGTGGGAAAATCCTCCCTTAAACATGGACATGAAAAAACAATTTTTTTGGAAATCTTGTCATCAATCATGCTTCACAGCATGATTAGCAATCCCCAGCAGTGATTTGAGATTTCTGAAGGTCTTCTCACAAAAAACTTTGGTGAAGATGTCTGCTACTTCTTATGTAGATGCACAGAAGAGTAGATCAATGGTGCCATCATGCACAAGCTGTCTGATGTAATGCATATGGATCTCAATGTGCTTGGTTAGCTGTCTATGAACTAGATAATTTCAGATTTGAATGGTGCTCTGATTATCACTGTAGATAATAGTTGAAAACTCTGATTCGAAACCACATTCTCCAAGTATTCCATGCAACCACAAACATTGAGTTGTTGCATTTACAACTCCTCTATACTCTACTTTTGTAGATGAGAGTGCTATGGAACTCTGCTTATTGCATGACCAGCTAATTGGTCCTTCTTCAATCATGAACACATATCCTGAGGTAGACTTTCTATCTGTGTTTTCACCTGCCCAATCACTGTCAGTAAACCCAATCAAATCAAGATCAGATTTTACTTTGTAGAAGATCCTGTGAGTTCTTATTCCTTGAACAAAGTTTAGGATCCTTTTGGCTACTCTCCAATGGATCTCATGAGGCTGATCCATGTATCTCAAAGCCACACTAACTACATAATATATATTAGGTCAAGCGTGTGTAAGATAAAGCAAACACCCAATCAACTACCTATACAGTGTATTATTTACCATAGGAGAAGAACCTGCTTCTTCAATCTTAACTTCTGAAAGGAAGGGAGTCTTGCTTGGCTTGCAATATTTCATGTTGAACTTGTTCACCAAATCTAGAGCATACTTGGACTGATGTACTTTGATTCCATGTTGGGATTAAGCAATTTCGAGACCCAAGAATTGGCTCAACAATCCTAAATATGTCATAGAAAATGCATGGTTCATTGCATCCTTCAAGGAGGCAATCTCTTTCTTTGAACTTCCTGTAATAAGAAGGTCATCCACATATAAGACAATAATCATCAAAGAACCATGAATTATCTTCAAATAGACATTAGGATGAGACTTGCATCGAACAAAGCTCAGTGATAGCAAAAAGCCATCAATCTTGGCATACCAAGCCCTGGGGGCTTGCTTGAGTCCATACAATGATTTATTTAACCTGTACACTAAAGATGTATTAGAAACAAAACCTTTAGGTTGCTGCATGTAAATATATTCAGTGAGATCTTCATTTAGGAAAACACACTTCACATCCATGTGATGTACCTCCCACTGCTTGGAAGCTGCAATGGCTAGAGCTAGCCTTATGGAGTCCATCTTTGCCATTGGTGCAAAGGTTTCATTGTAGTCAATACCATGTACTTGTGAGTAGCCCTTGGCTACCAATATTGCCTTATATTTCAAAGTTGAACCATTAGCAGCAAACTTAGTCTTGAAAACCCACTTACATTGAACTAGCTTCCTCCCTGGGGGAAGATCAACCAATTCCCAAGTGTTGTTCTTCTGAAGTGAGCTGAATTCTTCTTTCATGGTTGTTTTCCATCTTGGATCATCTACTGTATCTTCATATTTCTTTGGATATGATTCAACCACCAGATAGCACTTCTCAGCAAATAGAGGATCTTTCACACAAAGGGCACTCTCAAACTGAGATCTAGTCCTCATAGTGTCACTAGGATTTCCAGCTAGTTCCCCGACTTCCTGAATGGTCTTTGCCACCCAGTTTGGTCTTGTAGGAATGTTAGGATATACAATCAAATCATCATTATCATACATATCATAATCAGCAAACTCATTAGTCTCTCCACTTACAATCAATGGATCTGGTGGTGAAGAAGACTCTCCAACTTCAATTGCTACTAAAGGCTCTTCTTGGAACTAAACACTTCTTTCAATGAAAGCTTTGTTAGTGCTCAAGTTGATCAGCTTGTACCCTTTTGAATCTTTAGAATACCCAAAAAATAGGCACTCTTGGCTTTGGGGCTGCAAAGCCTTCCTCTTTTCAGTTGGAATTCTAGCCCAAGCCTTTGAGCCAAAAATCCTGAAATGGGTCACATCTGGTTTGTGCCCACTCCAAGCTTCAAAAGGAGTCATACCATCAAGCTACTTATGAGGAACCCTATTCTAGATGTAGGATGCACAGTTTATAGCCTCGGCCAAAACTTTGGTGGCAAAGTCTTAGCCTCCATCATGCAGGTTGCCATCTCCTTCAGTGATCTATTCTTTCTCTCAGCAACACCATTTTGCTGTGGTGTGTAAGGGATTGAATGTTGCATCTGAATACCTGCATATTTACAATACTGAATGAACTCAGACTTGACATACTTGACACCATTGTCAGATCTGAGGATCTTGATTTTCCTCCCAAACTGGTTTTCAACCAAGGCTCTGAAGACTTTGAAGAGGTCAAAAAATTCAAAATTATGCTTTAGGAAGTAAACCCAACAATACCTGGAAAATTCATCTATGAAGGTTAGTGCATATTTGGTTTCACTCATGGAAATATGAGGAAATGGACCAGCAATGTCACTGTGGTTCAACTCAAGAGGTGCAGAGGTTCTCTCATGACTAGCTTTCTCATACTTGTGCTCTAGGTGTTTTCCTAGAATACAACCTTGACAGATTCCCTTAGAAAACTTGATCTTTGGTAACCCTATGACCATTATCTTTTTCACTCAAATAAGAAAGATACTTGTAGTTAATATGGCCAAATATTTCATGCTAAATCTTGTTTTCTTCATTAGCATGAATCAGAAGAGCAGAGGGGTTTGAGGAGGGTAGAAAATGGGAAAACTTGTATACCTTCGAAGTGTGATCTACAACACCTTTTTCTATGACTTTACCATTCGAAATCTCAGTGATCTCAACATCATCAGGGGAGAACATGACATTCTTTGGAGACCCAATATGAGTCATCTGATACACTAACAAGAGATTAGAGGCAAGACCTGGAACATACAACACATTATTGAACTTACCATGGTCAAGATCAATCCTTCCCTTCCCCAAACTGTCAGTGAGAGATTCATCTCCCAAAAATATTGGTCGACCTTTCGACATTTCAAGAGAGGATAATATCTCTTTTTTCAAAACCATATGTCTAGAAGCTCCAGCGTCTATGATGAAGCTAGGTGAGCTTGATGTGCCAGCAACCAAGGCATCTACTCTCTCTCTGTCCTCTAAATTTGATCTTCCTTCCCTCTTCTTTGAGTAATCAGGAAGGGAGATGTTATTCGTCTCCGGGAGTTGGGTCAACATGTCAATTTTATTTTTCATACAAGAGCTCTCAAGATGATAGCCCTTACTGCAGTATGCACACTTGCTCATTTCTCTTTTGTTCTTCTTCTGGGAGTTCTTCTTGGAACCTTGGGGCTCCTCTTGAGACTTGTTCTTGTCTCTCTTCTACTCAAGTGGATTTTTATCTTTTTTCTTGCTTTTTGAATCCACCTTTGAATCTCCATCAACCAAAGCTTGGTCTTTGGAAGGTTTGATGGTGCCATCATCACCAACTTATCTTGCTCCTGTGTGAGGGATTCCATGAACTCTACAAGCTTAGGCATATTCTAGGCTCAAGCTGTCAACTTGGTGGCATGGAAGGTAAAAAAAAACACTGAATAGTCAGGACCAAGCTTAGAAAGTATGGCCAAAACGAGTTTCTTTTCCTTCTTTTTGATCCCACATTGTTTCAACTGCAAAGCAAGGGCCTTAAACTTGGAAAAGTAGAGTTGCAATGATTCGAAGCTACTGGGACTCAAGGAGATCAGCTCATTCTCGATTTTATGTCCTCTCATCTCATCTGTATTTCCAAAAACCTCTTCTAGCTTCTCCCACACTTCATTAGGTGATTTCAATCCATTAAGATGGAAGAGGAGGTCTCTTGAAATGCTCAGACACAAAAGACCATAGGCCTCATCCCTCCTGTTGTGCCATTTAATTTTCTCTACAGCTGCATCAGGCTCTCCATCTATTGCGATAGTTACCTTGTAGAGACCTTTCACTCTCAACAATATCTCCATCTCATATTTCCACTCAAATAAATTGAATGGAGTCAAGATGATCTTCTGAGATTGGTCCATAGCCAAGAAACGGTGCCCTCCAGTCAGCAGAATGTGCTCCCAGTCAAGATGCCGAACCTGCAATAGCAATAAGGAAGGAGGGAAATCGATCTACAAAGGCTCTGATACCATGTGGAAATTGAACCCACAGAGATAGAACAATTACACTCACAAAATTGTTAATCAAACATGCAAAATTCACACCAAAGGAGACTGAAATTGGAGCATAAAACTGATCTGTATTCAATAAGTGTAAAATAACCAACCTTGTGAAGTAATAGGATACTTCAATATATCATTACATGACATATTCGAATGCATAAATATGACATTCAAAATAGTCAAAAAGTAGGCTTACTAAATCTAGTCAAATCCCCCATAGGTGCAAAAAGCAATTTCCAAATCTATGAAGATGCTCACGAATTTGCTAAGTCAAGTGGGAAAGATAAAGAGGGATGGAAATACAACTCATGCATGCTTTTATTTGGAGAAAAGGAAGGAGGAGGATGTGAGCAAAAAACAAGTCAACTACACCTAGTCTAGCTTTTCCTTTTGCCTTAAATCATAATAAAACAAGGCAGATTTTCAGAAAAAGAATTTATGCACTTTGGAGGATATGGAATAAAGCAGACATGCTAAATTTAGTTTCCAATATTTTTCCCAAGTGCTCCATGACTCATTTTTAGCATGTGTTGACTTCCAGGACTTGTAGAAGGCAACTAGCATAGAATGGAATTTAGGAAACTAGGTAATAAGAAAAAAATAATTAAAATTAATGTCTAAGGTAGGTAACTATGGGTTGATTATTCTAACAATATTTCCATATTCCCCCAAGTTCTAATTCCTCCCATGTAATCCAATAAGACTGTCTGTTGAGACCAAATCCCATATTTCGAGCATCCTGGAGAGTATGAAGTCCATAATCCTTTAAGTATTCTCTGAGATCTTCTGATAGGATAAGGAAGGAGTCCATTCCTATAATTTTATCAATACCCAATTTGATCCTTGGACCATTACCAGCCTTCCATCCTAACAATTTGGTAATCCATGTGAGAGTTCTGATAAATCCATTCCAAAAATAAGACGTACCTCTAACAAAGATCTTTTTGTTCCGCAACCAGTCTTCAATTGTAAGGTTTTTAAGATATTTCTTACTTATGATTTAATTCTAGATACAATTACCTTTAAGATCCATCCAAAACCTCTTCAGTCTCAGGGTTGTGCTGAACTACTCTATTTGTTTGATATCCCAACCCCCAAACTCCATAGGTTTGGAAAGACACTTCCAGCTAGTCAGGTGCATACGATGAATATTTGCAGTGTCTCCCCAAAGGAAAAAAAAATAAACTGTCAAAGTGTGTTAAGGATGGATATGGGTAGTGGTGCCAAAGAAAACCAATACACAGACATTCTAGTAAGTACTGCTCTAATAAGGATGAGTCTTCCCCCTAAAGAGAGAAGTATGAAAGACCAATGACTGATCCTCCTCTCAAAAAAATTTAAGATGCAATTCCAGTCCTTGATTCCATATCCAATAGGTTTAAGGTAATAACCCAGATATTTGAATTCAACCATAATAGAGTCCATATTAAAGGGCAAAATCCCATAGATACTGTTCAACACCCCTTCGTCCACTTCACTGACAAGAAAGGTAGATTTTCCAATACTGATGCACATTCCTGAGGCTATACAAAATAATTCCAATAATTCTGCAAAAGCCTCCCATTCTTCCAAATTCCCTACCCTGAAGAGTATGATATCATCCACAAAGATTGAGTAAGAGTAAGAGAGGAAGATATCTTAATGCCTTGAATCCAGCCACACTCATGAATTGATGAACAACGTGTAGAATGGTCATGGTACACCTAAAGAATTTTCTCTTTGTAGACTTCCTTTATCTCATCTTTAAAATTTTAGTATCAGCGTGTAATCTCTCTTTTCCAACTGGGTCAAGATTATATGCCCGCAAGTGTTTAAATGCTGCGCTTTAGGCGCTTAATTGTGTAACGGCCAATGACACACTTTGTAGCATGCACAATGTAATAAATGGAGAAGGAAATTCCTCCCTATAATCAATGGAGATGAACATAATGCCAAGATATTGTTTCATCGTTTTCACATTGGCTCCATAATGCCTCATGAAGGATCTACAGCCATAGAATGGATATTAGAAGTTGTACTTTCATAATTCGTTGCTTCCAATGATTGAGTATTGCTTGATTTTTTGCTAGGGTATTCACAAAGAGTAACTCTACCATGTTCAATTCTCTCTGGTCCAACGATTATGCAATCCATATTTGTGAAAGAAGGACTTGTGGGTAATACCCTAATCATATTATGAAAAATGATGTAAATATGCTAGTAACAATTCCTAGTGTCCAGCTCAAGGACAAATCATGACTAGTGAATGGCTTGGTATGTATGATGTAAATATCAACATATGGGCCATGTATTAGGCTTGTCATGATGACTAAAATCTATTTAAATATATATGTTGGAATATAATATAATGGCCCAATATGGTTGTGTAAAGAGAAGTAGAGTGGCTATGGTTCCACTAGAGAGGAACATGAAAGGAGGTATATGGGAAAGTAAATCTTGTTTTTCCAAGTGTCATCTTTAGAACTCATCCATTTCATATAATGTTCCTTAAATAATTTGGTTATCTCCACTGAATTATTAAAAACCAATCATTGAATGCATGTCATAGGTTGATTAGAGAGTCTCATGTAGTTATGGAAGCATGGTTTGAATATACTCCTTATGATAATTGTAAGAGTCCTTCATTTTATGGTTAGAATTAATGTCAACTATGTTTTCCTCAATCGTCTCATTTCCATTTGAATATATCAGTCATTCCATCCATGGAAATTTCATACTCTACATAGTATGTTGTTCGCTCCATTGCTAACACTTTGTGAAGTGAGAAATTAACTATAATTAGCACCGTAAGGAGGAAATTGTAGACATTAAAGTGAATAATGATGGTTGTAGGTGAGCATAGAGGTTGGTTAAAATAGGAAACCTTCAACCACTATGTATTTGTTGTTTCTTAGATACTTGAGAAGTTAGGTATTCATTTTATAGGCAGTTCTCTAAAAATATACAATAATTTAGACACATTCTACACATAATGATAACTATAAGGAAAGGGTGATCTAGGGGAATATTGAGCAAAGAAAAGGTAGGCCTTCCTCATGTTGTGTGGGAAGTGGAAGAGAGTTTAAAGTTTTTTATTGCTGATTGGGATGCCTATAATTCTCTGTGGTGAGCAAATTAGCTATGCACAAGAGAAAAGGGATTAGGATAAGAGAGAGAGTACCATGTAGTTGTTTCCTTCACCTTGGTGGCCTCATAGCTTGGCTTGGGGGTGGTATATTCCGTTGAAACCTATGATTGGGTGAAAATCACTCTTACACCACCAATTTATTGGATATTGCTCATCTAAAACATAGTTGTTATCATTGTTTATGGATATGAAAAATCATGTTTGTTTTTGTTATGAACATTATTGTTTATGCATGACATGTGTGAATATAGTTGTTAATTTTATTGCATTTTATATTTATGCACCTACACATGGGTTCCTTAATTTATTTCACAGATGGGAGGTTTAATTAGTTTTGAATTACAATATTGGCCTATGTGGGGTAGAATTTAGAAAAATCATAACCACCCATCCTGTGGCTCGGATGTTGGGTTTAGACATTACAATGGGTCTACTATAGCAAAGGAATACGCTATTAAAAGAGTTGAAAGAGAAAAAAATAAGCTAAATTTAGAAACTCAAACTCTTGTTCACCTTATGAAGCAATATGCCAAATTATAGGAAATTCAAGCTTTGGAAAATAGACTAGATGCTCCCCATGAGGATACCTTGGATGGAAATAAATACTTATGAGATTTTATGCTGGCAACCTAATCTACCTATCTAGCACAACAAAAACTTAACTCCTTTGTGGAATCCGAGTGGCAGAAATTTGTGTAGACAAAACCCTCACATCTAAATAGTGAGAAGGCCCAAGAATTCCTTAATGTAGCCTCCATTATCTTGGGTAAGTGATTCTCATAGTTGGAGTAGTTTGAAGAATTTTGTGACCAAGTCTTATTGATTGTCCCTATATTCACCCTTCGTTTGAAGGACAAGCAAAGCAATGAGTTTGAACTTAGGGAAAGTAAACAACTATGATTAGGGGTTGTTGGCCCCTTTGTTTCATTGAAAGCTACAAAATGATGAAATGATATAGATGCACCACTATAGAGCGCAGATATCAATGCAAGGGGTTGTGAAGAGAATAAAGGAATGTGGCATAAGTCAACTACACATTACTACAAGTTAAGGAGCATAATTAATAACCCGATTGTGTAGTAGATTTACATAGTTGCCCCTATCCATTTTGTAATTGAAAGGACATGGTAACTTTAGCCACTATCAATGTATAAAATTCCTT
The DNA here is from genome assembly GCA_001517045.1 of Pseudotsuga menziesii. Lineage (NCBI taxonomy): Eukaryota > Viridiplantae > Streptophyta > Pinopsida > Pinales > Pinaceae > Pseudotsuga > Pseudotsuga menziesii. Next base: position 190,388 of record LPNX011112317.1, read on the forward strand.
TAGGGATAGGGTAATAGAGAGAGAGAGAGAGATTGACGGTTTGTTCTACGGTATACTTTAGTTACACATTTTTGTTCTGAACCTCACACATAGAGGAGCATTTGATATCACACCTTTTCAATTCACTCGAGAAGTTGGAGGGTTTTTATAGAAAGCATCATTTATGGTTGCATTTTGGTAAAATGAAATGGATGAAACACTATATCATAAAGATAGTTAGGATATTCGTGAAGAACCAAAGTCTTATCATATAGTTAAATACCTCATAGTTGTGTGGCCCCTCGATTATTAGTTTGCACAAATAATACTTTGATACTGACATAGTATTTTTATACATCACCAATGCACTAGATCATGTAATCTAACAACTTCCATGGACACCCAGAGATGGAAAAAGGCTAGAAAATAATGTTTTCCTTAGTTATGCTAAAGTGTTGAAGTTAAGGAGGTTATTGCATTAACTAAATTGGGAAGTAGCCTAAGTTACCATGCATGTAATTATCCAAGGAAAACATAAAAATATAGGGATCTCCCAAGAGTTCTAAGATTTCAATGAATGTAATGTTATGCTACAAAAGTATAACTAGAAATTCAATATCTTGCTAAGTTATGGGTTCATTGATGCTTGTTGGTATTAGTATTGAGTCTTTTATTCCACCACTCGAAAAAAGTATCTTTCAGTTACTGCTCTAGTTTTGAGAGAAATCCTTTGAAGAGGACATGAACTTCCAAATAATAGCCTCAAAGGTCATCTTCATGGATACTCCTAGGTGAAATCATTCTTACTTTTGTTAATTTATTCTCAATCTTTATCAATGTAATTTTTTTCTTTTTTACCCTTTTCAAAAACATGTTGTGTATTGGTTGTTTCATATTTGCATTAGATTGTCTTCAAACCTACTATTAGTGTGGACAATTTGGAAGTGTTGTTTGTTGTTGTGATATCTTGTGCAAGACTGAAAAGGAGGACTTGGTGTCAAGGCCTTCCCTTATCCTACTCCATCTCCAACATACTACATAGAAAGTGATTGTATCATGGTTTCATTTCATCATTCCATATTAGTGAAAAGAGATGATAATTCCTTAACCACCCTCACGACATTACCCTTCAAACAATTTGTCAGTACTAATAATTCCAACATCATGTTGGAAATGGATTTATACTTGATAGCAAATAACACCCCAAACAATATAAGTTTGTAGGAAATCCAACTATATTTGATTTACACCTTTTCCATTTTCTTTTATATGATGGGGTGTCAGTGGAAAGAGAAATAATAAAACCTTAAATAATTTTATAACACCACATTTTCTCTTTATACCCCTTGCCCTAATCATATTTTTGTTAATAAAACACCATTTTATATATAATCCTTGAATTAATTCTTTTAATCAATTCATAGAATACATATTCCACACACATTGTCTATATAACGACCCATAAAATACAAATCCCATACACATTCCCTATACAAAAACCCATAGAACACATATTTGACACACATTGTCTATATATGGTCTTTAATCCTTAAAGCCACCAATTAAAAATTAACTCCTTAGCTTTTAGCCGGCTTCATCTCTAAACACCATCCATGTTGCATTCAAACCTAGAGATAATTTTCATGAATGGAAATTATTCTAAAAATTAACTCCTTAGATTTTGGCTCCAAAATATGGCTTCATCTCTAAACACCATGCATGTTGCATTCAAACATAGAGATAATTTTCATGAATGGAAATTATTCTATTAATTATGGATGATACATATCACAAACCAATTAATAGTAAAATCATATATGTAAAATTACCTTTATTAGTCACTGTCATTGTAGGACTAAGAAATTACCGATCCCAATATCTATTTAGTATTTTCACCATAATGTTTGATCTTGAACCGGAATTGTGAACTCTTTATACATGTAGAAAGGTATTGGAAAGAAAGGTACCACCAAACTGATACAAATCGATATGTAAAATGTGTAAATTTATTTGAAAAGCAGGGTTTTGAGATTCGAAGCCAAGGTACTGTACAGACAGATAGGGTACTAACCCTAGTCGCTTCCCTTTTTTATGCACGACTGTGAACCTAGTACCTGGAGCAGGAACCAAGCAATTGATGCATTTAGGCTCGTCATGGCTTCAGTTTTGGGGTTTTTGCTAGAGTAGTCGTTGATCTGTTTTGTGAGTCGGAGTCACTGAACTGTATTGGTGGCTAGGGTTCTAGTTCAAGATTCTACTTTCCTTTGCGCGACTGTGTACTCGATCCCGGATGCAGGAGCCGAGCTGATGGTATGTTTTGGGCTCGCGACACATTGTCGTGGAGAAGGAACGAGACAAGAACCAAGTTGATGGTGTGTTTGGGCTCGTGCTCGCTGTCATGGAGAAGGTTCGTGAGTGAGAGTTAGTGTGAGCACTATAGAATGTGTGGGACTTCAATAGAGATCTGCAAGCTACAAGTGCTCTGTCATCGACAATGAGGCTATATTGTCATCGTGTAGGAAGCAACACTGGTGAAGTTCTGTATTGTAGAGGGTCGTTACTGTGGAGAGACTACCTTCTCACATTTGGTATCTTCAGTACCTGTTGGCTAGGGTTTGAACCCTAGTCGTCATTCAACATCCATTTGTTTTAATGGTGGTGAACTTTTACCATTTCTTTCGCACTTTTGGCGGCATGATGATGGGGTTTTTTCCATGTGTTTGCATTTTCTCATTGGCTCTTTTTGGAGCAGTTTGTACATGCCCCCAATGCTTCTTTGGCTGGGGTTTGGTTGTGGGTAAGTGATCATATTGTTGAGCACTGTTTGTGGTTTTTTTTCTTTGGCTAGGAGCCTCGCCCTAGTTGCTCAGTATTGAGCACTGTTTGAGGGTTTTTAACTCTGTATGCGGGTTTTGACTAGATATGATACCTAGTATCATATATGTGTATCTTGTTACCTTTGATTCTAATGAATATCAAGGAACTGCTATTTTTCATCTGGAAAAAAAAGAAAGGTATTGAAAAAATCTACAATTTTCTAATTATACACTCGGAATTGTGAACTCTTTATACATATATAAAGGTATTGGAAAGATCTACAATTTTCTAATTATACATTCTTTTCATATCCTATATGTATTTTTTGACACGTGCATTTGTATATTGAAAAGAATTTTTTTTCACCCTTTTTGTTAAAAAATGATCATAACTTTTGTTCCTTACTTTACTTTATTATGGGTGTTATAGCTGATTTTACCACACATGGTTGATCACATATTTATGGCCTTCCTTGTCCCTCTACAGACTCTTTAGACCTCATGGACTGATATTATACTTTGATGTTTCCAAGTTCATCCCCAAAAACACCTGTTTATTGCTGTACGCGACTTTTAATCTTATACTCGCATGTACACGTGACTTTTGACCTCAAACCCGTGTACATCGAGATGTGTGCATAAATCCAAATATTTTTGGAGTTTTTCTTCATGTGTGTCCGAACCACTTGACTCTTGGCCTTCCATATGCCTCGAGATCGCTCGAATTTGACCCTCCATTACCCCTTTGGAGTTTTATATAAGGAACCCCTTGGATACATTAAAGGAGGAGGAATTGAAGAGCAACAAAACTATAGTTCATTGTTGCCATAGCTTGCATATACTTGAGTCTGCAACCCTTTTTCCCTTTGGATCACTTTGTGTTCTTCCCAAGCTTTCCTTTTCTTGTGAGCTTGCTATCGAGAGATGGAGGATTGAGGTGGTGGAGGCCAAGGTGGAGGACTTTGTTTCTCTAGTTCGCAGACATCCAACAGAGGTTGTCACTTATGTAATCTTTGATTTAATTAATAGAAATATCTTTTCCTGTCCAATAATGTGCATTTGAATGAATATTGAATCCATGGATATGTATAATTTCTTATACATTGTTGATTATATATGCTAGAGTAGATCTAACACCATATTATATAGCATGTTTGTCTTGTTTGATGTTGTTGAGAGAAAATTGATAGCGCAAGCGGGATTGGAAAAAACTCAACAGGATCTACTTCAACCATCCAGAATAAGGTATGATTCGAGGTCCCTTAGTCTTAGATGTTTGGTTTCTCTTGCATATTGGGAATGGATTGATTTCTCGTGTCTAGCTTTCTGTTGTGGTACACCCCAAGCCATTGGAAGTTTCTCTCCGTAGCTGATTTTACCACACATTGTTGATCACATATTTATGGCCTTCCTTGTCCCTCTACAGACTCTTTAGACCCCATGGACTGATATTATACTTTGATGTTTCCATGTTCATCCCTAAAAACACCTGTTTATTGTTGTATGCGACTCTTAATCGCATACTCGCGTGCACATGCGAATTTTGACCCCAAACCCGCGTACATCAGGACGTGTGCATAAATCCAAATATTTTTGGAGTTTTCCTTCATGTGTGTTTGAACCACTTGACTCTTGGCCTTCCATATGCCTCAATATCGCTTGGATTTGACCCTCCATTACCCCTTTGGAGTGCTATATAAGGAACCCCTTGGATACATTGAAGGAGGAGGAATTGAAGAGCAACGAAACTATAGTCCATTGTTGCCATAGCCTCCATATACTTGAATCTACATCCCTTTGTCTCTTTGGAGCACTTTGTGTTCTTCCCAAGCTTGCCTTTGCTTGTGAGCTTGTTATCGAGAGATGGAGGATTGAGGTGGTGGAGGCCCAAGTGGAGGACTTAGTTTCTCCGATTCGCAGACATCCCAACATAGGTTGTCACTTATGTAATCTATGATTTGATTAATATAAATATCTTTTCCTATCCAATAATGTACATTTGAATGAATATTGAATCCATGGATATGTTTAATTTCTTATACATTGTTGATTATATATGCTAGAGTAGATCTAACACCATATTATATAGCATGCTTGTCTTGTTTGTTGTTGTTGAGAGAAAATTGCTAGCGCAAGCGGGATTGGAAAAAGCTCAACGGGGATCTACTTCAACCGTCCAGAATAAGGTATGATTCGAGGTCCCTTAGTGTTAGATGTTTGGTTTCTATTGCATATTGGGAAGTGATTGATTTCTCGTGTCTAGCTGTTTTTTTTGGTACACCTCAAGCCATAGGAAGTTTCTCTCTGTAACAGAATTGGTGACCATACTGGGGATGTTCCTAGTTGTTTCTCTTTGGGGGTTTTTGGTATTCAATGTACTTGAATTTCTATGATTTCTCTATTTTTGTGTCGGGTCTGGGGGCATGTTTTCCCAGTAGGTTCCTGAAGGAGTAAATTTTGTCTCAGCTAGTATGTTTTCCTTATTTTTCTTCTTTTTCTTCCTGTACACGGGTTTAGCTTTCACAGTCGCGTATACATGTAGGTTTTCCTTGAATAGTCATGTATGTACGTTGGTTTACTGAGAAAAATCACGTATGCATTGATTTTGAGCCCTAGTGGGAGGATTAAGTGTTGTTGGGTGAGTTTGGATGACTGTTGAGTCTTCTTGGATGCTTCTGGAGTCTGTATACACTCTCTATTTTTTACCAGAGACTGTTTTTAGTTTGACTTTTAGAAATGTTCTTGTCATTCATTTTCTACTTTTTGTTTTGATATTAGTGCATTAGGTATCTTTTACCTTGGTACTTTTCTTCGCTGTTGTTTGTGAGTGGTTGCAGAGTCTAAGGGTTGTAGAGTCATCTTTTTGCTTTCATATCTCATTTAATTCAAAAATACAAAAATATTTTGATTTTTGCATAGTTATGCATTGCTTGAATTTTGCATTGGCACGGTACTTGCATTAGGTTTGCTTGGTGAATTATAGTCAGATTTTCATATAGGAATAATTGCACTTACATTTGAAGGGAAATTTTTTCACTTCACGTAGTAGCATACCCTCTTTTTCATTCTACACGTTGCATTTGCATTACTTGTTAGGTGTGCATTTTACTTGATGTTGTGTCATAACACCATAAGTTGCATGATCATTACCCTTTGAGTAATCACAGCCAAATAAAATCAACACTTAATAAAATGAATTACACTCTTTTCTTTTCTAGGGTGCATCAACAAGATTAGGTTTTAGTGTCTTGGAATAGTTCATTGTAAGCTAATTCTCCAAGACCACTAAACAAAACAATTAGGTGTCTGTCTAGGTGAGAGTGTGAAACCCTTGGTATAATTAGTGTTTCTCAGGATGCTCCTCTTACATGAGAGTTAAGCACGAGGCAGTGCATGTGATTGTAATTGGGATGACCCCTAGTCACTTTCTGTGAGCACTAGAGATATTTCCAGGATTTTATTCGTATATGGGGGCCTTTGAGGTATTGATTGGTGCACCCTCGGGGTACCAGTTGTACTTTCAGGCTTCTATCTTTGCTACCCTTCCCATATAGTCGATCCCACCTGCGATTGTCTACTTGAGCATTGGTTATATTGAGGTGAACTTAGTTTCCTTACCTAGGTTATCAAGGGGGTATTTGCAGAGGTTATTCTGCAGGTGTCTTGGCCAGGTAGGGGTCAGACAGCACAGTCGCTATATGCATTGAAGCTGAGGGCCACTATAATTGGTTACGAACCTCCGCTTGTTGTGTATGGGAGTCTCAAGCCTCTCCTATGAGAGACATACCTACCTCATTTGAGAGCTCACTTATCCTACCCTTGGTTTGCTTGTTGTTTGGATTTATATTTTCATAGGTGTATGCTATGTGCATGCTAGTCTGATTAGTGTTGAGTAGATAGATCGAGTCTTTTCTTTTTGTTGAGTCATTGTGGATTCGGCTGCAGATCCCTGTCGCTCTCGTTGTTTAGCAGGTCTTACGCCTTCTACATCTCCTCCTCCCTTAGGAGAGAGAGCTAGACAATCTAGGTGGACTAGTCATCACTTTGATTCACACAGAGATCTCACCATGAGTCATCATGGGTCTGAGGTCTTGCAACTTCCCCCTTCCCCGTCTTCGGCGGTGGAAGTTGAACCTTCAAGCAAATATGGTACTCCGGTTAAATTTTCATATGCTTAGCTAAGACATCAGTATTTCATTTCATTTTCATGACAAAAGCATATAAATAGGATCACTGAAAGATAGACAAGCACAACCATAAAAAGGGAACACAAAGATTTATCCTGGGAAAACCCTAAAGGGAAAAACCCAGCAAAAGCTTCCTCAATATCAATGCCCCAAAAAGATAAAAGATAAAACCAGGAAGGAGATCAAAGCCTGATCCTCCTCCTTCTCCAGCTACTTCTCTTCTCCACTAATGCGCTACACAAGTGAGAGTGTGTGTGTCTCAAATGAGGAGCACTGCACCTCTATTTATATTCATCTGTTCACTTAAGTTAACTCATTTGACATGCAGGCTCGAGTTAAATCATGTAGGCTCAAGTAACCACACTGGGGTGCTGATGACCCACCTTTACAATTAGAGGGGACTACCTCATGACTCTTATTATTTCTTCTGATTAGGAGCATC
>LPNX011112317.1:198044-213305 GCA_001517045.1 Pseudotsuga menziesii
CATTGGACCTTTCGATCAGCAACATCTTCAGCACTTTAACTGTTCAATCAGCAACAACATCTTCAGCATTTTGACCTTACGATTAGCAACATCTTCAGCACTTTGACTTTTCGATCAGCAACAACATGTTCAACATTTTGACCTTTCGATCAACAACATCTTCAACACTTTGACTTTTCAATCAGCAACAACATCTTCAGCACCTTGACCTTTCGATTAGCAGCAACATCTTCAGTACTTTGACCTCTCAATCAGCAATATCATCATCAACACTTTGCCCTTTCGATCAGAAACATCATCATCATACTCTAATATCTCGATCAGAAACATCATCAACATAGAAACATCATCATCATACTCTGATCTTTCGATCAGAAACATCATAATCATAGTGCGTCATCATCATACTCTGATCTTTAGATCAGTAAGTCATCATCATACTCTGATCTTTCGATCAGTACATCATCATACTCTGATCTTTCGATCAGTGTGTCATCTTCATCATACTCTAATGTTTCGATCAGTATGGCATCATCATCATCAGCAACAACCTGCAATCCACAACTCAAAGACAAAAATTCTTTGGATCATTTTTGGACTTAAAGTCCAGGGATGATACAATCCCACCACATTCTCGACAATCGAAGTTACCGAATTAATTATGGGAGAATCAGTCCCTATCACTTTAGGACTAAGTCCAAGGACGATGCAATCCTACCACATTCTCGAGGACCGAAGCCACCAGATTGATTACGGGAGAATCAGTCCCTATCACTTTAGGACTATGTCCAAGGATGATGCAATCCTACCACATTCTTGAGGACTGAAGCCACCGGATTGATTACGGGAGAATCAGTCCCTATCACTTTAGGACTATGCCCAAGGATGATGCAATCCTATCACATTATCGAGGACCAAAGCCACCGGATTGATTACGGGAGAATCAGTCCCTATCACTTTAGGACTATGTCCAAGGATGATGCAATCCTACCACATTCTCGAGGATCGAAGCCACCGGATTGATTATGGGACAATCAGTCCCTATCACTTTAGGATGATGCAATCCTACCACATTCTCGAGGACCTAGGTCACGGGATCTATTATGGACAGATGTCCAAGGATGATACAATCCCTCTTCATTCTCGAAGACCGAGGTCTCTATATCACTTTAGGGCAAGTGCCCAGGGATGATACAATCCCGTCACATTCTCGAGGACCGAGGTCACTGGATCTATTATGGACAGATGTTCCGGGATGATACAATCCCTCTTCATTCTTGAGGACCGAGGTCTCCGGATCACTTTAGGGAAAATTCCCAGGGATGATACAATCCCACTGCAACATCACTACTCCCCCTTTCGAGGAAGGTCTTTCCGAACAACGTCAAGCTTGTCTCGAAAGTGTTCGAACTCTACTCGAGGCAGAGGGTTCATCAGTACATCATCATCCAAACCATCATCATCTACATCTTCAGTATGTGAATACTGAACTATCACCATCTGTATCTCCAATATGTAAATACTGAAAGCATCATCATCTATATCTTCAGTATAGAAATACTGAAAGCATCATCATCTCTATATTCAGTATAGAAATACGGAATCACCATCATCTGTATCTACAGTATGTAAATACTGAAGTATCATCTATATCTTTAGTATGGGAATACTGAAATCATCATCATCTATATCTTCAGTATGGGAATACTGAAACATCATCCTCTCTATATTCAGTATATAAATACTGAATCACCATCATCTGCATCTACAGTATCATCATCTGCATCTTATCTTGTATGTAGAAATACCGAATTTCTACGTGTTACGTCAAAACACAGGGTTCTTTGTCATCACAACTATGGTTATCACATAGAATCATTGTAGTGTCCATCTTCAGGTCAAAGAGACCTGATATTAGCTTCTGAAGCCATATGGCTTCACAACTTAGTAGAGCAATCTGCTATGTATTCTGCTTCAACCGTGCTAAGAGAAACACTGGACTGTTTCCTGCTAAACCATGAACTCATAGCAGACCTCAAACAAAAGCATATACTTGATGTGCTTTTCCTGTCTGAGATACTTCCATCCCAATCTGCATCTGTGTATCCATACAATCTATACTCATGGCTACCATCATAGTATAGATCAAATTCTATAGTCCCTTTTAGATATCTCATCACATGTTTTGCAGCTACTAGGTGAACCTGTCTTGGTTGAACAAGATATTGACTTAAGGTGTTCACAGCAAAACAAATGTCTGGTATGGTATTTGTTAAGTACATCAATGACCCAATGATTTGTCTATAGTGAGTCACATCCACTAACTCTAATGAGTCATCAGTTAACAGCTTCAGGTTGGAGTCCATGGGTGTGGCCATGACTTTGCATTCCAACATATTGAATCTCTTCAATATCTCTACCACATACTTTCCCTGGTTGAGAAAGATTCCTTCTGAACTTTGCCATACTTCCAGACCTAGAAAATAATGCATTAACCCAAGGTCTTTCATCTCAAATTCTTTTGCTAGTTTCTTCTTGCTTTCCATGATTTATTTCTCATTCCATGTCAAGAATAAGTCATCCACATATAGTAATAGAATGACAGGTACATCTTCTACAACCTTGTAGGAAATGTTAGGATCGACTTTACTCTTGGAAAAGCCCATGCTCATCAGGAAACTATCTATTCTTCCATACCAAGCTCTGGGAGCTGGCTTCAGGCCATAAAGGGCCTTCTTCAACTTGCATACTTGATTCCATCTGTCTTCAACTTCAAATCCTCATGACTGTTCGATGTAAAACTCTTCCTCAATCATACCATTAAGGAAGGCTTGTCTTTACTTCATCATGGAAGAAACTACCACGATAGTTTTGAAGGAAGTGTACCTTGCTTCCTGGAGTAAGTGTCTCTTCAGAATTAATTCCCTCTTTCTGATAGAAACCTCTAGCCACAACTCCTACCTTACTTCTGTCAACAACATATCTTATCTTGCAAATCCATTTGGAAGATACCACATTCTTGCTTTCTGGTTTGAGTACTATATCCCAAACATCATTCTAGTATCATAACATCTTCTATGAGTTTGTCTTCTCAGGTCATCAACATATCCTAGTCTTCTGCATTCAACCTTGAAGGTAGGAACCCACTTTACTCTTGGTAAAGTATCGATCCATCACAAAGCTATCCATCATTCGAACTCATATATAATTTTTTGTAGTCACTCCCCCTGAAGTGGAGTATCATATTCCCTCTTCATTCTGTACAGATGGTTCTATGCTTGATATATACTGGTCAATAGAGTATGTCATGTCATAGTCTATTCTTTCTGGGGAGAATCACAAACCTTTCTTTGTACACTTGTTCCATCATATCGTATACATCATTCCCCATGATCAACTGTTATTCTTTGATCATAGCTTCTTTTATAGTATTCTTTTCTTCATCTTGAGTTATCTCTTGTACCCATGGTGGTCTTCATCCTTCAAGGTGGATCTACCACTCTCTGAAGCTCTTTCTTCCGTCATGGTGTCTCTGACCCTGGGAGATTCAGATTCATGTTTATTGGAGTGAATCTTGAATTGTCATCACTTGTTCTTTGGAACAAGTATCATACTTCTTTTCTTGTAGGAGGTTGTACATGACCTTTCGTACAATTCAAATGCACCAGTTGCATGGTTAGAACTGTTTCATAAAACATATGCATAACGAAAAATTCTTATGCATCATGCAACTATTTAGTCAATACAACATTCATCCATATCTCACATAAACTTTCTAGATGCCTTCCATCTCCACCATGACATTATTGAGATTGTGCACTAATCCAATATGTCGTCAAAGAGGTTTGATAAGTAGCAATGGAGAGTTGTATAGCACCATGAGCTACTTACCCATCACATGCATATTAGTAGTATAAAGTCATTAATGCAAACAATCTATCATGCATAACACATCAACAAATGTATAACAAAACAATATCATGAAATGACAATTGAATACTTATCTTTTATTTGTTTTGTGGGTAGACTCCATCTTGATCATTCTACTTTATCATCTTCTTCATTCATGAAATCATCATTTCTTATCCAAATGACAAGAATTGAGTTCTTCATATTCCTCATCGCTTGATGGATCTTCTTTGAATGGTGAGAGCTTGATCTTCAATTGCTCCCATCTTCTTCTTCTTTTCTTATGAGTCGAGCTAAAAGCAATTACTTCCTTCTGGCATACATTCTTTGCATGAATCCCTTGATCATGGGAGGCCATTCAAGGTGGCTACCACCACTTCTACAATCTCCACTTCTTCTTCTACTGCTTCAAGTTGTTCTGCATTCTGGATCTTCACATTCTTTAATTGTTTTCTCAAAGCCATCTTCTGATTTAAGTTCTTATCTTCAAATAGCTTAATCAAGGAATCAAACATCTTCAGTGTCTTTAGGGAAGACACTTGTGGTACAAGTTGATCCGTGATTGAATCAACAATGATCTTCTTGGCCTTGATCAAGTTCTTCTTGTGTAAGGCTTTGAGCCTCATCTCCGTATGGAACTGGAACCTCTCTACTTATGTAGGTGTCCAATTCATTTTCTTTAGAGAGATAATATACTTCCATGCTTGGAAGTTGTCACCTTTACCAAGCTTATCATCAAGCTAATGTGATAGATCACTTTGAAATGAGAACCTCAAATGCAAATAGCAAAAGATTAGATCTTACCGATTTGAGGTGTCCGTCCTGCTTCCAGAGCTAGCTGATTTAGGGTTTGTCAGAGAAACCCTAATTTTCAAAACTTGGAATATTTAAGATCTGATTGGATAGAAAGATAGATCTCTTCAAATGGATCTGTCTAATGTACTCCTTTTCTGAAAACAGTGGAGGGAAGCTCCCGGAACAGGAAGCCCTAGTTTTCCAATTTCTTCTGTAGAAATGCCTGTCACTATTTCTATGATATCTCTGAAATTGCTACTCCTATGTGCCTGAAATTTCTCACAGAGGTAACCTCACATGTCCTAGATCCAACACCATATGTTTCATCAGAATTGGTTTGACCAATTTGGATTTATGATCCTTTTCTCACGGTGTCCTGTTACAGGACTGTTCAGAATAGCGAAGTTGTACGGACTGCCACGTGTCACTGTTTGATTTTGTGGTTCTAAAATTCGGCACACAGAAATTACAGTCTGTGATATTTATGGAACATCTTCAGGAATTCAATTTGTACCTCTGTATCCCAAGCTATAGCAATGTTCCCCAGGTGTCCTGTTTAGGGATGAATTCTGGAAGAGGATAGAACCCTAACTTGGAGGGATCATATATCCCAAAATATAGCGCATCTGAGGCTGAATTTTGGACACAATGTACATCAGGATTTTATCTTTGGGATCTGCAATTTTTAGCTCCTGAACCTTCGCCAATATTGGGATATAGCGAACGTACCAAGACTTAGCAGTTTTAGTATTTAGGGTTTTTCTAGCTCGGGGTCAAACTAGGGTTTGATTTTATCGGAGTTTCACCCAACCAAAAAACTTGATCCAGGTCTCTAGACTTCGATTTTGATGAGGAGATAAATCCTATGCTAGGCTCACTCAAAAATTCTTCTTCTGCAAGAAGCCCTAATTTCCCGCACCGAAAATTGAAAATGCTTGGAATCGAATTCCGCTTCGACAGAAAGATGCGCCCTTCAATGGAGAGTCAGCCTAGCCTTCTTTTGCTGATCAATTGTGGAGAGAGAACCAAAAAGTAAGAAGCCCTAGATTCTATAGCTGCACAATGTCTTCTTTTCAGGGTGGCTCTGATACCATGTTAAATTTTCATATGCTTAGCTAAGACATCAGTATTTCATTTCATTTTCATGACAAAAGCATATAAACAGGATCACTGAAAGATAGACAAGCACAACCATAAAAAAGGAACACAAATATTTACCCTAGAAAAACCCTGAAGGGAAAAACCCAGCAAAAGCTTCCTCAATATAGATGCCCCAAAAATATAAAAGATAAAACCAGCAAGGAGATCAAAGCCTGATCCTCCTCCTTCTCCAGCTACTTCTCTTCTCCACTAATGCGCTACACAAGTGAGAGTGTGTGTGTCTCAAATGAGGAGCACTACACCTCTATTTATATTCATCCGTTCACTTAAGTTAACTCATTTGACATGTAGGCTCGAGTTAAATCATGTAGGCTCAAGTTACACATGTAGGCTCAAGTAACTACACTGGGGTGCTGATGACCCACCTTTACAATTAGAGGGGACTACCTCATGACTCTTATTAGTTCTTCTGATTAGGAGCATCAGGGTACAATGTAATACAAGTGGTTCTCCCGGTAGGATCATCGGGGACCACAAAAAGATACATATAGAATATTCTTCGAAGTTACAATATTTCAACAACTTATCCTACCCTTGGTTTGCTTGTTTTTTGGATTTATATTTTCATAGGTGTATGCTATGTGCATGCTAATCTGCTTAGTGTTGCGTAGATAGATCGAGTATTTTCTTTTTGTTGAGTCATTGTGGATCCGGTTGCGGATCCCTGTTGCTCTCGTTGTTTAGCAGGTCTTACGCCTTCTACATCTCCTCCTCCCTTGGGAGAGAGAGCTAGACAATATGGGCGGACTAGGCATCACTTTGATTCACACAGAGATCTCACCATGAGTCATCATGGGTCTGAGGTCTTGCAGCTTCCCACTTCCCCGTCTTCGGCGGCGGAAGTTGAACCTTCAAGCAAATATGGAACTCCGCTTAAGTCTGGTCCTTATGGGGATGGACCATCACAAGATGATTTATCACATTTTCTAGATTACATTAGCTCCGACCCCCGGTATTGGTTATACTATCCAGGTGAAGAGACTTTCCATGCACCCACCAGCACTGGCAACATTAGATATGGCATGCCTGATATTCATGATCTCGACCTGGTACCTCATGTCGAACTGTTTGGTGACCCCGGTACTGCACTTGGGGCCACTTCCATTCTTTTCATGCAGAGAGGTTTGGTGATAGTAGTCACATTGCACCATCCACCTCAGTGATGGAAATTATTTCACACACATAGCCCAGAACTAGCACTAGTGTTCCTCTTCGAGGACCTTAGCCAAGACATGTGAATATTGGGGGTACAAGCTATATTCCTTCACATATTCCATCGTCTTCTCAATCTGTTCCTTCAGGTGCCTTTTTGACGCATCCTCTTCCTAACTCTAGTGGTCCTTCGGGCCGGATTTCGACTATAAGCCATGTCTGTCCTGCATCTGCTAACATTGTAGTATCACAAGGTCAAGTGCCTCCTTATGTGTCAGCGGTCATGTACCTACTTCTAGATTGTCTCATGGAGTATCTCATGGATCATCTCATGGTCCGGCTCACAAAGCTTCTTATATACCTACCTATGGACCATGTCATGGTCCATCTTATGGAACATCTCGTGGACCATCTCATGGTCCAACCTATGCAGCTTCCCATGGACCTTTTTATGGACTGTATTATGGACAAAACTATCAATCGTATGGGTATGGGTATCAACAACCCGCTTACTCTTCTAACTATGGCTTTGTAGCACCTCATACTCAGGGTAATCCACATTAAAATGCTTCCATGCAACCCTTCATAGCTCATATGGGAGGAGGTTATTATCCCACTGGCTAAGGCCATGGTGTGTATAGCAATCAACCTTATCCGAACCAGTCCTATCAGGGATCGTGGCATCAACCAACTCAACCTAGGCTCCCTTTCCTTGCGACCTTAAACCTACCTGATTTGTTGATATTGATGAATAATCCTATGTCACATTATCCAACATGGCCTGCAGTCCCTACCAAGCTTCTTTCGAACATTCCCAAGTTCGAAGGTAAGGTAGTTGAATATCCTAGTGAGCATGTCACAACCTTCCACCTTTGGTGCTCTTCTAATTCCTTAACCAATGATTCCATCGTTTGAGGCTATTTCCACGCACCCTCACAGGTCCTGCGGCGAAATGGTATATAGAGTTACCGGGGGGGCCTATACTACGTTTGATGACCTTGCCATGACTTTTATTAATAATTTCCAGCTACCCGTATGTTACGACGTCAATACCAAACTCTTGTCAACGTCGGTACCAAACTCTTATCAGTACCAAACGCATATTTCGGATCATATTCAAGAGTGGTGTAGACGGAAACGATTAATTAAATCCTTTATACCACAAGAGTTTCTTCTATAGTGGTTCCTCAAGTCATTGTTACCATATATCGCGAAGGATGTTTCCACATTCGGAGTTCAAAATGAGGACCAATTTATTTTTAGGGCTCAAGAGTTGGAGTTAATCTATGCTCAGTCTGGACTCTTGTATGAGATTATCCCGAATGTTCCAAGATCCAATTTTGACCCCAAGATTAAACCTGGGCCACATGCCAATGATATTGTTGGCTCCACAAGTACCAAACCTGTACACTTGGTTACGAAAAAAGTGAGCCAGTTATCGCTTAACCAGCCTACATCGAGACAAGCTATGGATTCGTCTCATCCTACCCAATTGGAAAGTGTGCTTGCAACGTGAACGTTGAACTCGAAAGGCAACCAACAGCCTGGAAAGAATAAAAATAAGGAAAAAAATAATCATAAGGGTGGGAATAAAAATGAAAATCGTAATAATAATGACAAGAACATGAACAATGCTGGGGGGGCAGGTAGGCTAAGCGTAAGGTAAAGTTTCCTTCTAAGTTGTGTAAGGATGATCACCTCACTCATGTGTGCCCTCATATGCAGGACGCCTCAAAGTTCATAGCACATGGCCTAATTTTTTTTACTAACCCTTTACCTAATAATCAAAATATGAACTCGACGACCATTGATCCTAGTTGTGCATCTGGTTGAACTCAAAAACCATCGGAGGCAGCTAATGGTCACGGTTGCATCAACATGGTGAATGCTACAAATGTTGTGACACATGCGAAAGACTATGGTTCGTCACAATTTGACCTTGGGAAAGAAACTGCTCCACCCGAGGGTTCTTTGCGAATTCAAAAGCCTACAAATAAGCCTGAAGCTCCACCTTGCACTCCTAAGGGAGTCTTGAAGTGTTCAAGGCACAATCCTAATGCTCGAGCCACCCAGAACTATTCAATTGTCGAGGATTTGGGCCAAACTCCTTGTGCAATGTCTGCATTAGAAGTGCTTCAAACTTGTCCTTCAAAGAGAAAGGCCTTGTTGTCTGCTCTTGGGGTTAGTGATTATAGCTCTTCTTCCATGATCAAATTTGAAACTCATGGAATCCAGCCTCGCTTGCCTTACTACGTGTCTCTTTTGATTCATGTAGAGTGTCTCAGCAACATCATCATCCGTACCATTATTGATGAAGGCAATGCCACTTTTGTGATGTCTTTGACTTGTTGGAAGGGTTTAGGTTCTCCCACATTGTCTCAGTATGCCAACATGTTGACTAATTTCGATGGAAGTTCGTTTCGGCCACATGGTATACTTCCTTCTCTAGAGGTCCAATTGGGAATGAAGACCGTCGCAATTAAGGTCGAGGTGGTTCATGCGCCCCTTTAGTACAATCTTTTGTTGGGTAGGAACTGGATGTACAATATGCAAGCTGTAGCCTCTTCCCTATTCTGAGTGGTTTGATTTCCATTCAATGGGAAGATCGTTACTATTGATCAAAATTATTTCCAGAATCCGAGTGTAAACGCATCATCGGGAGCTTCTATCCCGATTATCAATCATTCTCAGTCAGTAACTAATAATATGGGTGTGGGTATGTATCCTTCTCTCATGGGAACCTTTCGTTGTCCTACGCCCGTTATTATGATTGGCTCTAGTCTTGGTGGGGCTTCATCCTCATTGAATTCGGTATCTTTTCGCACTACTCAGATGGAGGATCCTTGGATTCTTCCTTCACCGAGTACTTCGAGTATGCCTGTCGAGACAGACGTGTCGTTGCCTGCAACAATGGTGGCATATCAAACGAATCTTGATCATATTGTAGAGCCTAGTCCTTCCACTTCGCGGACGAAGGAGGAGGACCCGTATGTGCTTCTTGCATGGGAAGTAGAGTCATCTCACTCTCAAGACTACCTGGATGATGTTTTTCCGTCAGATGAAGCTATTCTTGAGACCATGTCTGGGATTGAACAACCTTGGGAAGAGTTGCACCATAGATTGTATTTCCTTCCTAAGCTTGATCATTTAGAGTGTGATGACTTTATGGCGATTCTAAGCAAGAAATTTGGTATCCCTATGGTCCCATTAAGCTCTCCTAGTCAGATTGCTAAAGGGAACATGGCTAACCTGTCACCAACAATTCCTATCAAACTTTCTCGTGATCCTGGTAAGATTGAGAACGTTTACAGTGGGGCGAATTGTTCCCCCGATGAGATTAAAGAGTATATCAAGTTGTTTAAGGAGTTTTGTGATGTTTTTGCTTGGTCATACAAATAAATTCCAAGTATAGACCCTTGTATTGTTGAACATGAAATCAAGACCTATCCGGATGCAAAACCGGTTCGACAATGTTTGCGTGGCGTGAATCCTAGGAAAGCACCTGCCATTAAAGCAGAGATAGAGAAACTGCTCAAAGTTGGTGTTATCTATCCCATTCCCTTGACATAGTGGGTTTCAAATCTCATTCCGGTGGATAAGAAGCAGAGAGCGATACAAATATGCATTAATTTCCGTGATTTAAATTGAGCATGTCCTAAAGATAATTTCCCTACACAATTTATTGATCAAATTTTGGATGAGTGTGTGGGAAGTGAGGTATTTTCTTTTATGGTTGGATTTTCTGGATATAATCATATACAAATTAAACCCGAGGATAAACATAAGACTTCATTTCTTTGTCCTTGGGGAACTTTTGCATATCGGAAGATTCTCTTTGGCCTTAAAAACGTTAGAGCTACGTTTCAGCAGGCCATGACCTTGATCTTTCACGATCTTAAAAATATTTTTGAAGTGTATTTGGATGATCTACCTACTCACTCTCATTTGAGAGTGTGTCATCCTTATCATTTGCGATTAGTGCTCGAAAGATGTCGTCATTATCAAGTTCGGTTAAATCCTCATAAGTGCATATTTTGCGTGAAATTTGGTCGTTTACTAGGATTCATTGTATCCAGGGAGGGTATTAGAGTCAATCCCTTTAAGGTTGAGGCAATACTTCAATTGTCTCCCCCATGTAACATTCGACACCTTCAGTGTTTACAAGTTATGGCGAACTTCTTTCGAGGGTTCGTGGTCAATTTTCCCAACTTGAATAAAGGATTCATGTGTTTGTTGAAGAAGGACACCCCTTTTTACTAGGATGAGCGAGCCTAGGAGTCTTTCAATGCTCTTAAGAAATCCTTAGCAATGACCCCCATGCTTAGTCCACCAGACTATAGCTGTGACTTCTTGATTTATGTGGTCGTGTTTCAGGAGACGGTTGGTATGGTATTGGTTAAAGAGAATGAGGAGCTCCATGAGCATGTCATATATTATTTGAGCCAAAACCTTATTGATGCGGAACTTCGTTATTCCCATGTGGAGAAGCTAGCCTTAGCCACCGTTCATGAGGTTCAGCGTTTGAAACATTACATTCTTCTTCGCCAAACTTTGGTCATAGCTCACATCAATCCATTTCAATTCATCCCCACTAGAAGGATGATTGGGGGGGAATATAATAAATGGATTATGATTTTGTAAGAGTTTGATATTGAGTTCGTTTCGGCAAAATCGAAGAAATCATTAATCTTTGTTGAGCTCATATCAGATTTCCCAAATTTGGATGGAGAGGAGGTTTATGAGGATTCTTTTGTTGATGAACATATATTCCTCATCTCAACTGCAGACCCTTGGTACAGAGATATTATTGTGTATTTGAAAACATTGAAGGTCCCTACTCACCTCTCATAGGATGAGCGGAGATGACTATGTCACGTAGCGAAGAACTACCTCATAGTGGATGATACTTTGTACCATTGTGGGGTGGATTCCATTTTACGTCGTTGTTTAACTCATGATGAGGCTGAGGTCGTGCTTAATGATTACCATGGAGGGGCGTGTGGTGGTCATTTATCTAGGCTTTCTACAGCCCAAAAAATATTAAGAGAGGGTTATTTTTAGTCGTCCATATTTAAATATTGTGTTAATGCAGTCAAGAAGTGCCACCCGTGCCAGGTGTTTGCATATAATATGAGCTCGCGTCCTGCCGCTTTTCATCCTATTGTCATCGCCGGTCCCTTCACCAAGTGGGGGCTTGATTTTATGGATTAAAACCCAACTTTGGCTAGGGGGCACCATCATATTATTGTGGCTGTCAATTACTTCACGAAATGGGCAGAGGCTATGCCCACAGTTAAATTCGACGATGAAACAGCCGCGCATTTCATATTTAACCAGATTATCACCTGATTTGGCATTCCGAGAGAGCTTGTCACTGACCATGGAAGGAACTTTGAGAACAAAATGATGGAAGAGTTGGATTCCAAGTTAGGATATAAGCAAGAGCACTCCTCTTCTTATTGCCCTCAAGTGAATGGGCAGGTCAAAGCAGTGAACAAGTCACTTAAGTCCATTCTCTAATGAACCATCGCACAGAGCAAGAATAATTGGCATATCATGTTGTATCCTTCTTTGTGGGCCTATAGAACCACGGTCAAGACTACCACCAATTTTTCCCCTTATCAGCTTGTGCACAGGGTGGAGTCAGTATTACCAGTTGAATACAAAATCCCTTCTTTGAAGCTAGTTGTGGAGATTTTACCAGATACTTCCGCATTTGAAGAACGTTTGGTCCACTTGGAGCAGCTTGATGAGCAGTGCCGAGATGCCTTAGTGGCTCTTGAGGTTAACAAGCATCGCGTTAAGGTCCAGTATGATAAGTCTGTATGTCCTAGGAGGTTTAGTGAAGGTGACTTAGTCCTTTTGTGAGATCAGGCTAAGGAACCCTTACGGGCAAGAAAGTTTAATCCCATGTGGCATGGTCCTCACGTGGTTAAGCATGTCTTAGAGAAAGGTGCCTATGAGCTGGTTGATTACGAAGGGACAGCCTTGGCGGAGCTTAGAAATGGGCTCTATCTCAAAAAATACTATGCATGATCTTCAGCCAGGGATGATTTTTGTATATTAATGTACAGTTTTTCATTGCATAGTTAGGATTTCTTATGGTCACTGGGTTTGTTGATTAATTTTCGTTTGTTATGGAATATGTCGATGGAGTATTTCGTTTACATAGGATTTGCTGATGGTGCTAGCTGCCACACTCAAAACTTAGCTTTGGCTGCTTGGGTGATCTATACTCCTACAGGTCAAGTATTGTCTTCAAGAGGTGTATGTTTACAGCCTTCGTCAAACAATGTTGTTGAATATAGTGCAATTATTGAGTTATTGTGTGATGCCATTTCGTATGGTGTTCATTCTCTTGAGGTACGTCTTGATTTGCAATTACTGGTTTCACAACTTAATGGCTTGTAACATATCAAGGATCCAACATTATTACGAAGATTCTTGCGTGTTAGATTGCTAGAACGGCAATTTAAGAGTATAACATACATTCATATTCCAAGAAATTTTAATCAAGTTTATGATTCATATGCTAACTATGTACTAGATTGGCATTTGTTTCACAGACCATAAGCATTTCACAAACACGTTTTACACATGTAAATAGAATAATAATCGATCATCATAAATATTTTTCATTAAGTTCAAAAAAGGTGATGTCATATATAACACCCCAGTTTTGACCTCGTTGCATTTAAATAAATGATGTAAATAATCATGGTGTGGAGCTAGGAAAAATCCCCACCATCGATTTAGTATTTATGTTTCAGCAATTAAGGTTGGGCCAATGGTATTTTTTTTATGCTAGCTAAACATTAAAAAGTTGGACATCATGTTAAATTTGCAATTTTAATTAAAAACCCACAGTCGACTATGTCAACGCAACTAAATGAGATGGGAGCATCATTTTTCCTAAGGATGAGGGAATGGGGGATTAGAAGAAGGGGAAGAAATTCGAAAGGGGTAGAGCACCATTTCTGGAAAAACTTTTTTAATTGTTCTTGAGCAAGAAAACACCAAAAACGGCCACCTTTCCCTCATGTAGCAGCGTTTCACCTTCCCTCATGATTTTGGACGGGAAAAAACGTGTTTGGAAACCCAATTGGGCATTCATGCAGCAACAAGCCAGCAAAACCATTATGAGTCTAAACCTTTCACAAAATTTCTCCTGTCCAACGAACTGAATCCTTCACGTTTTTTGTTTTCCTGTGTGGATTTGTTTCTTTTCACATTTTCTCCAGTCTGCTAATCGTTTTCTTGAACCCGATTGCCAGAAACCGAATTTGTGTCTATGATTTGAATAACCGATAAGCGTTTTTCTTTGGGTATTTTTGCAGCATTCGGTCTGGCTCTGGCAATGTTCAGAAATTCTTGATTACTATGTGTGTATGTAATCCTTAGCATCTGCTGCGTTTTGTTAATTCCGGTACTAAGATAACTATGTGCACATCCTTGTTTTGGCATCTACATTGATTGAAGGAGTCGAAATGGAGTCTAGACTTGCTTAATAAACCTAGTGTGTGAAAGGACCTCACGGACCAAATAAGAAGGTTGGTTTTCTTCTTTGCATACCTTGAATAGCACTGGAAGGGAAGACATGGACTGAGGGACTATGTAGCAGAGAACGGAATGCTTCCTTGTGTTGGGTGTGTATTTTTTTATAAGTCAGGCTAGATCCGGCGTGGGTGTTCATAGCTCTAGGGTTGAGCTCACTAGCTTAGCAGTCAGTCTTTCCACCTCCTTGGTAGCCTGGAAAACCCAACTGGAAGGATGGCTTGGCTGGTAGCTTGATAAACCCATCTGTTGGCTTGGTTGTGTCTCACATGAATTTGGATAAGTATAAACCACTGTGTGTGTAAGTCTAATAAACCCAACTATGTTGGCTTGACTGATTTTTATTGTATGCTTGGCTATGAGGGAAGTCTGCTAGTGTTCCTGATTCCTTGGGGAAAATCATGTCCATCTCGGGGGTGGTAGTGTTGCTGAGAGATTAAAGAGCACACTAGCCTATGGTTGGGTGGAACGTTGCAGCGGCATAGCTGGTTGCGAGACAATCTGCTTTCAAAGATAAGTATTCCCTTGTATTTTACTTTCCGCAACTGTAATTGTTTTATGAATTACTATGAACATGATGAATGTATTGAATTGAATGAATTGTGCTTCCGTTGTAGATTGCATTATGCATATGTTTATACTTATGAATGTTTTATTTCAAATCAATATATATATATATATATATATATA
>LPNX011112317.1:213356-238960 GCA_001517045.1 Pseudotsuga menziesii
CCAAAATATACTACACGATCATACAAAAAATATACACCTAGGTATCTAAGCCTGAGGTGGAGGAGGGTGCTGATCTTGGTAGCACAACACGGCTCTAGCTAGCCAGCGAAACAATCGAACCCATGCTTGTGGTACTCCAACCACCTGGCACTGCATGGCCTCAATGTCCTCGACTTGCTCCATGGGTACTCTCTGTGTCAATCGAACAAAGTTCGTGTGAATGCTCTAGTGCGTCTACTCTGCATCTGCACCCATGATCTCATCACCTCTTCCCCTCGGTCGATGACGAGGAAATCCAGTTGGCCTTCATGGTCCTACATCTGCATATACATGATAGAGTATCATTATGTGTTGTCACACCAAAAACATGTCTTTCGATTTCATATATAAAAAAAACACAAAAAATCAAATAATTGAAAAATTAAAAGTGGGTTTGGGATTCATTACCTATGTCTCCATAAGCCGCTCCTGGTGGTAGGGGTATATCTAGATCTCCGCGGAATTCTATCCCTGCATAAGGGTAGTCGTCTATTGCGACGATCTGTCTCCACCACCATGGAAAGAACTTTGTTGGGTATGGGTTAGCCACCGTTCCACCTCCCAGTCTACGCATGATATTCGCCCAGCGTCGCTGGGCTGGATCCCGAACTCTATGTGGAGCAATGTCTACTCTAGGGCTTAGCCCTGGCACCCACTCAAAAAGAATGTGCTCATTATGCTGCCAAACCCGAAGTTCCGCACCCTACCCATCTTGCAGTTATTGAGGTGTTGTTTCATGTTGCTCAAAAACGTAGTACTCCAGTCATATATCATGGGTTGCATACACTCTACTGCATCGAACATCAATGGCCTTGAGGCTTGGTGGAGTGAGGCCAAACCTGCGATTCGGCCTAGTGCCAATAGTATGGCTTTCAGCCCCATAATCTGAGTCGCGTTTGTCAGGATTTGACTCCCAAACTTCTCTGTATTGGGAAGGCAGTACATAACTATGTAGTCCTCTATAGTCATCCCACCTCTTGGCCCACGAGATCGGAGGTTCACCACCTCCCCTCGCTGGGACAAACCTGTGATGAAATATATGTCCTCAACCTTAATGTTGAGTGACATCCCATCTATCTGAAAGGATTCATAGTCTAGATCCCAGTAATCTACCAGTAGCTGGGGTAGTCTTGGTTTTACCCTCAAGCTGCCAAGACACCAAAACTTGTATATCCGCATGCCCGTAATGCTTGTTGAGCCATGAGGTCAGCCTGAACAGCTTCCTCAACATCACCATGTTCCCTCTCTCTCCACTCTAGTACTATCCTGCACAAAGAAACACAAATTTTGAACATTATTTTCCAATCAAAACCATGTTCACAGCCTTATATGCGATTGTCTGCAAAATAGCCGCGTATGTACGTGGTTTTCATGGCATTTTATGCGTATGGTCAGCCCTATACACGGAAAAATACCCGATATCTGCGTGGGCCGAAACGCCCAAGTTGGGTTGGCCTAAAAAGATAATTTAACCATGAAAATTTAAAATTTTTGTATGAAAATGAAAGAGAGGTGCAAGGGAATTTACCTAGATCAAACGTGGAGGTATTCCGCTGGAAGATGCTCCCAGAATTCGCTTCTGAAGTTCTGGACTCAAATGCACCATGGTGGGTAAAAATTCAAAATGGTACGAAAATTTTTAATTTTTCACTATTTTATAGAAAATGTTTGGAATTTTTACCCACTTTCTATAGTTTTTTACCATTTCTGACTGTTTTAGACTGTTTGAACTAACTTGATGTTTTAAGAGCCCGTTTTGAGTGCGGTTTGACCGTGTCTTCGACCTGCTTGTGCCTATTTCAGGTATTATGTCTAAACTGGCATATAGTTTAGGTTTTCACATTCACTTGCATTTTGCATAGCCTTATGACCTTTTCATCTTAACCCTAGGTACGAACCCATTCCATCTTGTCACAGAACCTTCTTGTTGCTTTTAGAAGTGAGATTATGCGAATGGTAGAGCTTTCCCATACATGGGTACCCTAGTTAGATCCTGTATTGCATTTGGTGCCCATGCCGACATTTCTCCTTTAGGGTGTGGGATTCCTTTGTATAGTACCGCCATGACTTTGAGCAAGAGCTTCATACTCGTCTTAAACTTTATGTTGGCCATTCCCCCGGAACTCCCTTGTATATGTCAAGTTGTGATTGCATTATCATGAGTTTTACTTGCCTTATTGAGCCTTATGCCGACTTCCCTGACTTCGATTATCAGCCATATAGCCCGATCTTGTCTCGTGTCTAGCCAAGCAGAGCCTTTTTACATATCTTTTGTAGCTTGATTCCCCATTTTTTTACCTGGAGGGGACTTTCCTCCAAGTGTCATTATCCTGCACATGTTTCCTTGTATTGATAATAGGTATGTTCCACTACTTGGAACTAGTTTGCTTGTCCCCTGACACTCATCTCCTCCTAGATTTGTAACTATAAAGCACTTTTATTCTTTTTCAAGCTTTTCAAAATATTTGAAAAAGTCCAAAAAAATAAAAAAAAACCAAAAATCCAGACAGGAAAAGATGTTATCTTTGGCAGTAGTTGAGTCATGTTGCCTTCAAACAGAGCACTATGTATCACATCTGTTGGTTGGGTTATTAGTTTGACTTTAGGAGTTGTACTCGTTACTCTGAGTTTATCTCCACGGACTGGTTAAGCTTCCAGTCCCTATAAAGCCTCTGTTGATGCCTCCTGTGTCACAGATATGTCCCAGTTTGCATATCGAGTCCTTGCTGCCTACCTTCAGTCACCATTTTCCTTTATGCTCTTGTTCGAAGGAAGTTGAAGCCTGAGTCGGTCGTTCCTCAGTTTTCTTGACTTTGCATGTTGGCCATTTCCGATACTATTACTGGTTCATGCACATCTTGTTTGAGTTCTTCCACATTATACAGCGTTGCTAAGTACCTCATGTTGGTTGATGGGGAATGGCTTAATGCCCTCCTTCCAGTGGATTCCATCCCATCGACTTCAGATCATTTATTCTTGGATAGGAGTCTAGAGTCGTTTGAGTACCTTGAGACTTACATTCATCAGTGGTAGGTTCTCTTGCCATCAACGATTTTGGGAATACATCAATGTCCCCTGATCGATGGATTCTTCCAAGTGTTCGAACTCAACACATCTATTCACACTTGTTAGATTGCACTCTAGTACCTTGATTCCCATTTTCATTATCGGTGGGTGATCTCGTATCTGTTAACAGTATACATCAATGACCGGTAATCAGATGATGAACTACTATGTTCGACCTCGACACCTCTATTCGCATAGTAGGACATGTACTCGTAGAAGTTTGTGTAGAATGCTTTCCAGCTTGGTGGCATTCCACATATGCTACCTCCTTGATCGTGCCAGTGTTCATGAGATTTCAGCTCTCGTGATTTGATTCCAGTGTATGTCAGATATCTTTAGCCATTATGGAGATCTTGATCCATTATATATATTCAATTTCTATGGAGATGTTGATCCATTGTATATCTTCATCATGGATATTCTGATATATTATATATTGTACGTGGCAATGACCACACATGCCACATTTTGTATATCATGCCTATTCATGGCCATTGTATTCTTATGTATCCAAGACTGCTCTATGTATTCGCAGTCACATGCAGGGATTGATTATTGTACTATACTGATGGATTGCTGGTTCTTCCACCTGGTTCTTCATCACTCCACTTCTGGGATGGATTTTATAATGTATTTCGGCCATCATGTTACCCTTCTGACCTCACAAATTATTGGGCATCTGTTATAGCTGATTTTACCACACATGGTTGATCACATATTTATGGCATTCCATGTCCCTCTACAAACTCTTTAGACCCCATGGACTGATATCATACTTTGGTGTTTCCATTTTCATCCCTAAAAACACATGTTTATTGTTGTACGCGACTTTTAATCCCATACTCGCGTGTACACGCGACTTTTGACGTCAAACCCGCATAGATCGTGATGTGTGCATAAATCCAAATATTTTTGGAGTTTTCCTTCATGTGTGTCCGAACCACTTGACTCTTGGCCTTCCATATGCCTCGAGATCTCTCGGATTTGACCCTCCATTACCCCTTTGGAGTGCTATATAAGGAACCCCTTGGATACTATGAAGGAGGAGGAATTGAAGAGCAACGAAACTATAGTTTATTGTTGCCATAGCTTGCATATACTTGAGTCTGCATCCCTTTGTCCCTTTGGAGAACTTTATGTTCTTCCCAAGCTTGCCTTTGCTTATGAGCTTGCTATCGAGAGATGGAGGATTGAGGTGGTGGAGGCCCAGGTGGAGGACTCCATTTCTCCAGTTTGTAGATGTGTCGACAGAGGTTGTCACTTATGTAATCTCTAATTTGATTAATAGAAATAACTTTTCCTCTACAATAATGTGCATTTGAATGAATATTGAATCCATGGATATGTTTAATTGCTTATACATTGTTGATTATATATGCTAGAGTAGATCTAACACCATATTATATAGCATGCTTGTCTTGTTTTCTGTTGTTGAGAGCAAATTGCTAGCGCAAGCGGGATTAGAAAAAGCTCAACAGGGATCTACTTCAACCGTCCAGAATAAGGTATGATTCGAGGCCCCTTAGTGTTAGATATTTGGTTTCTCTTGCATATTGGGAAAGGATTGATTTCTCGTGTCTATCTGGCTAATGTGGTACACCCCAAGCCATATGAAGTTTCTCTCCGTAACAATGGGTGCTCCTTATATTGTTGGAAAGGTCTCATTGAGAACTACACCCTTGTTGTTATACATGTTTCAAAATCTTTACCATTTGTTTTAGATATACAAAAGAATATTTTGGGATATTTTGGCAAGTAGGATACATGGCAAAATAAAGTAAAATCTTATGAGAAACTATTGTATAAGGATTTTTAATTTAATCAAGCCAATACAAAAAATCATAATTAAAAGCATATCAGATTTTATTATATATTCAAATAGATTTTATTTGTT
This sequence comes from Pseudotsuga menziesii, assembly GCA_001517045.1. NCBI lineage: Eukaryota > Viridiplantae > Streptophyta > Pinopsida > Pinales > Pinaceae > Pseudotsuga > Pseudotsuga menziesii. Next base: position 218,356 of record LPNX011112317.1, read on the forward strand.
TATGTTTTTTTTCTATATATAAGTGTGGATTGGCTTAGATATGTGGATGTGACAAGTTGTATGATTGAAAATCAAGATAAATGAGTGTCTTTTACATTCGAAAAAAAAAACAAAAAAAACAAAGTTTAGTATAATACCTTGTTTTGGCTAGGAATGTAGTTAATCAAATCATGTAAATGTTGTAAATATACTAGTATGGATTCCTAGTGCAAAGCTCAAGTCCAAGGACCAACTAGTGAATGGCTAGGCATGTATGGTGTAAATATTTTTATTTGGACAGTGTGGTTGGCTTATTATGTCAATTTGAAACACATGTAAATATTATGTTGGAAAATAATGAAATGGTTCAAAATGGTTGTGTAAAGAGCACTAAAGGGGCTATGATTCCACCATAGGGTAAGATGAAAGGGGGCCTATGGGAAACTAAATCCTTTGATTCCAAATGTCAGTCTTATAACTCATTCAAATTCTGCCATGTGTTTTACATGAGCCAATTAATTCCTTTTTACTATTAAACCCAATTATTTAATGCATATGTGAGGTTGGTGGGAAAAGTTAGTTCATGTAGGGTTGTGACAACTACGCCAACTATCATAAGTCCTTTTCTTCTATGGTCAAAAGCTATGTTAGTTGTCTTTTCACCATAATCTCATATCCCTTGGAGTCAACACTCTTTTGATCATTCTCTCATACAAGTTTCTACATTATGTAGAGTTTCCTATTGTTGTTCATGACAATTATCAAACTGTGTAACCCAAAAATTCAAATTTAGAGATAGAGCCGCAGATTTGAAGGGAAAATAGATGGTTGCAGGTGAGCATAGAAGTTAGGAAATCTAGGACCCTTTACCCATTGATTTCTACTACTTTTGGATGCTTGAGAAGCCATGAATTAATGTTGCAGGAGGTTCTCCAATGGCATACAACAGGTTGGACTCTTACTACACACACTAGTAAGCACTGTAAGGGCTGGATTTTCTGAAGGAATAGTGGATTAGTGAAGGGAAATTCCTTCCTTGTGTTATGTGGGGCAGTTTGAAGGAGTGCCAATATGGTTGTGATGGCTTAGTGACATCTTTATAGAGCTCTAGATGAGATTTTAGCTAAGCATAGAGAGAAAAACGATTTGTGGGATGAGAGTGAGAATCATGTAGGTGTTTCCTTTTCCATAGTGACCTCATAGCCTAGCTTGGGGGTGGCCTCTTAGAAAAAATAGAATATCTTAGACAGAGTGCCTACGATTGGGTGGAAAATTGCTCTTACACATCCATTTGCTTGGATCTTATTTGTAAAGATAAATATTCTTTTGTATTTGAATATGCAATGTTTGTTTGATTCCTATAATGATTAAAATTGCATATGCATGTTAAGTGTGTGTGGATCAAGTTATTTCCACTGTGTATTTTCATTTACTCATCTACACACCTAATTTAAATGTTATGAATTTGTAACTATGGTTATGGGGATGAATTTAGAAGCCTAAAATTAGTTAATGACCCCTCCCATTGGTTTGATTGGGTGAAGGGGACATTATGTTTAGGTTTTGACATTGGGCATTTTATGTTGTCATTATTCAAACATGTGGGAATTATGTTTCATTAAGGAAGTTTGTTTCACGTTTTTGTCATTCACTGTGCATGGAAGCTAGGGTAATGAACCCCCATTAAATTGCTTTAACTTTTGTTAATCCAAATGTTGTTGGATCCTTCTACATCACCCTCATTCACTAGCTTATTCTCAGGATTTGGCTAGTCGATGGTTCTATGTTAAAGCTATCATTTCCTCTCACTTGAAGGTTGGTTGCTTGATTGGGGCCAGATCATTTTTTGGTTCTTGGTTTTGTCTTTTTCCTCATAGTTCTTATGTTTCATTGGCTTCTTTCGACCTATCTTCATTCGTTGTCGCCTTTGAACCTACTATAATGGGATCATTTGCTATATCTAAGTGAATATCTATTGTTGTTGGGGCTTGCACAAGGTGCTTAAATTACCAAGTGCATGGTGGTTTATGTGTTCTTGTGGTTCTTCTTTGTTCGGTTGATGTTTTGTGCATGGTTTTGTGCTACTGCCTTGTACATATATGGTGTGTGTTGCTTTCTCTAATGTGTTCTTGTCTCTTGGACGTTTGTTGGTTTTATCAGTATATGGTGTGTACATTCCTCATATTCATGACGAGTGTGTTGTTATTTCTAGTTATTAAAATTAAGCCTCAAACTTTACATTTTGGCATTAAGCATTTGATGTTGTCATCATTCACATGTTTGTGCATTAAGCATAATTAATGGGGATCATTTCATGTTGTTGTCATTCATTTTGGGTGGTAATAAGGGAAGTCATCCCTTTCCAAACTGCATTGACTTGCATCTGCCATTGTTTCATTAATCCTTCCATGTCACCCTCGTTCATTAGTTGTTTCTCGATATTTAGTTGGATGGTTCTAGATGAAGCTTATCGTTTCTTGGTTATGAGTCTTAGTTCTTGCTACTTCAAGCCTAGTTGCTCGACTAATGTCAAGATCATTTCTTGGTTCTAAGTCTTAGCTCATGCCACTTGGTCTTTAGGTTTTGTTGGCTTCTCCATGTTGTTGTTGTTCACTATCACATTTGAGCCTGGTTTCTATACTGGTGGGATTATTTCTTGGTTCTAAATCTTAGCTCCTGCAACCTAGTCTTTAGGTTTTGTTGGTTGGTTCTACAAGATCATTTCAAGTTCTAAGTGAATAGCTATCGGTGTTGTGTTTTGCACCGGGTCATTAAATTGCCAAGTATTTTATAAAATCTAGGAGATCTTTGAGTGATGGTTTATGAGTTCTTATATTAACAAGCTTAGGTGTTGTGATGTTCTATATAATGTATGCTCTCTTTCCTATTGTATTGAATGGATGTTGGTTGGTTTGGTCTAATGGTTATGTATATTTGGTTGATGTTCTACATTGTCATCTTTGCCTTTTGAACAATGTATTTCATGAGTGCTCTAGCATGTTCATGTTCTTTGAAGAGTATTCCTACTTCAGTGTTGGTTGTACCATGTTTGTTGCTTGTCCTTCTTCTTGATCAAATCTCTGGAACACATCATCGAGTGTCCCTTCCACTTGTGACTCAATCATCTTTCCCTTCTCCATGATTTAATTTGCATTCCCCTCGAATGCAACTTCCCATTGTACCATTCTTGGTATATCTGATTGAACATGATACTCCCTTGATTTAGTCTTTTCATTAGCTCCTCTAACTCTCTAGATGTCACTTCCCCATCCCATATACTCTTTGGATTCTCATCTACTACAAATACCCACTCCCTCAACCACTAACTTAATTTATTTCCTCATTTTTGCAACCCTTCCAACTCCTTAAGATGTCCTTTGGTATTTTCTTCTCCATCAACCATCGTTTTCAGTACTCTCTCTTTAAGAAGCCTCTCACATTTTGTTTAGCCACCACTTCTCAATTAGTCTTTCTTCAAAGTTCACTCCACTTTCTCTAAATCCCATGCTTCCTCCTTTAATTATTCATTTTCACTAGCTCCATCCCAAATCACTTGAGAGAGGAGGTCCTTATGCTCGAATATTAATGAGAATTTAATCCTCTTATATTAAAAACATCTTTCCCAATTTGTCTTTTCCTTGACCAACCTTCTACAAGCTCACTTCTTGAATTGTTCTTCTATTGTATCAACATTTCTTGCAAGTTCGTGTTCACATCTCCATAATACAATCAAATTCTAAAAGTTCCACAAAATCTCTCTGCCCAGTTAAGCATTCAAACAATACCACCAAAAAGTCCACCCAAAACACTAACCTACTTAGCCATTCAAACAATACCACCAAAAACTCTACCCAAAACACTTCACAAGTGGCATAGTTGTCATACGTTCGATTTGACAAAGATGCAATGCGCTACTTCTTAAAGAGAGAGATCAATTTGCTTGAACCACCAAGCTTCTACATAGTCAATCATAAGTTTATACACATTATGGAGGGTCTGGATAATGAGGTCATTTCTTGGCTCAATTTTAGACCAATTGTCCACATCAAAATCCCTTTGCGCATCAAGATGAAAAAAAATGGTTTGACTTGATTTTTGCCATGCGAGTGACTTGGTGTTAATTTTGATTTTGGGTTTGACACTTCAATTACATGGAAATTGGAATCCGAATCTTTATTTTCTCGTCATTGGAATTTGGAATTCACTCCATATCTCGATTGACGTACACGCACAATGAAATGAATTGTTACCAGGTACACTACCGGTTTCAACCTTTCGGCTACCGGTTTTCTTTTGTTGCCGAAATAAATCAGCCCACCGTTTATTTTCGGAGAAGCCCACTCTTTTTTCTAGACCTCAGCGAGTCGGCCCACTAAATCCCACGGTTTATTCGACAATCCGCGGCCAAGTGGACCCTGGGAAGGCGCTCAGGTTTCAAGAATAATCAGATTTAATTACTTCTTCCCAATTCTACGGCTACCAAAACCTGGGTTTTCCGGTTCACGCCAAACGCCCACTGCTTTTACTCTCTCTACTTTAAATCGTTCACTAACACACATTTTCAGTTGAACTCCATTCGATTTCACGATGAAAAGCTAATTGAAACATCACTCCGATATCAGTCTTTCTGCATCCTGAATATCTGGTGTTCTTTGTTTCTGATAAATTCCAGCCAGCAGCAGCCTGCAGCTTTTGATCCATGCATCTGGCTATGGATGTTTACATTCCAGAAGACTATGCCAGAAGCCGCTATAAGCAAAAGATGTCGATAAAGAAACAAGCAGATCATGCCCGAGCTTCTTTCAACGATGATGTCCAGAAGAAGTGCCAGCAACTGGGAAATAAAATTGTGATGATCTTTGCTCTAACTGGTCATAGTCGTAGCAGCAGCTTCAAGGACGACATACTTTTTAATTATTTCAGCACATAAACTCTTGCCCGATCGTATCCAGAGTTCCTCCACCCATAGCTCGGAATAGCAGAGAAGTCGAATGTCTGAAAAATGTAAATTCACATTCAATTTTGTGAGAAAATATTCATTTTATCCCAACTATTTTTATGTTTTTATGCTTGTCTATGTCATTTTGCCCCCAAATTTTGTGAGCATATATGGATTTTACCCCAAATATTGTTATGCTTTTATGCTTGAATTCTCTGTTTTTCCTTTGGTTTTGTTGCAATGAAATAATTTATGGAACAATCTTTGATGAGGCTATACTGCAAATGCAATTCCATTTATTCAAATCAGAGAGAGGCACCGGAATAGGTAATTGCTGTTTCTATTAATGAAACAATTCCGTAAGTTTGCTTTCGAAAAAAAACTCAAAAAGTATTCCGAGACGATTTCTGTTAAAACGATAGTGACATGACATTACAGGAGAGAGAATATTGTAATTAAATCCATTTTATTTTCTTTGATTTGATGGGGCTCTGATTCTGTTCTGAATTTCGCATGATGAAGGGAGTGAATGCATTATCTCGGTACCGTCTCCGTGATTTAGTCTAACATGCTGAGAGCTCCTGGAGTCCTGTATTCCGACTCCGGACACGGATTTAGGAGTGGGACGGTTCCGGGTTTTGAATCGCCGAGACGGGCGGGAGGTGATCTTTTGCTGTCACGACGCACCTCAAAATAAAATAAAATAAAATAGAATCCAATCAAATCCAATCCTTATACAAACATCTCATCGCCTACCTGGCATCCACTCACACTACATTCATATTGACGAAAACATATATGAGATCTCTCTTGAAAGTTGTCATAAAACATATATGAGATCTCTCTTTAAAGTTGGTCCCTTTTTTTTCAGGAAGAAAAAGCAGTCCTTGATATTCTATTAAGAATCAAAGAGCTTTTAAATCACCCACCCAAGAAGGGTTACAAATCAAAGGTTACAGCAAGTCGTGAGTGATAATCATCAAGATGCAGCCGAGGGTAAAGGCTAGTAACAAAAAGAGATAGTCCCATCAGAACACTGACTCATCATGCAAATGATCAAATCAAAATCAGACCAATCTATCGTGAACCAATTGGGCAGATCTGCGACTCAAAAAGAGTACTCTAAAATCACATAACCATACACCCACAGGGAAGAAAGGGCCCCTTCGACAGTCAAAATAGCTGAAAAGAGTCACAAGTGACCAATTGGTCATCTAAATATTCAGAAAACCATCCATGACCCGGAGGAAAGGAGAGTGATGATTTTGAAAGACTGCCTGCTCTCTAGTTGTGTTCACGATAGATGTGACTGAAAGTGAGATCACGGAAGCTTGAAATAAGCTTTTGTGAGTCCCTGCACCAGTGATAAAGTTCTGGTGGGGAAAGAGCAGTGATTCCCTTGGCCCAATTAATGATGACCATTGAGTCACCAAAGATATGGCTAAGTGGAATACCCATCATATGGGAAGAGTGCAGAAGGGCCCATAAGCCCAATAGTTCTGCCTTTGTATTAGATCATTTTCCGACCCCCACCGCGAAATCTATGTGATGATTCTCATTCAATAACAGGCAGTAACCAATACCAGCAGCTAATATATTGGAGGCACCATCAAAAAAACCACATGGGAAAGTCACATGTGGTCTCAGTCCTATCTGTCTGGCTGTATGCTTTCCTTTATTCATCTTTGCAGGCCGAGTGAGACAAGACTGTAATGTGCATATGATCTGATGAAAAACCCCCAGCACTGTAACCTCATATCCTTCAAAAACAGCCTTGTTGCATGCCTTCCACAATGTCCAAATCATGTAGTGGGGAATATAATAGTGACCAGAGCTGCGGTGATAATTGGACTCCCAGAATTCAAAGAACTCGGTGATAGGAGCATCTTCAGGAGGAGATATCAGCTGCCATTGTTCACATAACATTCCCAAAACTTTTTTCCAAACAGGATAGCACGAGAAGAGATGATGAATTGTTTCAACATTTAAATGACAGAGAAGACAGATGCCAGGACCATGTTTACCTCTCTTTTGTAAATTGTCCCACGTGAGGATTTTATTCCTCAACACAAGCCAAGTGAAACAACCGATTTTACGTGGAAGATGAATAGTCCAAAGGGAATTGAACAGCCGGCTGCCAGATACAGAATTGTGGGATTTTACAATACAATCATATGCACTTTCTGCAGTGATAGTGCCATCTGATTTGTTGTAATCCCAGATTAAAATATCAATGCCAGATGTAAGCCGAATACCATTATGATCCAAATATCTGGTAAATGAATCCCAAATATCTTTCCAATCTCCATTTAACCACAATTCCTCAGTTGAAAACCAATAGTGTTGTGCATCCGGTTGTGAATTATGAGCCTGTGCAAGCGTCTTGATATCCAGGTCATCAAGATAAGTTCTCAGTCCTTCCGGAAAATGTAGAGAGAGAGGAATACCAATCACCGGATCAGTACCTATGATGATGTCCCTACCATTTCCAACTAGCCAAGAGATGTGACAGCCCATCCAATGAATAGTTTGAAGAAAACCTCTCCAAAATGCTGAAACCCCACGTGTACAGAACTTTTTATTCCGAAGCCAAGAGATCACAGATGACTACTTCAAGTATTTTGAAGTGAGTACACGGTGCCAAAGACTGTTACTGAAGAGAACATTCCAGAAATTTTTGAGGCGGAGTGCAGTGCTGAACCAATATAAATTTTTAATGCCCCACCCATCTAAATTCTTGGGCCAAGATAGGTCAAACCAACATGCTAGGTGGAATTTTCGACAGTGACCAGAAGAACCCCAAAGGAAGGCAAAAGTAATACTCCTGAGTTTGTGCAAAAGTAGGGCAGGTAAGCATACGATCATAAACAATGTCTTAAGAAAGTCATATTTTTGGTGTTCTATATTATATGTTAGACATTTTATGAAAATTTAAAAAGAGAAAAACACTATATTGATATTTTGAAGTTGCAATTTACTACTTATTTTTAAAATTGTTTTATTGAAAAAATTAAAAAGAAAAAACATTATATCTATACATAAGTATAAAATACCTATAGTGGATCTAGATATTTTCCTATTGGAACAATTGATAACTACATGATCATGCGCAAATACAACTCTCTTGCCTTCATCTTACGTTCTAATGGTGTAAATCAAGATGGAATGTTTGAATCTATACATTCCAAACTTGATATTCCAAATCATAATTGAGCTTGTAGACGTCATTTTGATTGTCCCAAGTTGCCCAAACATGGATTCAATTGATGATGTGTTTATAATAGGACAATAGAAATATATGTGGAATGTTATTTGGACATGGCTTATCTAAAGCAATATGTCAGATTATTAGCTAATTATGATTTATTTTGGATCTCTCTTTTTGGAGGACTCTATAACAGTTTTGCATTGTACATATTTCAAATAGTAATATATCGTACGTGTCATTTTTGTTTTAATGTGTCTTGGATAAAAAGTTGAGTGGAATATAAACATTCAATACTTTTATGTTTTTGTTATATGTATAACATGTCTTCATTCAAAGAGAAATAATAATCACAACCGTGTGAACAACTTGATTAAAACATCATGTTACACAAAAAATCAATCCCGACAAAAATACTATAAGGAAAAAAAAGGATATTAATAAGAAGCATTGTTTAAACTACGAAAGTATAATGAATGCATCAACAAACAAAGAAAAGAATATTGTGGTTGTTTTTCCGCAAACATTATTGATTCTCAAGATGTCACCACAAAATTCCAGAGGATATCTGATATAATACGGAGATCAAATTGTCAAAATCAGTTTATGTCATCAATACCTACCCGTAACGATAGACGTAATGAAATGTTCAATCAAATTATCGAACCATCAATAGAACATATTTGTCGCGAAAATATTTCTAATGATGGGACAGAGGTATCAGTTACTTGTATTATATATTTGAATAATAACTATTTGCATCTAGATGCATGTAGAAAATAGATATACTCAGATACATGTTGAATGTGTAGATATCTAATTACAACAATCATACAAATCGAGCGTTTCATGAGCTCAACGATGTTATCCAAAGAAATCAAAATGTAGCGGTACAAAATTATAATGTAAATATAGCAAAAAGCAACAATGGAATAAGAACAATTTCTCTTGTCATGACAAAAGTTTTATTTCAATCGTGTGTGTATATATACATTTTCCATGATGAGCAATGATACTACCCAAGCATCTCAACATTCTATATAAACAAGTACACTATTGTATCCATCAATCAATAGAACTTGGTTCGAATTCTTGCATATTGTCTATATACATACTTTCTGTCTATATAGTGTATTTCTTGCTTTACTTATTCTTTGAAGCTTCCACCATAGCAGTGCTCGACTCCTTCAGTCGAACTATTGTCCCCAACGTGCACCTGGGCATGACCTGTATCATTGGTATCAGAGCTTGATCTTGTTCGGAGCCTAAGTTACCTAAGCACTTCCATCGAATTTATTTAACTTATGCATGTTCAAACACGCTCGCAAACTCATGAACACAAGTAGAGACTATCTTTGACTTTAAAAAAGATGGTCGAAGAAGCAAACAATAGACATGCAACTGATGAGACAGAGCAACTCATAGAAAAAGCACTGGCTCGCCAATGAACCAAATTGTTCACCCAGTTTAGCGAGATTCTCATGTGATTCGCTTCGACATCCGGAGAATTCTCGATGAGACCCCACTCGGATAAAATCAATCCCTTCAAAGTGCAAATGAATCTGGACATAGCGAATCTTGAAGGAAAGATTGACACAGAATACGTCGACAATTGGGTTCAACAACTAGAATCTTACTACTTCGTGAATAAACTCTCCGAAGTAGAAAAGATCACCATTGCATCCTTGAAGATGTCAACCTCCGTACACTGCTGGAGGGAAAATTTATCGATAAAGATGGAAAAAGAAGGCGACCCCATAAACACATGGGTAAAAAAATTTGAATACGTCTGAAAGGAGTTCTACCCGCCCAAGTATCTTGAACAGCAGTATAAGAGGTGGCAACAACTAAGGCAATGGAAAGACCAATCAGTGCAGAGTTACACCAACGAATTCTATTGACTCATGGCTAGACTTGGCGTCCAAGAAGAAAAGAAATTGTTTGTTTTGAAGTACGCCAATGGATTATCCCTGTACATTCAGCATAGGGATGATTTTAGGGGAGAATTATAGCCCATAGGCGAATGTTAAGGGGTGGCCAAAAAATGGTGGGCGAATTTTTAATATTAAAATGGTTTTTATTTATTTAATAAATTAGCCCATTTTTTATTATATATATAATTTCCCCGAATTAAATAGCCTGGGTGGGGAAACCGTAAAAATTTATAAAATGGAATTTAGACCACTCAATTATGGGGAAAACCTTGACATTCGCCCGAATTTCTTCGATAATGGAGGTCAAATCGCCACAAATTTCCACTTTTGGAGGAGAAACGAAGCTGGTTCACCCAGATTTATGGATGATAGGTTAAAAATTTTGGTATTTCGCCCCTGATTTATGGATCTTTGGGTAAACTGCTCAAAGTTTATCCTCGATTTGGGTAAAATGGACTTACTTCGTCCTCGAATTGGATTTGTGGAGCAAATTTACCTTCCCATCTTTTACCAAATCATCCTGCGTCTATCAATTTGGTTCTCTTTTGAGAAAAACATGGAGATTTAGTCGTTTTTGTTCTGTCAATTTGGTTCTCTTTTGAGAAAAAAGTGGAGATTTAGTCATTTTTGTACTCGATTTGGTCCAGAGAAAAACGTTGATAGATTTAGTCATTTGGAGACGTTTTTTACCTATATAATGTCACAAGAGTCAGGGGCCAGGGCTTAACATCAAGCTTGATTTCATGCAAATTGTGTTTTTCCAGTGGATTCGTGGAAAGCAATTTCACAGCGGCCGACTCTTGAGTGAAAGATCTTTGCATTTGTTCAAGGTTATTTCTATCTATAGAATTTACAGGTTAGTTTCTTCTTCTATCTACAGACTTTGCAAACTTTTCAGTGTAGACAGATTATTTAACGTCTACATCTTTCTAATTTTTTGTTTTCTATTTCGATATTTTTGTCTTCTATTGAGGAAGTGGTGGTTTAAAATTCGCTTATGGGTTATAATTCGCCAAATCCTTTAAAGTAGCCAAGATATGATCTCTGTAGCGTTTCTAGCACATCTTCATGGTGGTGCCACCTAGACATGAACTAGAGACCTGCTAAAGAAACCACACTTATTTCTACACAAATCCAAGCCATTAGGAGGCTTTCAGCCATTGTCCTCCCCCATATTCTTCTAACTTTCTTGTAGAAAACACCCTTGGAAAGAATTTTGAAATTTGTTGGTTCAATTGAGAGAGGGGTCCAACATCGACCAAGTAGTGGTATCCACAAATGGGTCAATTTTTGTGCAGCACTGGAGGTGGAGGTCGTGGGATCAAAACTTCTCCAATAAATTTGTCATAGGGAAACCCTTTGTAATTTTAGGCACTCTGAAGTGCAGAACTAGTTTCACAGAAGGGATATCCTATGTACAAAGAGATTTCAAATCTCGACCTTGAAAGATTGGATTTTTCCAATACGATCACGATTTTCAACGGTTTTTAGTCTCTAGGGTTTCATTTTTGAGATAGTTTCATTATTAAATTGGTATAGATGTATTGTTATCTATTGCATTGAGGAGTTTAATGATTATATGTTCTAGTTTGTTGTCTTAGAGATTGATTTGATATTTTTGTTATTGACAAGGGATTGTGTTTTTTATTTTTTTATTTTTACATCTGCCTCATTATAATTGTAAATTTCCTCAATATACATGATGTATTGTCTATTTCACATTGTGCATTTCACTTTACTATATATACTATATTACAAATACTATAGATAGTATTACCAGAGAAGATTCATTGCTTAAGCGATTTTTTTACAATGCATTCTCTGGTTTTTATTGTCAGGGTGGTGCTCATTGCTAATGACTATTGTTCACTTTATATTTTTGCGAGGGATTTTAGCGTTAAGACATAATAACAATTGTTCAGAATTTAAATTGATATTATGCATTTTATATTCCTGTTGAATTGGAGTTTTTTCGAGATTTGTCAGGGATTTTAATTCTTTAATACTTCAAAGTTTATGGGATATTGTATATGTGGGTGTAAAAGTGTTCATCCTTGTATACTTTCTAAGTGTAGGATTGTATTGTACAGTATGAACTATATTCCGTTTTAGAAGATTTATGATTTTAACTTCAAAATGGTAGTAAAAGGACAACTTTTCAGTCATTTCAATGCATATTGCTAGTTAATTTGAGACCTTAGAAATATCGCCAATAACATTGTTGTGTTATTGGTTATAATAATGCAACCTATGGAACATATTCCTATTTTTTAATTGGAAGTGATTCTTACAAATATGCTTGGTGACATGCACTGCAAATATTGACCTTCTTAAGCTTAGATGCCAGCCTGTCGAGTTTTGAGGAGTATCTATTTTTGCAAATTGGATTTGGACTTGCATTCGGTTTAGTGCTTTGTATAACATGTTGTTCAGATGGGGTGCAAAACAATGAAAATTGAACCCTGGTGGAGTGCTTATACCTCTGAACCTTCCTAATGAACCAAATCCTAGAGCTATGGAGCATATTATTGTTCAAATCTCTATATTTTAATCTATTTTGAAGTGATCTCTTATGTTATCTATTAACTGAATGTCTACAAATTTGTAGCTAAAATGGAGGCAAACATGTAATTGGTGCTCCTACTCATTCATGTTATAGGGTTTAACCTTCTCCCTTGCTTTATCATAAAGAAGGGTTGTGTAGTCAAAGAGACATTCTTTATTTGTAGAACTTTTGTAAGTACGTATATTCTATATAAGTATGGATCCCATAAGCTTCTTGAATTTGGGCCTCCTGGTTGGTTGGTGAAACAAAAATGTTGTGATTCTTCTATCATAGTTCAAATCCCCTAGAGATATGTTTGCCTCTTGCGAGTTGGTGTGCTTGATCCTTGCGTAAGGAGGTTGTCTATTGCAATTGGGGCCATGCACAAGTTATGCACAAATTTGACATAACAGATAACTCCCATGTGCTCGAGTAAGTGGGTTGTTTATTGCGATGTGGCTAGGTGCAATTCCTAGGATATCTCCCGAGTCCCTATTACAACTAGTTGGTTGAAGGATGGTCATTGTAAGTGAGTGAGACATACTTGCTCCATTGTAATAAATTCTAATACTAGGAAAAAGAGTGTGCTAGCTTGTCTAAGCATCCATTAAAAAAATTGTATTTTTAAGAAAGTAAAAAAATCTAGGCAATAAGATACTCAACAGAAAGATATCATTCATTGAAAAACCCAATTTGCTGATAATTTTTATGCTTTGTCAAATGGGTTCCTTGAAGGCCACTGATAATGTTTTTAATTAGCAACCTTTTCTAGGAAATTCAATGCACCTTCTAGGACGTATCTTCACAGGATTATGTTACAGGCTGCCATTACAAATAACCAGTGGATTCTATAGGAGAATCATTTTTTATGACGAGAACGCTTAAATAGTGAAGTTTCACCACTGTTTGCTGCTATTCTAGGGTACAAAGACAAGGTTTTAAGGCTGCTTTTGACTGTTGTTACCCTAAAATGTTCTCCTTAGGAGTTGGGGCTTCTTCGTTGTTGTTTTGGTGGCCAAACCAGGCTAAACTTGCCCAAAATTGCTGCTCACTATCAACAGGTGGTTGTCTGTTGTTGTTCCTCAAAATTTAACTCTGTTATGTGGCCAAATAGAACGTGATATATGCCTCTTTAATTGTGTTATGTTCCCAAAACCGACGTTACATGTGCCTAGGAATTTGATCTAGGGTTTTTCATGAGCCCATGATTGCCAAAATGTACCCAGATCTACTCTTTCCACCACTTCTATCCTAAAAAATGTTGGTGGTATTAACTGTTGAAGATCATTGTAGTTATTGGCTTATTAGTTTCGGAATTTTGGTTGCTTTAGTTTTTAGTTTTCAGTTTTTTTGGGTTGCCCTATTACACCAGTCAAAAGATAAGAATGCCAAGACCAAAAATGCAATCCAAAGGAATCTCAATAATTCCTAGGAGGTTATTAAGCATCTAAATATGGAGAATGAAAAACTACAGAGGGGGAATGTTGAGATCAAAAGAAGAATGCACAGATTTGTAACAAATCATAATAAAATTTTTGATTTGTCTCATAAGATTATGAAAGATAATAAGAATATATATAGACAGGGAAGATGTTGGAATGTGAAATGGATCCAAGAAAAGCACAGAGGCCAAACAAGTAATAGAACAACTTACAGGAGCAGTGTCACAGGTTTGACAGAGCATAGTACATATTTTGATGATCAAGGTATATAAGAGTTTCAAGAATCCATTTCATGAATGTTCCCAAATTTGGAGACAAAGCATGTTTCTGCAGCAAGTTTGTATTATTTTGAAGCTAAAAAGTTACTAAAAAAGTAGCACAAGTTTGGATGCAAGTTACAAGTAACAAGACCACTACATGAAATTATTAAATTCTATAGAGCCTATCACACAAAAATTTGCAAAAGCGCTACAAAATTTCTTGTAGCTTGATTTTTCACTCCTTTTTATAGATTTTGAGTTTTTGTGAGGTTTCTAAGGATGTTAAGTTCAAAGTAACTTCCTATTTACATTTTCTTATGTTGATAAACATCAAGTATATGCTTAGATTTGGATAAAATGGTGAAGATATGCATAGTGTTCATGGATTTGACTTGCAACCATGTGAGATGAATTCTAACAGTGGAAACTACTTGACAAGGAGAGAACACCATGGAATTGTATCCCTTATTTGAAAGTGAGACTTCTGAAATATGATGGCATATATTTGATGTAATTTCATTGTAATACCAAGAATAATAAATCAGTAGACCTTGGCAACTTAGTTTATATTTCATGTGACTGGTTAAGGCTTATGATGGGGTGATGAACTTTTTGACATGGTAAATTTATTCTTTGGAAAACTTAATTATACAACAAAATGCACATTCATTCTAATTCTATTTTTTAATAAATTGTTGCATTTAGATATGTAGTTGCCAATGTATTGTGTATACATGGGAATAAACAACATGAAATAATATGGATCTTAGGAGGAGGAAGTACATGTTGAATAAATGCATTTAAGTATATTATAAATCGTGATAGCACATGCTCACAATAATGATTATCATTAGACATGCTCACATTAATGACTGTTGTTAGGCATGTTCACATTTATGTCCCTCTCTCTCATTAGATCATTTAGTGTTTAGTAACTCCCACTCATAAATATCAATCATCAAGGATAGTAACTCCTCTTTTCTTGGATTCCTCTAATATCTAAATTGGCCACAAAAAGACTCTTAGGCATTCAAGTAGGGGCTTTTGTGAAGTGTGTTATTTATATTTTCAGTCATTCTGGAAAAGACTGTTTGGGCCAAGAGTAGAACCTATACTACCTTGGATTTGGCCTGAATTGGCATCCATACATTTTCAGGGAAGTTTCTATTCAACATACTTATTTTCTGGGTTTTATGATGTCAACACCAAACTATTTGTTGCTAAGATTTACTTCTATTCTTAAAAGTCTATCATCGGTTTTGGTTGAAATCTCTGGTATTTCGTTGTCGTTGTGATTCTTCATCTCTTTGTAGTACTCTTAAAACTGCTTAAGAATTCATATTTTTTTCAAATATAAATTATGATAAAATAATTCTGGTTTGGCTCAAAACAACAACTACATCTTTAACTCTGTTATGTTCCCTGAACTGACCTTACATGTGCCCAGGCCTTTGATCTAGGGTTTTTCATGAGCCCAGGATTGCCAAAATGTACCCAAATCTACTCTTTCCACCACTTCTATCCTCAAAAGAATCCCATGTATGCTTCTCTCACTCTGTCTCTGCCCACAAACCTAACAATAATTCAATCTACTCACCTTTCAACTACTGCTTGTTTGATGCATGGTATAAACCCAGATTGAGGTTTTATAACACTGTTTACCCACACACTTTCCCATAACAACTCAAATTCAATCTAGAATTAGATTCAAGGCCATTTCTTGTTGTTCTCATCCTTGGAACCAGCCCAGAATGATCCTTGAAAACCCTAGTGAATACCCTCTACAAATAGGGGGGAACAATTGTTGTTCGGTTTGGAAGCTTTGAGCCCTTTCCTAGTTGAACATGACTAAGTTGTATGAGTAGATGTTGCAGGCCTTGTAGAATGCAAACAAGCCAAATTTAATTGGTGCTATGCAGACTAGGCATAAGTCAATCACAGTGTACACAAATTAAAGGTTTGTCCAGAATGCAACATTGTAAACGTGAAGAGGATATATGGACCATAAAAAATGGCAGAAGTACAATTTGTTTAAAAAATGATTAGAAGTGTGTTTTCTTCTTTTCTAAATCATTATTCCTTTTATGGTTTAAAAAATTGTTAATTATTCCCTTTTACACAAATTAATAGAAATTTGTAGATTACTTATTAAAATGTGTATAAATTCCAAGGTTGAGATAATGTGTTGGAAATATTGTCTAAGACTACCTAGAAGTGTCTAAGATGCACCTGGATTTAAGAATTAGGGTGGTTACATGTTGTTTGATGGTTGAAACAATTCCCAGGATCACTATTTAAGGCTGTTAGGAGGCTGGGACATACCTAGAACTGCCCATGAGGCCCATGAGGCCCAGAGGAACTACCCAGATTTGCACTTTTCACCTATGTTTATATTGTTTGATGACTTTTGTTACTGTCATGGCTTCCAAAAATAAACCAGAATTGCTTTCTAGGGTTTGAATTTGACCCAACGTTGCTAGAAATGAAGATCTACCCCTTTTCCATTTCCAGAAGATCTAAGAATCAGCTTGACATTCCTCCAAAAACATAAGGTGAACACCCTATGCAAATAGGGGGGTGACAGGATGAAACTCTATGTTTAGGAGGCAAAATTTCCTATCCTCTCACCCTAGGGATGCCTATTGTTTGGTATTGGGTTTGCAGCTAGGATCCAAGGTGCATAAGAATCAATCCTAACTGCCAGTTAATATCTTTGAAACATTGTGTTCTGATGTGAAGGGAAAAGATGTTGAATTTTAATTCAATTCTCAATCCTTGAAAATAATTCTTCAATCATTTATGATCGATGGATCCCAATTTTCTTTAGATTCTAAGCTGTCAAAATGTTCTGATGGGTTAATGGCCAAAATATGGTGTTTACCTTTTGCAATGAATCCTTTGCCCAAATGTAATTCTAGTATTTATGCTGGGGATATCGTATCTTCATGGTATAGAAATATTTGGATTCCCCTCAGATTATATTGTCTGGATGGTTCGTCATAGTTGGAACCATCCAGACAATATTGTCTGGATGGTTTGTCATAGTGCCCTGTTTGATTTCCAACTCAACCACCTGAGGTAGTCATCATCCCACACTGGAATATCTGACATGTGGGTTAGCTATTGGGCCTTAAACCATGCTTTCTTATTATGGAAGTTTATACTTTCTTGCACATCTGGGCCTGGCAGGAATTCTATCCTCCTCCCACAATAGGATATTCTTCAGTCTTGACACAGTTTGCTTCTTTACAGATTATGGAAGCTTATACTCTCTCGCACTGTTGGCTTGGAAATAATTCTATCCTCCCACATCAGGATGCTTTCCTGTCTAGACACATAGTTTGTTTCATTATCAGTCACATAGTAGTGAACTTGTATGGAATTCATTCATGTATTCATGTCTTTTGTATTGTTTGTGGAGTAGCATAGGAAGCAAGGGTAGTTTAGTCAAAGGACCAACATCATTAGTTGTTGATACAAGTACATATTAAGCATAACTTGTAGCACCTATAGAATATTAAGTGCCTATAAAATACCTATAGGAAAATTCAGGGAAAATAGTATATGTGGCATAAACTAGGGTTGTAAAACAAGTTGTTGCTCATTCATATCCATATGTAGTGGTGTATCGAGTACCATATCATGTAGAATTACCAATAGCACCACGAGTAGTATGAACAACATCTGTAGCTATAAGATAGAATTATATATAGTATAAGATCCAATAGTTCTAGCCTATCCACCAATAGCAAAGGTATATATCGGTAATGTTACCCCTAATTTTGATGAGGTTGATCCTAGTGATTCCTTCACTAGACCTTGTACTTTGAAAGCTTGGATGACAAGGGTACTTACTACTATATCGATAAGGAATATTAGACCTAGCACTTAGCATATTGTTTCTGCCCTAACAGTTCCAGAACTAATTAGGTTTTGTTATGATTGTATGAAGGATTTGACTTGCTATATTAGTAACAACATGTAGAAGCACTAGCAAGTTAACAACAATTCTACCAGTCAAACAATGAAGTTCTAGGTAGAAATAACATGATACAATGGGTGACAATAATACTTTGGACATCATTTTGTGTATGCATATATCAACATTCAAGCATAGCATGACCATGCACCTTCTATAGTTGAATAGTGATGGCTTTTGGGATGGATTTTGGCGTAAAAAGAACCTCCAAAGGGAAATGGTCCTTCCAAGAATGGTATACAATCAATGTGGGACGTTTTCACTAAAATCTCCTACTACAAGAAACCACACAAGAAGACCCCTTTTAGGGTTGCTGCTACAGAAAACCACTACACAAGCTGCTTAGAATGTGCACAGACTTGGAAATAATGCTCTTTTACTATTGTTTGTATGCACAGGGTCACCCAGATCTTGAAATTATGTTTCTTACTACTGTTAGAAGGTTAGAAAGAAGGCTATGTGTTACTTTTTTTAGAGGTACAATGATTGTTGTTCATTTATGGTTGGTAATATGATAGTTCTGCTCAGAATTAGCCTAGATCTATTTTGGTAAAGGTTGGATGAATTCCCTCATTGCTTTCTTCCATTTATCCAATAGTCAACTCTCAATAATTCAGAATTCCTATACCTTTGAGCCCCTAAGAATAATGTATTTTATGATACTAATCCATAAGAAGAAACCCTATTCTAGGGAATCATCATCATCATCTACAAGTCCAATTAGGCCATCCATCCATGACAAAACTAGTAACCAAGCAAAACACTAGGGGAACCTCATTCATCATCAACCAAAGCATGCTTCATAACAATTTTCTTTCAAAAATAGAGATGAAACACCTTCGCGTTTCTCACCATCTGTGCTTTCGTGCTCTCTTTCTTTTTTAACATCTTTGCTTTCAAATTCCATAATTTATGCCACGTCTGCTACTATTTTAGTATCTAGAACATACTCCTTACTTATTGCATTTATGGATGAAGTTATGCAAGCTTCTACTTGATGGCATTCTGTCGATGCTGATGTCTGTGGGTTTTATACTATAAGAGAATTTTGTTATGCCAAGTATATCATAAAGTGATGGAACTGTAACAACCCTGGACATAAGACTTGGGAATATAGACGTTTTTCATCAAGATATTGTAGGCAAAAGGTTCATCAAAGTTTGGATAAGGAAAGAGAGAGTCTCAAGCCCATGAAAACAAGTTGTTCAAAGAGGAGAATGAACAAGACTTCATTACACAACTAGATAAAGACCAGGTATATCTGGATGATAATATTCCAAGTCTTATGGCAAATTTGCAGAAACAATTCACTTTAAGAAGATTCAAATGATGAAGAAAACTTGGGAAGATTACCCATCTTATTTTGAACCATAACCAACTTCCGTTACAAGTTTAAGATCAGCAAGCATGATAAATGTTTGTCTTTGATAATAACAAAGTGCAAAAGTGATTAGACTTGAGAATAGCTTTCCATGACATTTGAAGTCTTGTTAAGTTCTTTAGCAACATTGTTTGGGACATTATATGATAGTCATGGGACTATTTGTACACAGGTTATAAAGGCGTATTAAGGACAACTTGATGACAGTCATAATTTACTCACAACACGCATCTTTAGAGCTATTCTTTTTAGATGCTTTAGAGCTATAGGGACGGCTTTAGAGCCATTCTCTCTAGATGCCAACAAATTGTTGGTGTGTTTGAGCCTTGAAAAGGAATGTTAGAGTGAGTGATGCATTTCTTTTTTCATGGGATATTATATTTTTATTGAAATACAATCAATGTGTGATGTTTCCACTAAAATCTCCTGCTATAAGAAACCACACAGGAAGACCCATTTTAGGGTTGCTGCTACAGGAAACCACTACACAAACTGCTTAGAATGTGTAGAGACATGGAAATAATGCCCTTTTACTATTTTTTTTATGCACAGGGTCACTCATATCTTGAAATTATGTTTCTTACTACTGTTAGAAGGTTAGAAATAGGGCTACATGTTACATTTTTTAGAGGTACGATGATTGTTGTTCATTTATGGGTGGCAATATGATATTTCTGCTCAGAAGTAGCCCATATATGTTTTGGTAAAGGTTGGATGAATTCCCTCATTTAAAGGTAGTCATTACGCAGTCAGAGAATTGTAAAGAAGGAAGCTGCGTTGGAGAGTTGAAGATCTCGACGTTTCGACCCCTACTCTGGGATCATCCTCAGGAGAACTGCGTTGGAGAGTTGAAGATCTCGACGTTTCGACCCCTACTCTGGGATCATCCTCAGGAGAACTAGTTCTCCTGAGGATGATCCCAGAGTAGGGGTCGAAACGTC